>CM061240.1:96988588-97588588 GCA_030848705.1 Heracleum sosnowskyi | reverse complement strand
TCTGAATTCAGTTCCATTATCACTCCTTATAATTTTGACTTTGTGCTGTGATCCTTTGTCCAGTAGATTTACATGATCTATCAACGTTTGAGCAGTTTCATCCTTCTTTGACAAGAAATACACCCATGTATATCTAGTATATTCATCAACAATTACTAGAGCATATTTCTTTCTGCCCATGGACATCACATTCACTGGTCCAAAGAGATCAACATGTAGAAGATGATAAGGTTCCACTACTGAAGATTCAGATTTGCTCTTGAAAGATGACTTCCTTTGCTTGGCCTTTTGACAAGAATCACATAGACCATCTAGATTGAGTATTGATTTTGGAAGTCCTCTTACAAGATCCTTTCTTATAAGCTCATTGATGTTGTTCAAATTGAGATGAGAGAGCTTCTTGTGCCAATTCCAACTCTCTTCATTTGACATTCTTGCAGTCAGACACACTGTTTTTCCATCAGAGTTTGTTACCAAACTAGCTTCATAAATATTGTTGCGCCTGTGTCCAACTAGAACAACTTTCCCAGTAGATTTACTGATAACTTCACAGTATTCACTATGAAAATCTACATGGTTTCCTCTGTCACAGATTTGACTCACAGATAACAGATTATGCTTGAGTCCTGAGACTAGAGCTACTTTTGTGATGATGACACTTCCAAGATTAATATTGCCATATCCCAGAGTGTGTCCTATGTTGCCATCTCCATAGGAAACTTTTGGGCCAGCCTTCTCCTCAAAGTCTGATAGCAGGGCTTTATTTCCAGTCATATGTCCAGAGCATCCACTGTCTAAGATAAGTGTGCTCTCTATTATACCCTGCAATCACAAACAAACACTAAGTGTTAGTTTTGAGGATCCAGACTTGCTTGGATCCTTTCTCTTTCTTAACAGTGTTAGTTTTTGCAGCGGAATTAGCATTATCAGAGTTTAAACTAACATTGTCAGATTTTACACTAGCAGAGTTTGCTCTAACCCATTTCAAGTTGGGTTTAAGCTCATAATAGTTATGATAAATTGCATGATAACTCTTACATGTGTAAATAGAATGCCAAGTGCTCCCACAATGTTTGCATAAAGTCTGTGGTCTTACTCTAACATAATCATTCTTTACTTCTGAAGTAGAAGGTAAAGAATTAATATGTTTGTTCTTAGTGCAAAATCTAGCAAGATGATTAGAACTAACACAATTAAAACATGTTTTTCTTGAGGCACTAGCATTAGGCATATGATTATTTCTATTATTTATGCCTACTTTTCCATTCCTATTTCTCTTGGACCCTTTAGGTTTCATGGCAGACTTAACCTCTTTGAGCTTATGTTTAAACTGTTTTCCTGTCATTAAACCAACATTAACCTGTTCTCACAGATTCTAATTGGTTCTTTAACAGCCTCTAACTCAACAAGCTTCTCTGTTTTAGATTCAATATCTACTTGTTTAACACAAGCTTCAACTGGCTCCATAACAGCTTCTTTCACAACTACAGATTTTAGCTTGGTGGATTCTGGAACAAATATCACAGGTTTAAGTTGTGGTTTAACCTTAACTTTGTCTTTAAACCTAAGTTCATCGTTTTCACAATAACCTAAACCTACAGAATCAGTCTGAAACACTTGATGAGTGTCTCTTTCAGAATCTGTCCAAGTCTTGATTATTTTTCTTTCTTTTTCTAAATCAGATTCTAGTTGCTTATACCTTTTAAGCAACTCCTGTTCAACATAAACAGCATCATCTCTTTCTTTTTGAATCTTCTTCATATTCTCAAGTTCTCTTTCAAGAAACTTGTTTCTTTCTTTAAGACTAAGATTCTCAGTTTTAATCCTCTCATTCTCTAAAGTCTGATCCCTATAACTAACATGAACACTTTTCAGATATACTCTTAACTCAGATATATTATCAGTATCATAAGCATAAGTAGTTAGGGGTACCTTATTTTCAGAAGATTCAGTCTCATCTCTGACAGTTGCCATAAGAGCATAGTTTTCTCCATCATCAGAGTCTGAAGTATCAGCCCAGTCTCTGCCTTTAGAGATGAGTGCTTTCTCAGATTTGCCTTTCTTGCACTCTGGAGCATAATGACCCATCTCCTTACACTTGTAGCACTGGATTTGAGACTTATCCTTCTTGCCAGACTTGTTCTCCTTTCCATCAGACTTTCTGAAATTTCTCCTTTCAGGGTTTGAATCTTTCCTTGAGAATCTCTTTCCTTTCTTGAAGTTCTTGAATCCCATCTTCTTAAAGGTCTTCACCATCAATGCAGCCATTTGCATCAACTCCTCTTCATCATCCTCAGAGTCAGAAGCTTCATCAGAGTTTGAGTCATCATCAGAGTTTGATGACTCACTTTCAGATTTAATAACTAAAGCCTTTCCCTTGGCTTTCTTCCTTGATGATTCCTTCTTAATGGGCTTCTCCTCGACTTTGAGAGCAACAGATTTTGTTTTCTTGCTGGACCTCCTGTTTCTTTGTTCTATCTCAAGTTCATGAGTCTTTAACAATCCATAGATTTCATCAAGATCTGTATCAGCAAGATCATAATTATCTCTGATTGTTGTTGCCTTTAAATCCCACTTTTCAGGTAGAGATAACAGAAACTTGAGATTGGACTCTTCAAGTTCATATTCCTTATCTACCAGAGACAGATCGTTCAACAGTTTGCAAAATCTGTCATAAGTCTCAGTCAAGGTTTCATTAGATCTTGAATCAAAGTGCTCATACTCCTGTGTGAGTATTGTTTTTATGTTCTTCTTAATAGCACCTGTTCCCTGGCATCTGACTTCTAAAGCATCCCATATCTCTTTGGCAGTTTTGCAGCCAATTACTCTGTTAGACATTACATTATCTAAAGCACTGTGGAGAAGATGTCTAACCTTTGCATCCTTTGCAATTGATGAGATATCCTCAGGAGTCATATCTTTCTTTTCCTTTGGAACAGTCTTTTGTGCTTGACCATCAACAACAGGGGACAATTTAGTTGGCATATGAGGACCATCATTAATTCTGTCAAGGTATTCTGGATCTGTAGCCTCCAGAAACATGGTCATCTTTGTTGGGTTTTATACTAAACTATTCATTAGTAGTATATAAACATTGTCCATTTTATTGAGAATCTTGATTGCATATTTTTACATTGTCTATTTATTATATATTGTGGATAATTTAGTATCAAATGGGATAAAAGAAGATTAAATTATCAGTGTCTATATAATATAAAGGGTTCACAGTTTAAGTGGAATTAGACAAACCACTGGAATAACTGAAGTATTATTTGGGAATAGTTTATCTTGACTATTAAATAATACTTGTATACTTTGTGTATATTGAACAGGATCAAATTTAGAATTGTTCCCTTAAACTGATTAAGAAGGTGAACTAAGATTCTATGTTATTATTAATGCTTAGGTTCTTAATCCGGATATAGTAATTGACACGTGTATATTATTTACATGCTTTGATTTATATATGAAATAATTTTTTTGAATTATATCATTATATTTTGGGTGATGGAATAATATATATGGTGGATATTATTTATTGAAGGAATCCGTGTCATGATAATATTCGGGTTAATGATGTCCCCTTGAAAGCTCAAAAGGATTTAATTATGTGAAACCCTGCAGGTGGATTTATTCCGGCATAATTAAATAAAGGTAGAGTGGATGATCAAGGATATAAGATGTTAATTAAATGAATTATCAGTAATTTATTTAATTAATGGGCATGCGCTATTTTAAACATGGGGAATTTAATAAGCAAATAATATTGGAACCGAATTAATTAATTAAGTTGCGGTATTAGGAAAGGTAGTGCAAATATTAATTCTTTAGTGGATTGAATTAATATTTAATTACATTGGGCTAGGCCCAGGATGTAATTAAAAGGCCCAACCTAATTATCCATGATCCCTATTGTAGCCCTATATATATTCTTATTCTCTTCTTGCTAGGGTTGGTTAAGAAAAATATTGTAGCCACCTAGGAGCAAGAAGAGAGGTTAACTTGAGAAGACGGAGGCCACACTTCGCTCAAGGGAATTTGGGAATACAATAGAAGAGCGTGGAATCAACCGTTAACAAGGTGATTTTCTTTTTGCACTCCTTAATTGTGTATCATAAAATGTAGTAGAACCCCAAGTCCGTGGTTCCCAACAATTGGTATCAAGAGCCTGGTTATGGGTTCTATGTTTTATGATATGATGTCCATGTCGTAATTAAAATTGGTTATGTATGTATAGTGGTATGCTTGGATAATAATCTTTTGCAGGTTGTTTAGTATCCACTATTATGGCCTCGTTTTATTTTAATTATGTGTTTGGATCCCACGTGGTTTAATCGTGGTTATTTTTTGTTTTGGTTTCCACGTGGTTTATCGTGGTTGTAAATCACGAGGGTTGATCGTGCTAGTTTTGTTTTCTATTATGATTTTTTAATCTTGTAATCATGATTTGTATTCATGTTAGATTATGATCTGATGTAATAGAATAGGTATGTTATGTTGTATGTAACTATTTGATCGACGGAGTTGCAAGAAAACAAAGTTCTTCCGCTGATGCTACAAGATTTCGCCTATGCAACTTCGAACTGTTGTAACGTTTGCATACGGTGTCGGATTTCGATGAGTAATACCTTTTCGGAAAGGGATTTCGATGTTCTACACGATTGAAAAATGACTTTGTCAAAGTTTCATGTGCGTCTGAGCTCGTTTAGACCCTCAAACAGCGAGTTGAAGTTTTTGCAGGATTTTCGGATGAAATTTTTTTTTTGGCCATAATAGTGGATTTATTTTTTATTTTAATTTTTCTGCTATTTAATTTTAATTATTGCATTAAATAATTATTATGTGTGTTGTTAATTATGTGTGTAATTTTAATTGCATGGTTAACATAAATAGGACGACATGGACATAAATTTTCATTTATTGCTTTAATTAAATGTTTTATGTTATTAAATTATGTGTGTATTTGGAATGCATGTTAGACATAATTATAATGACATAGGCCCCATTTAATTATGTAGAGATGCATGCTATGCTATGTTATGTGTTCTTTGTATTGTTATTTTGATAACATGTGGACCTCGAAGAAATAACATAGGGCGATGCATCTAGATAAAATTACTCATGTTAAAATACTAAGTGGGAGAGGGAATTAATTTGATATTAGATCCCATGGTCATCCATTATTGGTTGTATGTAATTTAACACTAGGACGATTATGAATTGGATATATGTCACCCATCACGGCATATGATTTATGACGTCTGGGTAGTGTTAAGGGTATTACTAGGACAATCTTCTTAAGTTAATCACGAATATTGAAAGGTAAGTTCACCCCATCGTGACATACCAAGTTTCATAGAATTCGAGAAAAAAAGTTGGACATTCCTTGATTGATGTTGATAATGGATATTTCTGTCTTAGGGGTTGTGTTCTTAAGCGAGTCCGTCTGTGACTTCACCGAAAACACCTGGGATTTATCCATTGATACATCGAACGGATGGGTCTGACTAAAGGCAACTTAAGATCTAAATAATGGTATACACTTAGCTATGAAAGATAATATATAGTCCACCCTAACGTGGCGTATTATTTAGTAGTAGGACCGAAGTAATATTTAAATTTAAATGGTATATATGTCACCCATCATGACGTACCAGATATTTATGGAATTTAAATATTAGTGCATTAATTTTAATTAATTGTTAGAGGAAACAAATAGGTTTTAAGATATATGCAATTTTCTGATTAAGTGTTATATGCATGATTCTCAGGATAGAATGGGCTTTAATCCACTTTTCACCATACTTAAGGATAACAAACTTACCGGACCTAACTATATTGAATGGAAACGCAATTTGGACATAGTGTTGACTGCTGAAGAGTTTAAATTCTATACTATTGAACCCAAACCGGAACAGCCTGCTGCCGATGCTCCGGATGAGGAAAAAGAGTATTTTAAGAAGTGGACTAAGGCAGATGAGATGTCGCGATGTTACATTCTGGCAGCCATGTCGGGTGTTTTGCAACATCAGCATCAGGCCATGACCACTGCTGCAGATATGCTCTATAACCTCAAGGAGCTTTTCGGAGATCAGAATAGGGCTGCTAGGCAAGTAGCAATGAAGTCTCTAATGAACACTCAGATGGCTGAAAAAACACCTGTAAGGGACCATGTTCTTCTGATGATGTCTCATATAAATGAACTAGAGGTCCTTGGTGCTGATATTGATGCGGAAACGCAGGTCGATATCATACTTATGAGTTTGCCCAAAAGCTTTGAGCCGTTTCGCTTGAATTACAACATGAACAAGAAGTTGTATAGTCTTGCAGAACTTCTGACAGAGCTTCAGGCAGCGGAATCATTATTTCAGCAGCATGTTCAGGTAAATGTGGCTGAGAAAGTTTCTTCTTCAAAACTGAAAGGAAAGAAGAAGAAGAAGGTTCAGACACAGAAAGTTGTGAAACCATTGGGAGTTCAGAATTCAGTGAAGAAGCCTAAGGGCAAGTGCTTCAAGTGCAAGCAGTCGGGTCACTGGAAAAAGGATTGTCCTCTTTCTAAGAAGAACAATGCTGGTATGTCTCTTTCTCTTGTTACGGAAACATATATAGCGGCTATGTCTACGAGCACTTGGTGTGTAGACACAGGAGCCACTGATCATGTTTGTAATTCCATGCAGGGGTTCCAGAAAACTAGGCTGCTTAGAGATGGCGAGATATATGTGTTCATGGGAGATGCTACGAAAGTAGCAGTGGTTGCAGTTGGAGTTATTTCTTTATATTTTGGTTATGATAGGATTTTGGTTTTGAATAATTGTCTTTATGTACCTTCATTTAGAAGGAATTTAATTTCGGTTTCTAAACTTGCTATGGATGGTTATAATGTTTGTTTGGATCATAATGTTTCCATTATGATGAATAAACGAGTTATATGTTCTGGTACATTGCAAGACAATTTATATATTATTGATCCTATAGTACCAATGCTGCAACCAAGTGAAATTAATAATACATTTTCTACCTCTAGTAAAAGAAAGGAACCTTCTGGATTGAACCAAACATATCTTTGGCACTTGAGATTAGGTCATATTAACTTGAGGAGGATTCAAAGATTGGTAGTAGATGGGCCTTTAGGCTCGTTGGCAGTGGAGCCATTTCCAGTCTGTGAATCTTGCTTGGAAGGAAAAATGACCAGTGGACCTTTTAAGGCAAAAGGAAATAGAGCCAAAGATGTGTTAGAATTGGTTCATACTGATTTATGTGGACCTATGAATATCCAAGCGAGAGGTGGGTATGAATATTTTGGCACTTTCATTGATGATTATTCGAGAAATGGATACATTTATCTGTTGCACCGCAAGTCTGAGTGCTTTGAAAAATTCAAAGAGTACAAAGCAAGTGCGGAGAAGCGACATTCAGGAAAATGTATCAAGTCACTACGATCAGATCGTGGGGGCGAATACCTGCTTGGAGAATTTAGAGAATATTTATCAGAACATGGGATTTCATCCCAGTTGACTGCACCTGGCACACCTCAGCAGAATGGTGTAGCAGAAAGAAGGAACCGGACTCTTTTAGAGAGTGTTAGATCGATGATGAGTTATTCGAATTTACCCAAGTCGTTTTGGGGGCATGCTCTAGAAACAGCGGCTTATCTTCTAAACTTGGTACCTTCTAAGTCAGTTCCAAAAACTCCAAAAGAATTGTGGACTAGTACCAAACCTAGTTTGAAACACATTCGGATTTGGGGTTGTCCAGCACATGTGCTGAACAAGAACGTGACTAAGTTAGATTCTCGTACAGAAGTGAGGCTGTTTGTGGGTTATCCCAAGGGAACAAAAGGGTATTTGTTTTATAGTCCTAAGGATCGGGATATCATTGTAAGCACCAATGCTAGATTCTTAGAAGAAGACTATATAATGAATCACAAACCCATGAGTACTGTTGTTTTAGAGGAAATAGTGGGAGGACAAGATAATTCTAATATGCCACCGGTACAAGTAGAACAACCACAAATAAATGAACAACCCATCACTAATACCACACCAATGCTTCGTCGTAGTGGGAGGGTTGTTAAACAACCTGAGAGGTTCATGTTTTTGGGAGAGTCTTCGGACTTAGTCTCTGGTGAACATGATGAGGATCCCAGGACATACGAAGAAGCAATGCAAGATAAGGATGCAGATCTTTGGCAAAAGGCTATGCAATCTGAGATGGAATCTATGTATTCCAATCAAGTCTGGGATCTCGTGGAACCACCCAATGGTGTAAAACCCATTGGATACAAGTGGATCTACAAAAGAAAAAGAGGACCTGACAAAAAGGTGAAAGCCTGGAAAGCAAGACTTGTTGCGAAAGGGTATACTCAGAAACAAGGAATTGATTATGAGGAAACCTTTTCTCCGGTAGTCATGCTTAAGTCAATCCGGATTCTTTTATCTATAGCAGCTCATCTCGATTATGAGATTTGGCAAATGGATGTCAAGACAGCTTTCCTAAATGGAAGTCTTGATGAAAACATCCATATGCAGCAACCAGAGGGATTCATCAAAGTGGGCCAAGAGCATCTAGTGTGTAAGCTTAAGAAGTCCATTTATGGACTGAAACAAGCTTCCAGGGAGTGGAACATTCGTTTTGATCAGGCCGTCCAGTCAAATGGTTATGATCAGAGTCCAAGCGAAGCATGTGTGTATAAGAAAAGTGAAGGAAATGCAGTGGTTTTTCTAGTACTATATGTAGATGACATTTTGCTCATTGGAAACAATGTAGAGATGTTGTCATCTATTAAGGCATGGTTGTTCAAACAATTTGAAATGAAAGACTTAGGTGAAGCCGCATACATTCTTGGGATCAAAGTTATAAGAGATCGCAAGAAAAGAACGTTGGCTTTATCTCAAGAACCGTACATTGATGAGGTATTGGCTCGTTTTAACATGCAGGACTCTAAGAAGGGTAATTTACCTTTTAGACATGGAGTCTCTCTATCAAAGGAGCAGTGTCCTAATACACCTAAGGAGATAGAGAACATGAAAGCAGTTCCTTATGCTTCAGCATGTGGAAGCTTAATGTATGTTATGTTATGCACGAGACCTGATATTTGCTTTGCCGTAGGCATGGTCAGTAAATATCAGTCCAATCCAGGTCAGGAACATTGGAGTGCAGTAAAAACGATACTTAAGTACCTGCGAAGGACTAAGAAGTATATGTTAATTTACAAGGCTTCAGACTTGTTTCCTGTGGGATATACCGATTCAGATTTCCAGACAGATAGGGATAAGAGGAAGTCAACCTCGGGGTGTGTTTTTACTTTAGGAGGTGGAGCTGTAATATGGAGGAGTGTGAAGCAGAAATGCATCACAGACTCAACCATGGAAGCTGAATATGTGGCAGCCTCTGAGGCAGCCAAGGAGGCTATATGGTTCCGGAATTTCCTGCTGGATTTGAATGTAGTTCCTAATTTGCCACGACAAATCACAATTTATTGTGATAATACTGGTGCTGTTGCAAATACAAAGGAACCACGAGAACATAAAGCAGCAAAACACATTGAGCGTAAGTATCACCTCATACGACAGTTCGTTAAGCGAGGAGATATTATTGTGACTGATATAGCATCAAAGGACAACCAGGCTGATCCTTTCACGAAGAGTTTACCAGCTAAGGTTTTTGAAGAACATGTGGAGGAGATAGGAGTCAGATGTCTGGTCACGGAATAGTTATTTAAACTGGTAGCGGATTATATTAATAAACACTGATATACTCAAAGAATAGCTTGAGTATAAGTGGGAGATTGTTGGGTTTTATACTAAACTATTCATTAGTAGTATATAAACATTGTCCATTTTATTGAGAATCTTGATTGCATATTTTTACATTGTCTATTTATTATATATTGTGGATAATTTAGTATCAAATGGGATAAAAGAAGATTAAATTATCAGTGTCTATATAATATAAAGGGTTCACAGTTTAAGTGGAATTAGACAAACCACTGGAATAACTGAAGTATTATTTGGGAATAGTTTATCTTGACTATTAAATAATACTTGTATACTTTGTGTATATTGAACAGGATCAAATTTAGAATTGTTCCCTTAAACTGATTAAGAAGGTGAACTAAGATTCTATGTTATTATTAATGCTTAGGTTCTTAATCCGGATATAGTAATTGACACGTGTATATTATTTACATGCTTTGATTTATATATGAAATAATTTTTTTGAATTATATCATTATATTTTGGGTGATGGAATAATATATATGGTGGATATTATTTATTGAAGGAATCCGTGTCATGATAATATTCGGGTTAATGATGTCCCCTTGAAAGCTCAAAAGGATTTAATTATGTGAAACCCTGCAGGTGGATTTATTCCGGCATAATTAAATAAAGGTAGAGTGGATGATCAAGGATATAAGATGTTAATTAAATGAATTATCAGTAATTTATTTAATTAATGGGCATGCGCTATTTTAAACATGGGGAATTTAATAAGCAAATAATATTGGAACCGAATTAATTAATTAAGTTGCGGTATTAGGAAAGGTAGTGCAAATATTAATTCTTTAGTGGATTGAATTAATATTTAATTACATTGGGCTAGGCCCAGGATGTAATTAAAAGGCCCAACCTAATTATCCATGATCCCTATTGTAGCCCTATATATATTCTTATTCTCTTCTTGCTAGGGTTGGTTAAGAAAAATATTGTAGCCACCTAGGAGCAAGAAGAGAGGTTAACTTGAGAAGACGGAGGCCACACTTCGCTCAAGGGAATTTGGGAATACAATAGAAGAGCGTGGAATCAACCGTTAACAAGGTGATTTTCTTTTTGCACTCCTTAATTGTGTATCATAAAATGTAGTAGAACCCCAAGTCCGTGGTTCCCAACAATCTTAACCTTCCAAATCGGATACTCTACTGGCCTGAGTATTGGAACCCTGATTGTTTCATATCGACTCACAGAATTGGGCTTAACCTGTTCAGCCTTAGGAGCAGTTTGATTTTCTTCAGACATGATTAATACTGTGTTTGAATCGTAAAACTGTATATATTAAACAGCCTTGGCTCTGATACCAATTGTTAAGCCGAATACACAATATAATCAAGTATGTATGAGAATAACAATAATTAAGAACACTGTTTATGAATCAATAAACTGTATTTATATTAACAGCTTCTCTCTTTATGATGTTAATGAATCACAAAAAGCTTCTAGGTTACAAGAATAATATATCAATATTCGCGTCCCTTCTAGGGAAAACCTATCTGTGTTTATATAGTACACAGCTACATACAATCCTTATCTAATTGATATTCCTACAAGTTAGCTATACAAAACTTATCAATTAAGGATTGCTTCTTATCTTCTATTCCGTCTCCTTAGCTGTATCAATATATTCTGCTTCTTTCCATCTTCAGAATATATTGCTTCTAGAATCTTCAATTCAGCACCGACAGCTAATTCAACTTTCACCTTGTCAGACTTTAAATAAACTCTGACCGGCTACCTTTAAACTCTTCACCCTGTCAGAGTTTAAATAAACTCTGACTGGCTTCTGATAAACTCTTGTCAGTACCTGTTGCTTAAACACTGATAAACAAACATTAGCAATTATATCTAACAGTTAGAATGGGGGAAGGAAATCACAAATAATTTTAGTGGCAATATTAAGGCGTGCAAAGTTGATTCGAAGCGATTCAGGGGTAGAAATGACACTCGAGCTTTGCAGTGTTATAAAGAAGCGAAAGACAGGCTGCACAGGTTATTAGAGCAGCGGGAGACTTTTTGGAGGCAGAGGTCTAAACAGCTTTGGCTTCAAGCAGGGGATAAAAATAGCCGTTATTTTCATGCTTCAGCTACTACTCGTCGTCGTACTAATCAGATATTCAAACTCAAGAATCAAGACGGAGAATGGAGAGATTGGGATAGTGGTTTACAGGATGTAATTACAGAATACTATACAAAGCTTTTTGCTGCCACACATTCGGAGTGGGAGGAGGTAATAGATTGCATTCCTCGGAGTATTACCAATGAGCAGAATGATCAGTTGTTAAAAAGAGTATCAGATGAATAAGTCAAGCAAGCTTTGTTTCAAATGCATCCGGATAAAGCTCCGGGACCGGACGGAATGACACCTACATTTTATCAAAAGCATTGGGGAATAGTGGGGAAGGATGTAATTAATTTGGTTAGACAGTTTTTCCAGGATGGCAGAATTCCTCACAGTCTTAATACTACAAACGTAGTACTGATTCCGAAGAAGAAAAATCCAACTGAATTGGGAGACTTAAGGCTGATTTCACTCTGCAATGTTCTTGTTAAGATAATTACGAAGGTAATGGCCAATTGAATGAAAGATTTTTTGAAGGATATAGTAACGGAAAACCAAAGTTCTTTTGTACCTGGCAGATTAATCTCAGATAACGTCATGATATCTTATGAGGTAATGCACTTTTTGAAACGAAAAAGAAGAGGAAAAGAGGGAGATATGGTTGTCAAATTGGATATGAGTAAAGCTTACGATAGAATTGAATGGGATTATTTGCAAGCTTTATTAAGGAAGATGGGTTTTACAGATTGGTGGGTGCATTTGATTCTACAATGTGTCACTTCAGTATCGTATCGAATTACTCATGGCGATAAAGAAATGAATACAATTTTTCCAAGCAGAGGAATAAGGCAGGGCGATCCCTTATCTCCCTACTTATTTATTCTGTGTGCAGAGGGTTTATCAGCGCTAATACATAAGTATGAGACGGCTAATTGGTTGAAAGGTGTGAAAATCTGTAGAAAAGCCCCTGTCATCACGCACATGCTTTTTGCTGACGATTGTTACATCTACTGCAAAGCTAATGAGGAGGAAGCTAACAAATTGTTAGAATTGTTGGATACTTTTGAAAAAGCAGCTGGCCAAAGGTAAATTCTTTAAAATCCTCAATCTTTTTTAGCACCAATATTAATGCTTCAAATAGATCAAGAATTTGTGAGGTGCTTAGAATGGGAGAGGCAGATGAGAATAGCAAATATTTGGGATTGCCTAGTATTTTGGGTTGAAAGAAAACAGCTCTAATGGGGTATCTGAAGGACAAGGTTACTAAGAGGGTGCAAAACTGGGATGGGAGGTGGATTTCGAAAGGGGGAAAGGAGATTTTGATAAAAAAAACGTAGCTCAAACGCTCCCAAGTTATGCAATGAGTGTGTTTTTGTTGCCTATAAGCATCACCAAGGATATAGAGAGAACTCTAGCCAAGTATTGGTGGCGGTCGAATTCAAAGCAGAGTACAAGTATTCACTGGATGAGCTGGTCAAGAATGAGTCGACATAAAGCCAGTGGGGGCATGGGGTTTCGAGATTTTCAGGATTATAATATGGCAATGCTGGGTAAACAGGGGTGGCGGCTACTCACTAATACAGAGAGTTTGGTTAGCAGAGTTTTTAAGGCTCGTTACTTCTCTGAAGGTAATTTTCTAACAGCGGAAATTGGGAATAATCCAAGTTATGTTTGGCGGAGTGTGTGGGCGGCTAAAGATCTGATTAGAAGTGGTACAAGATGGATGATAGCTTCAGGGGATAAGATAGGAATTCAAAATCAGCCTTGGTTGGAGAATGAGGATAATCCATACATCACCTCTGTATCACAAGCTTTTGATTCGAATATGGTTTCTTCGCTTATGAAGGTGAACCAAAGAAGTTGGGATGAAGAAATTATCAGGGACCTTTTTAATGAGAGAGATCAGCAGTGCATTCTGAATTTGACTATAAGAGAGAATCTGGTGGAGGACAGAATCTATTGGAATAAGGAAGCTTCTGGAGTTTATAGTGTTAAGAGTGCTTATAGGTTTTTGCAAGAGCAGAAGGTTTTTTGGAATGATAGAGATAATTCGGATTTCTGGAAAACAATGTGGAGAACCAAGGCTCCAGCTAAAGTGCTTAATTTACTATGGAGAGCAGCAGTAAATTGTCTACCAGTTTTGACGTTGCTTCAGCAGAAAAAGTCCCAGTATTAAGCATTTGTCCTATGTGTCAGGGGGAGGAGGAAACCATTTTACATGCTCTGGTGACATGTCCTAGAGCTGTGCAGATATGGAGTACGTTTCTTTCACCTTTAGATATTTATCAAGAAACCAGGGAGGATTTTTTCAGTTGGGTGCAAGGAGTTTTTGAATCAATTTCCCACGACATGAGAGCAAAGGTGGCCACAGTGTGTTGGGCCATTTGGAAGTCTCGTAATGAGAAAGTTTGGAATAACAGAATCGGTTCAGTAAATGGTGTTCTGAGTTCAGCGAATTATTATCTTACACAATGGAAGAGTACCCAAAGTCATTTTTTCGAGGCTCTACCTCAGGCAGGTTGTGCAGAGGATGGGGCTATGTCTTGGGTTAAGCCACAGGAGGATTCAGTTAAGATAAACGTTGATGCAGCTCTGTTTCGAGAACATGATTCGTTTGGTTCTGGTTTGATAGTACGAGACAGTAATGGAGGAATGATTCAAGCTCGGACAGTTCTGAAAGCAGGCAAGGTAACAGCAGAAATGGCTGAAGCCATGTCAATTAAGGAGGCGTTGAGTTGGATTGAGGAGAACCAGTGGCCAGTGGTAGTGTTGGAGTCGGACTGTCTAGTAGTCGTTCAAGCTATTAGAAGCAAGGTGAAGATGCGATCACCGTTTGGTCTTGTTATTGAGGAGTGCAGGAATAAATTATTGTTACTAAACAATGTTAGTTTGTTATTTGTGAGACGATCTGCTAATATGGCGGCTCATTGTGTGGCCAAAATGTCATATTCCTTCCCAGATCGAGTTTTTGATAGGGGAAATGTCCCTATTGAAATTAAGAATGTATTGATGGCTGATTTAAGGATATAAAATTCTCTTTTCGTCAAAAAAAAAAAAAGATCTTATGCAATTGACGTGTGAGCTGAAATGTCTTATTTAATGGAAAAGATGCACAACGACTGTGAAAATTTAATCGATCTTTAATATTATTTACATACATTATACACGGGTCGAATGTCAAACAAATCAAGATAATATTATTTACCCAAGCACCATCAACTTGATTACCACGAATCCATGACCAGTTCACATTTTCATCACCAGCATCCTTGTGATCTTACTGGTCGTCATTTCAAGGGGGAACATCATGAGTCATCTCCATAGAATGAATTCGATATCTTGAGATAATGGATGAGCATTCAGAACAAACTAGTGCAAGTAGCGTAAATAATGCAGTGATGATGAAAAGTCCAGCAAAGCTATATGATGTCAAACTTGGTACTTGTTGTGATATATCTTCAGCATCATATTGTGATTGTGCCTCAAAATATTTCTTCTCAATCTGTTGCATTGTCCCTGCTTCTCTTAAACGTAATATTGACTCTGAGACGGGCTTAGCCAACGGAGATCCAGTCGGAAATGCCTATAATATAATTGATAACAGAGGAAATTAACTATCAACTTTTGTCAATAATTCAACACATTACACATTACACATATCTTATATATTATATGTTTGATTTATGATGCTATATTATTTCCTTGACAATTAATATTTGTAAATATATATGTTTACGTGGTTAATTTACATTATTAAATAGAATAATAATAGAAAATATTATTAACATTCATCTTTCTCAACATGTATTTACAAAATGAAAATCTTAAATTCAACTTATATATCAATCTCAACACTTAACTTGTGGTTGTTTATTCGAGTCACTTGCGATAGATAGCAATTGTTGGAACTTGATAAAAATTATAAACAATTATACAATAATTGGTTTCTGAATTCAACGGTTAAGATTAAAAAAAAAATTCAAACGCTCTTTATAAATTTTCGCGAATAGACAAAGGATCCTCTATAATTTTTCGTGGATAAGCAAATATTACCAAAATGTCATCACTAATTCCGCATATATTTTAGGAGGAGTGGTAGAAAAACATATGGAGCATTTGCACACCAAAAAAAAGAAGCAGGAGCCGGTGGTTAGCTAAGGTGTGAAGTATTCAATATGAAGGGTAGTAAACAACGGGAAAAGAGGTGGGTGGATCAGGTCAGGAAGAATACAGACACCTAAATCTCTAATTACTTATTGTAATTTTTGTTTGTACGAGGTAGAATTGACGCATGTATTATTTTAATATGGTAATAGATAATATGTGTAGTTACTGAATTTTTTCTAAGAATTTTGTATCATTGAAGTTGTGAAATTTTTACATAATCTCTATTAAACTTATTTATGTCATGCCACATGAGATTTTAGTTCAAGGTTTTACCCTATTAAAAATGCTCTCACTTCTTTACTATTTGCTCTCAGAAGATTCCGTTGGGTGCGCCAAACTTATGACGGAATTACAAATCAAAGTTTTTATTTGGATTGAAAAAAGATTTCCATTTAACAGGGAATTGAATATATTTAGCAATGTAGAGGAGATTAGGAGGAGACTTACAAATCCAAATCCACCAGTATTATAAATAGTTCCGACCATCTTATATTTAGGACCGTATCTGTGAAGGAATAGCTTAATGTAAGGAATCTCATCGAAAATAGCGTCAACCCCTCCATTTTCGCATCCTAAAGAAAGGGCCTCATCATAAGCTTCAATGCTTGAATAACTGCGGTATTCACTTATGTTCAGCTTCAACCAATCTGTGAGCATCTCTTTCACAAACGAACCTGCACGATAGCCAGCGCAAGCAGGGACTGAAGGCCTCAGCTGACTCACAGTTAAAATTGAGGACAGACTTGCTGTGTAACTTTGCATAAGTATGTATGTCATGAACAACCAAACCACTAGCACAACTCTTGCCCAGTTGTTTCCCACCATATTTCCTGCTCGCAAAATATGGAATAAAAAACTTGTCTGTGCACTGCGCGTGTGTGTAAATGTGTGTTGCAGCAAAAATTTAACTTACTTTCAGGAAAGGCTAGAGCTGCTAACGGAAACAGCACGAGCATGCCAAGTTGCCGTTGGGGATTGACGTGACGTTCCAACATTCGGAGTATGAGTCCGATGAATATAGTGGCTAGAAAAATCGCGAGCCAGAGATCCCAACTAAACGGCTTCAGGAATATCCACATGTTATTCTGCTTTTTGGGTCCATTTCTTACTACCATTACTACACCTGAGTCTGTGTATGGAAGTGAAAAGTCAACGGTACCTTCTCGAAGAGCCCATATCGTTATATCTCCAACGACTGCCTCATAATCCGGATTCTATGTACATACAAAATTTGGATTGATATTGCAAGTTTAGTAATTAGTGTATGACTGCAGAATATGCAAGGTTCAATACAGGACGAATGAATTATGACTCTTGCCTACTAACCTTAGTGTCACTTAGCTTGCTGACTAGATCATCGTATGTTCCATTCATTTCACCATTGTCGTTGACGAAAGGAATAAATTCAGCTTCAAGATTAAATGATAATGAATCCAAAGCAGCTTTGAAAACATCTATGCTGAATCCAGTAACATTGTACTTTTTGGTGTCACCAATTTCTTCAACATTTACAAATTCGTTAAAACCTGTATTTATTGGAACTCCTACCCTTAGCTTCAGGCCCATTCCTGGCACGACCCATCCTTTGGGCTTCGTTGTAGAGTCTCCAGGCCATATAATTGGTTTGAAAATTTTGTCAACCTGTTTTGAATAAACTGCTCCATGATCTTCCTCAGCTGCGCTTACAATTTTTTGACTGAAACCTCTTCCTGTTGTCCAGTATCCAACAGTTCTATCACCACTTTTACTGTTTCCAGCTATGTTGATTATCTCTAAAACCGATGTTTCTATTTGTTTATGATTTAACTTGAATTCTCCGCTTAAGCCAAGGAATCTGGTTTCCAAGATTTCTTTAAGAAGTCTTGGCCCTGCCTCTGAGATCCTCAAATCTGTGATGGCACTGCTTGATGCATTTAGTTTCTCATAGCTCCTCTTTACTTCAGGGAACTGTATCTTCTCCCCTGCTGTGGCTAATGCCGAAACTGTGTCGTATGCCCGCAAACAAAACACATTAAAATCACTTCTAAAATTTTCAGTGTAGTTTGGTCGTTGTTGCATTAACAGAAAACTATTCCACCTGATATATAAGTTTTCTATAAATTTTGAATTAGGTATGTAAGGCCTTACGCCTAGAACACCTTCCATTGACTCAATAGTTGTAGCGTTTAAGGAGCTTAGAGAATTGGATAAAGCAGCGGTGATGATCCATGCTGTTTCTTTGCTCATCATTCCCACCTCGTTTGCAACAGAAAACAGGCGAGAAGCAAGGTCAGGATCAGTCATGTGAACAAGAAATACCCGACTTTGAATACTCCTCAAGTTTATTAGCTCTTGACTTATATAATCAGATAGAATGTCAGAAGATGAGATTGCGATCATATATGAAAGCTGAATACTTGCTTTCTGAAAGGTTTCTATTAGAGAGAAGATGAAACGATTGCCAGACTCTTCTTCTGTTTCATCTTGATAAATCACTACAATCTCATGCCATCCAAGTTGTTGGACAAGGGAAGTGATGCATTCTAGTTGAGAGGAATCAGGCAGTGTGGTTTGAATGAAATATGGTGTTTGTGAAGGCCAGTGCGATGAGCTTGTCATAGAAAATGAGATGATTGGCACATGAGATCCCCCTCCAATTTCTGCAACAAATCTAGCTTCTTTGGAATATTGTGGCCCGATAATTGCAACAACTTGGTCTTCGTTGATCATCTTTAAAGCTGCACCAATGAATTAATTAATGAGTGAAACTGAACTGACCATTTTGTGTCACTAATCCACCTACGCCATGTTTGTTTCATGTTATTAAGTATGGGATAGAATAATAATTCTTTAAATTTTCATATCCATGTTTGTTGTTCAAAAACTTATTTAGGATTAGTACAAGGATTATAATTCTTTAAGGAATGTTTGTTTCTTGGTATTAGTATTAAGTATAGGATAGGATAGAATAATGATCTTTTAAATTTTCATATCTCGTTGTTGAAAAACTTATTTAGGATTAGGTTTTAAATTTTCCTATCTCTTGTTTGTTTTATTGGAATAGGGGATAGGATTATAATCTCCTCTAATACTTGTTGGAGTATGTATTATTTAATCCCGCCATTTTTTTTTTAAGGATTATAATCCCATCACTATAATCTTATACAAAACAAACATAGGATTGAAAATTTTAAAGGATAATAGTTCAATCTCATGATTATCTCTCAAAACAAACGAGGAATTAAATTTTAAAGGATTATATTTCAATCCTCAACTTAATACTTCAAAACAAACATGGGATAACATAATTTAAAGGATTATAATCTCTAGCACTTTAATTGATGAGATTGTTTATCTCAGGATAATTAATTATCCTGGGATTATAATCCCTCCAAACAAACATGGCTCTAGTTATCATCTCACCTGCTGAAGCCGCCGTAAGAATATCATTGGAATTCTTGGTGTGTAAGGCCAGTCTTGTCGTGTAAAGCTGATTTTTTGAGTAGAAATCTGATATCGCCTGGGACATGCAAAAATTGGCCATCAAACCAGCGGATGAACTAAAATCAAGAATTAGGCCAACATTAACAACAATCTGATTCGTAGTTGTATCATTTTTGGCAGAAACTAAGAGGAGAATAATAATATTGATGAGCAGAAGATAGAGGTATAAGTTGGAGAACCCCATTATAGGCCGCCCAGTTATTTGTGTGAATGGTAGATGTCATACATGAAACATATACAATTAGTACTTCTTATCTGGTAAAAGTACTAAGAAATTACAAGCTAATTAATTAAAATTTAAGAATAGAAATCGGAAACTTAAAGCTGACCTTGAGTAATTTCCAGGAACATGCAAGTTGTTTACAACATTCTGGAATATTTATTTAAGTAGCTCCTGTAGATTTGGAGCACTGATATTAACAACATATGATTATCATCCTCATTCTTATAGCAATTTCCCTACAACGTCTTATCAGGTGACTCCCTGGGAAGGCATCTAGGTATCCAGACCGGACGGAAATATTCAATCCAAAGAGTACCGGCTCCTTAAAATATTATTCAAGTCGCTGCGATTTCGTGTATTCCTAGTTAAATTTAAGTGTTTTTGTTTTTTTATTTTTATTTCTTTCAAATTCTCTGTCTTTTAAAGTGAACTGCCGAGATTATTCAAAAAACATGTGGTAACAAACTGTGCAATAAATTCTTGTTAAATACAAATTTTAATTCTCGAATTGGTTCTCTAATTTTTATTTTAACTTTTTTATCTGAATTTTAATAATTTTTTTCATATTTTGAAAGAATAATTTTCCATATATATATATTAATTAACTTAGAATTGAAGGAGGTGTTTGGTTTAATTATTAATATGCCCAATTGACACAAATTAGAATCTTAATTCAATGTGTTTGGATCAGTAATTATCTATATGAAACAAATTTTGTTCCTTGTAGTGAGTAAATTGATTTCTAAGATTTCAAGGTGTTAAAAGAATCTAACATTCTCTCTTATTCGAAATCTCATTTTTTGATCGAAAAGTGGATCACGGCATCCATCTTTGGGACAATAATTTACCTTCGTGTTCTTCATAAATTGTGAGGATATTTAGGGCGGAGAGAGTCGAACTTGAGACTATCATTGACCATAGCTCTGATACCATATCGAATAATCAATCACTCTAAAAACTTTAAGATAGTAGAGGACGGCACTTTACAAGATTTTATATTTGTATTCTAAGTCAATTGGTCATCCCCGCGGACTTCCACTTAATTCATTTCCATTTTGGTTAACCCATTTTTATGCTTTACCAACCACTTCCATTTCGGATGCTCAGTCACAATATCCATCCAAACTCCCCCTAATTAGTTAACCTAATTAGTTAGGTTATCAACTATCGTTAACTTAACTTTTACAAATAAAATGATAGAATGTAATGTTTTGTAGAATCTTTAGAATAATAGAATTTGATACTCATGTAAGATCGAATTCATATCTTATACCTACATTTATAAAATAGTAACTTATTGTTAACGGAGAAATTTTGTGATAACAAATTTCGGGGATTGCTGGAATAACGAATTATGAAAATAGGGGGATTTGAGATTTTTGGATGTTTGGGGCTAGACTTAAAAGGTGTCTCGACTTGTTAGATGTGTCGGATCCTATTCCAAGATGTCTGCGTACCATATTTATATATAGGGATCAAGCCAACGCAGTTCTGAAAAAGGATAATGTTTTTAATCCCTGTGATTGTTAATGGATATGTTGAGATAAGTTGATTTTATCTTTTTAGAGTTATATTAGCGTGGTGATTGTTTCCTGATTTGAAAGAATCGTTTGGAGATATTTTTTAATAATTGATTGATTTAGATTGATTGTTTCCTCGTTTCAGAGAGAGGATATTACTTAGTGGTTAAGCAATAATCATTGCTAGATTCATATTGAGAAATTAGGAGATAACTGAGGCAACCGAAATTATGGCGTAACACTTATAAATTATGTTAGGCTTATTAATCCAATATAAATTATGGTATAAATATAAAAAAAATTATATCTATTACTATACTTTAAATAACATAAAAGTAAAAAGTGCCAAAAAAAATGTCTTGAAGTCTTGAACCTACAACCTTAACATTACAAGTGACAATCGCAACCACCACACTAAAGACTCATTATAAAAAAAAAATCATTATATATAAATGTGAATACCCAAGATGTTATATCGTTGCTTTTTATTTCTTCTTGTAATTACTTGGCAAAATTATTTTAATATTGTAAATTATATTTATTTTGTATTAAATATATAATGGCTCATATATATCGCATTAAATTATAAATTGCATCGTCTATCATACAAATTTCTTCATAAATTAATATACTCGGTAATATTTACGTAATCTTTTCATCTATATGGTTGAATGTACGATATTTTTTTAAATAATGTGAATTTAAGAACGTTTAGATCGAAAATATAAATAATCGAATATTTTATTTATTTATTTTAACATTTTTAAAAATAATAGACGAATGTTTTCATCTATATCATGTTTTTAACATATTTTTTGCAAATGTAACCATATTAGAAGAAAAGATCGCTTAAAAATAAGTAGGTATACAAATATTTTAAAAAAAACATAATGTGAATTAATTAGGTCATTTGGATCGGAAAAAATATAAAATCAAATATATATATATATATATATATATATATATGATATTTGAATTTTTCACTCGGTATCATTCATCGCATGAATAATAACATATAAAAATAAATATTTAAAAAAAACAAGATATAAAATAAATAGGTATAAATTGTTATAAAATTGACCAAACAAAAAATTAAATTACTTTTACCCATATTGTAAAGGGTAAAGGGAATCTAAAGTTAACTTTAGATAATTTTTCTAAAATTAATTGCATTGTTTACCTTTAAACAAAGTAAGTCTACCATTATTTGTGATTTCAAATGTGATTGAAAACTTTCAAATCTGTTTATAGGAAGTATTAAATGCACGCTTTGTTGGATTTAAAATAATGCAGGAGTGTTGTTTAATATGATTAACTTTAGAGAAGTTACTTAAAGGTAACTATAGATTCCTTTTGCCCATTATAGATTCTTTTTACCCTATTGTAAATTAATATTTAAATCTTATAAAGCACAAATTGCTTTATGTATCATACCAATTTGTATGTAAGTTAATATACTTAAAATAATTTATGTAATCTTTTTATGAAGTGTGTTTCATATTTTGGTAATGAAAAAAGTGTGTTTCATATAATTTAATATAGTGACGGATACATGAGAGGAGTGTGGAATCAGTTCCAAGTAAAAAAAAAAAAAAAAAAGAGATAACATGAATACTCCATATTACAATTGGTGCTCATCTCATAAAGTGTTGATTACAAACTCGAGTCTTGTGAGGGTGTGGAAAGATGCGCCGACCTGGATTCTTTATCTCATTCATGCGTGTTCGATTATATTACAACAACATTGCATTTAACGATTCATATCTAGACTAAAAAAAAAACCAAACCACTCGATCGCTAAAAAAAAGACAACAACCGTTTTCTAAGGCAAAAAATCTATCTACAAATTGTACTTTCTCCCACTCAAAAAACTCTAGTAAACCTACTTATAATCGCAAGGAGAACAATAGTCCACTAATGTTTCAAATTCTGCACTATTTCAATCTGTTCTCAAAATCAATAATACTCATTATGAACAAGCCTCAGAACCTTGGAAAAATTACTTTCGTAATTCAAAGTTATTACACTATTCGTCAACAAAATTCCTTTACTTCTCACTATGCACAAACCATACTTCTCATCTTACACTCTCAAACTTAAGAATACACAATCAAGTTAATAAATCAATCTCGATCATCTTCCTCGCAACAAAATTATTGATGTTAATAAATCAATCTCGATCATCAAGCTATAGTTGTTAATAAAAGATGAACAAAGTTTTCAATGAAATGACATTTCCATGTGACTGATTTATTAATGAAAACCAATTTCCTTAAAAAAATTATTATGAATGGACTCATATTATTTACTTCATTTTAATAGTCAAACACGGGAGAAGAGCCCCTTTTAACTTTTAATTATAATCTAATTTTAAAATTCCCAATATATTACTATTTACAAAAATAACCAATTTGCTATCAAATAATGTTGGAGGTACCGATTGACTCTCAAAATAAATCTCAAGTGTCATGTTTTGACTGACTATACGTAATTGATAATAATGAACTTCTCTGTATTCACATTAATTCTACCAATAAATTATAAGGTAATTTTAATTCATTAAAACTTATAATTTTGAAACCGAGAGCAAATAATATGATTATTCGTGTTCTAAAATCCGGCGATTAATCGGGATTAATCGCTAGACGATAGACCACCGAACTGATTAAGCGAAAATCGGTTGATAAATATTTTTTTTCTTAAAAAATGGTCAAAAACGTTTGAAACGATCAAAAATTGGGATGGACGAAAAAAATCGGCCAAAAAACAATTATATTTTAAAAAGTTAAAAAGAAAATTGTAAAAGAAAATTCAGCATTCAAGGATAAATTAAGGAGAGATCAAATATTGGAAAGACAAAAATAACCTTATTTTTGTTGGTGCTCAAAATGTAGTATCGTTAATATCTCTAAAGTGTTATTGTTGAATTCTACTACGTACCATTTTGAACATCTATCTATCTATATTATATTATTAAAGACGAAACATTAAAAGTTTGGTCGGTACGGTACCTGTTTTTTGGTACTTCGTGTTTTTACTAAATTACCATTATTTATCTATAAAAAAATATTAAATAATAATTACCTTTTTCTACTAAAAAAAATTATTTTTCTATTTTTTCTAACAAAATCTCCTTTTTTTTCCAAAAGTATCACGAGGAATTATCTTTTTCAACTAAAAAATATTATTTTTTATATTTTTTCTTACAACAACCCCTCCCTTTCCAAAAATATCACGAGCAAATCCTTACTTATTTATTTTAAAACCTCTTTTAATGTTTTTAATTATTTAAAAAATTTACCTATTTTAACATGTTTACTATTTTTTAATGAATGCAATTAATAAATTATTAAAATTTAAATAATAAAATAACAACTATCAAATACAATTCATGCATCGCACGAGTTTTAAACTACTATGAATATATATACAATGTCAGTGAATAAAAATGAACTAGCTCTTTAGCCCGTGCAAAGCACGGGCATGTCTTAAATCCGAAAGTTACTTTTTTTTTTATTAAAGTGTATGGTGTATTTAAGTGTTAAGTTCCTTAAATAGGAGTAAATTACTAATTTTTTGGGAATTTTTTTTTACGTTTGTGTATTAGAATAGTAATTTATGAATTATACGACAATTAATGGCAATGCAAGTCTGTAGTATACTTATCTAACGAAAGAATTTTTTTGTTATCTTTGTGTTGATTTGAACGTATTTGTGTCATATAAATATAATACTTAAAAATGTCAGAGATTATCTATAGTTTGATTTATTAGAGATATAAATAATTGCAATGCACATGCATGTATAATATATAAATTTTACTTAAATGAATTTTTTATAATTTTTAATTGACAAATATTTACGGTAAATCTAAATAATAGTATAATTTGATATATTATATGTTAGCGAGTAATTTCATATATTATGGTACGTGTACATAAATGTATGTAGGTCATTGTTCTAGAGAGAACCATCTTATATAGAGAATCGGGGAGAACCATATATTCTATTATAGAATTTCATAAATAATTTGAAATGTTTTTACATAAAATATATAATCTGATTCTAATGTAGAATATTAGCATATACAAATTTTATAAAAAAAAAATTAACATATAAAATTTGAATAAAAACATTGATTTTAAATTTGATTCTGCTACAGAATCATTTTGGATAGATTTGATTCTGCTGTAGAATCACTTTGGACTATTTGACTAATTTTCGATTATTTTAAAAAAAAAAGTAGTTTAATTTCATTTTTTGATTTAAAAATTGAAATTTCTAATCATATCTAATAAAAAATGTGATAAAAATATATATATTATGAATATTTATGTAATGGTTCTCTCTCAGACTCTATATAAGAAATTCTCTCTTGAATGTCACTCAATTATGTATATATGTATGTATGTATGTCTAAATAAATATGCAACCAAATATATTAAAATTGCTAAATGAAATAGTATCACATACTCGTATAAATATACGCACATGTATGTATGTATGTATGTATGTATGTATGTATGTATGTATGTATGTATGTATGTATGTATATATGTATACAACTAATAATATGTAATTAATGTAGTGATATTAAAAGTCCAAAATAACCCTAAAATAATATAATGAAATTGAGGGTAAAATGGGCAACTTTATTTAAATTGTTTATAAAAAAATCCTTTTTAGTGTATTATATGTATAATAATAGATTCAATTATCTAACATGCAATTGCAATTGTGATCTCTCTTGCACTAAATTTTTATAAATTTTATTAAATAATTATCCACATCTATAATATACATATACAAGTATGTTTTCCCACTGCGCATGGGCGTAATATTTGATTTTTTTTAATTTTATTATTAAAAAAATGTGGTTTGATAATTATTTGTTAGTTTTTCCTTTTTTACCTTTTTGTTTTTAATTTTGTTCAATTTTCTTTTTGTTTCATTGGAGCACACGTATTACAATCGTAATAATCTGATTTTTTAGACATTGTGTAAGTGTCTTTGACATTGGGTATTTGACTTTTTGGTGCAGCATTAATATTGTAGTAAATACACATTGTTTTTTCATTGTCTTGTAACAGTAGCATTTAACTATTTATTTTCCCCTTTTTATTTGTTTGAGATGGAATTAATGATACTCCATTAATTGTTGTAGTAGAAATGAAGTTTGTGTTTATGAAAAGTATTTTTACAAATAAGAAGAGAGTACCTAAATTTGTAGAATACATCCGCAGTTTCCTCCCAATTGAGGTTAGTGTTATACTTCATCTTTTTGATTTGTGTTAATTGAGGTCTTTTAGTGTTAATTGGGTCTATTTCGATTTGCATGAACGATTAGTCAAACTAAATTGAAATGCATGTTTGTTTTTGCGAGTTTTTGTAGTGTTTCGTTTGGTGTAGTTCGATGGGGGAGAATGTTCCGCTATTTCCTCGTTTTTTTCGCATTACCACTGTTGTGACTTCAGTTCGTAATAAAATGGTATGTTGTGTATTGTTTCAATTGTTGTTGAATCTATGTTTGTTTGTATATTTTAGCTTTGTTAGTAGATGATAATTATTTTTATTGATTAATGTTTCTTTCATGTTATTAGAAATTACCCGGTGGTTTTCTTGATGTATTTGGGGATGACCTCCCTCGAATTGTGAAGTTTCAAATGTCTGATGGAGAAGAAAGTTCTGTACTTTATAGAAAGGATAAGAAAAAAATTTATGGCATTGCAAAAATATTTCGTACTCCTCTGTTTGAGGAAGATTATTGCACTATTTTTAATTACATAGGTGATGGTGTATTCTGCTTGTATGTTTTCAATATGAAATTCAATGATGTTCCGAATGCATGTACTGGTTTCGTTGGATATGGGCAAGGTATTACATATTTGGGAACTTCATATTCTCAATAACTTTGGTTTTGCAGTAAATATATATGTGTAACTCTATTGCAACCATTTGATGTTTTTGTAGATAACAACGTTTGTCATTGGATGGAAGTTTGTTTCTCTTTCTTTAACTGCTTCTGCTTGTGATGGTGGTTTAATTGTAAGTTTTATACATATTTTATTAAATTGTATCCCTAATTTGTTCTATTTCTGTTAGTAAACTGTGTTTTCATGGTTTTTTTAAAATGTAGAAGGTTCCTCCTGGACACTTCATCCCACCAGAAGTTAAGTGTCACTTACCTAATGGTCAAATTTTTTCTGCCTCCTAATCTAGCACCGATGGAATCATACGTGGGTTACGCATTTTTCATCTTAATGATGTTCTGATGTTCATAAACCGTGAGAATGGTGATTTTGATGTTATCCTGTTTGTTCACCTTGGATTAGAGAAAAGTTTTTCTCCATATGCTGTTTGTCTTGGTAAAGTTTAACATTGTTTACCTTTGTATAATAATGTACACATGGTTCAAAATGTTGTGTTATTAACCAATTTTCCTATTTATGTGCTATGGTTGGAATCTCATGGGGTCAGTTCAAGATTGAGAGAAAGCCTTTTCATTTGTACAAATATTATCATAGGATTGTAAGTACTTCTGTGTTTTTATTTTGTGATCCAGTTCCACCGTTGAGAAATTTACTCTCTAAATTTTTTGAATTTAATTTTCAGGACATTCTTGTGGACTTCAAAGATTGCAGCGATCGTTGGTCTCCTAGTCAGTACTTGACAGTTACTTATGGTTGTAATGTGTTTTTCCTGCTACTTCGCAAGTTTGATCGTCGCTGGAAAATACATGTTGGTTGGGTACGTTTCTCACAGTTGTCGGTTGGTGATGTGTTGGTGTTTGATATGAAGGAACCTCCCTTTGGGTTCTGTCTTTACGTTTTTCGTTTGTCTGCAAGGCAGTAATTTCGTAGTTTATGTTTGAAGTATGTATGGTTGACTTTGGTACATTTGATCTTGATGTTATTTCACTGGTGTTTGTTAGAATGGTTGGTTGAATCTTTATTCTACTATTATTTTGTTTTGTGTTTTGTTTGTTAGACAGTAACACCATTATTGCGACGCTTGTAAAGTGGGAATCCTGATTCATCAAATGTAGTACTAGGAGAATACCTGAAGATAAGAAAAATAAACAAAATATAAATAATGTTATATCTATACATGAATAGCTAAGAAACTTTTGATAAGATTTAAACTGTTTCATACAGGCTGCTTTTGGATTATCTGAACCACATGGCCCATCTATCATAAAAGCCTTAACAGCTGTAAAACCAACAGGATCGATATCTGGATCAGGAATTTCAGCCGAAACATATTTATCAACATTTTTCTTCAGATCATTCTTTGCAGTAGAGTCCAACCATATTAACATGTGCACATGTGGCAATCCTCATTTCTGAAATTCAACAACGTACATAATTGAAAAGAAAAATGAAATATTAAATTTTATAGAAATAGTTATATTTTCGTATAATTGGAATGTGATTGACATATGTTAATAGATTCATACCTCCCAAACATGTTCCAAAATAAGATTTCTTCTTGATATCATCTATTAATTGCTCAAGATTTAATTTAAAAACTCGAGCAATAATATCTGGCGAATTAACTGGTAAACAATGGGGAAGAAGCTTCATCATCTGTTGGATTTCATCCCATACAGGATTAGTGGTCATGGTAAGAAATATATCTGGATGACCAATGAACCGACAAACAGCAAGTGCATCCTGAAAGTTCTGTTGCATATATCGTCTAGATCCAATAAATCCTGCTAGAAGTATAAAACCTTTACCAACATTCGAAGAGTTGTCATTGCCAGATTGTAGAGAATCACATATCTGTGTATAAAGTTCATTATGTAACGTTGTTTGGTGTGTACGAAACCACCACAAACGTGCTTGCTCTATCGTTGAAAAGGCATTGACGACATACTGTTGGAAGAGACGTCCACCTAAACGGGGAGTCATACCTGGTGCAAATTTAAGGGTCAAATCTAAATAATCTAAATAAATATGGAATAATGTATAATAAATACGAAGAAATTTAAAATCTGAAAAGTGTTATATGCAATACCTTCATTAAGTCGAACTTGTAACTTATAGGAATAAAACTCTTTCTGTGATATCAATCCTCTTTTTCGGGATGATTTGTTTTCTGGGTTCCCATATGAAAGATGAACATGAAAACCATCATCACCATGAGGGAACATGAGTGGATACTGCAACGCCATTAATTTGGGATGAATATCAGATATTCGCTACAACCCATCTTCATAAGAATGAATAACAATATCCCGAAAACCACAATTATTATCAAGATCACCTACCATTATATCAGCAAGTTCGTCTGAAGGACCAACATGATTCTCACAACCATTCTCTACCCTGGATACTTTAAGAGTTATTTCTAAATCAGTTACTTTTTCATCCTCAAATCGATCTCGCTGTGTTCTGAATTCTTTCACCAATTCATTATTTTCATCCAACATCTTCATTAAACCCCCCAACTATCTCAGCATGAACAATTTGACCATCACGAACATTTATCCATTTCATACGATTTCTCACTTCATTCTCAGTATCATAAATATAGAGCTGGCAAAATTTGGGATCTTCACCATCGTCAGGAATAAGAGAACCAAAAAGGTGATGATTTTGACCATTTAATCGATAAATATAAGGTGCTCCGCCACAGTTGATAGAATGATCAACCCTACCACCAATTGAAGTAAATGTAAATAGGCTATTATACAGACGAATACCTTCCTTAAATCTTGGTCCCTTCTTTTTGTCATTATATAACTGCCAGAGGTATGAAGGTGTAGGCTTTTCCTTCGGAAGTTGTATTTGACCTTTTGCACAACATAATGAAAATTGTGGAGGTCCGTGTTTGACATTTTTGTTTGTGCGTTCTTCTTTCCACATCCATGCCTCACATTTATCGCACTTCACTTCAGGAGGGCCAAGAGAAGCATATTCAGAGGGGACTACATTTTTTATTAAGATGCAAATATATAAGGTTATGACTTTTAAAAATATATATTTTATTAAAAATATTTACCTTTCTCGGATTTTTGTTGATTGTCATATGACCAACTATCCAAATCCTCTGTATCCTCTGCAAATACTGTGAATAGTAAGCACATGAAATGATCCAGAAATTATGTAATATAATTCTTACAGTCAATTATTATTACAGAAAATTGGCTCACACGTGTTCTTACCATCTTCAAAGAACATGTCAGGTTCATCAGCTTCAAAACCAACAACCCGGGAAAAATCTAAAAGAGTAAAGAATTTATAATAATTATTACAGAAAATAACTGATGTAAGAAGAGAATCTCCAAAGACTATTAAAAAGCATACCAATCTCATCAACAGTACGATGAGTTTCTGCAAACTCTGTATTCATCCCAAAATCTAAGGTTTGAACCATACTCTTACAGTAATTTAGCGAAAATCCGTTATGCTCCAAACTGGACTCCTTAACATTTGAATTAACTATAAAATTTATAATTTCAATGTAATTAAAAATAGAAACCTCCAATTAAATGAAAATATAAAAAGTGGATATCACTTACACATAGAAGTGAGATTAGAATTTGGAGTTTCAGGAATTGTACTATCCATGTTCTTCTTTTTGCAGTTCAGTACCCTGTTCATATTCGGTATACGTGACCTTGCCTGACCTACACACAGTTATTAACCACATAAAATGCATATCAAGTAAAAATACATTGTAGAGTTGATGATAATTTGATACTTACAATCATTTGATAGAGTGGAGAGTGGAGATCGGGGAGAATAACCTTACACACAATAAAATTTAAGTTAACCAACAAAAATAGTAGAAATAAATGAATTGAAATAGACTAAATGTTTAATAGTTTACGTTTTCCAGATTGTGGCGTGTTCAGTTTCTGTGCACAAATTCGATCTTCTGGATCGACATTTTCTTTATTTGTAGCTGTTTTTGACACTTGAACCTTCTTCTTGTTTGGATACAAATTCTATTTCATCATGCCAAGATCATAATTAACTATACCAATGCAAAAACATGAAATTACAATCCAATTTCTGTTTCGATAATTCTAATTTATATGAATTACTTACAAACATCAAATAATAGAGGAGTATGAGGAAGTCTTGGCAAAATGTTTTGGAGGTTTATCATTTTCTTTGTATTCATCATATTCACTACAACATAATAATTTAGCTAATTGAGTTATATGTTGCACTAACAACATGAAGAAGAAAAGCAAAATCAAAATAAATCTATACTCACAAAGATTTCCACAAATCGGCTCCGCAGTTTTATGTTGCCTTAACCGTTTCGCAAATCCAACATTCTCATCCAACATAACATTTTTCGTTGATATTAATTTATCATTTTAAATACATTGTACTAAATGCAAAATGTATCATTCATTGTCAACTTCACTGCATTAATCCCCTCAAATGGATCAACGTTTTCTTTCATCATTCCAACATCATAATTAACTTTAAGAATTCATAACAAATATAATTAACATACAACTGAAACATAACATCTCTGTAATAACAAACAAATCATTGGATCAAGGCATAAACAAACATAAAAAACCAAATATGTAACAACGAACCACTTACAAACATTACAGAGTAAAGGTATTGTGGAATGTTTAGATGATGCATGTAGGAGCAACGCCAATAATAAGATAACAATCTAATCGGAGAGGGGGGAATTTAAATAAGATTACAATCTAATCGCAGAGGGGGAAATTTATGAATTACAAAATCAAACTCCATTCCGCATCAAATATATACTTACACGAAATCTTAAATGAAGATTGTGTAGTTCAAAACAGACTTAAATGTTAGTAGATGTTAGTAATACAGATTAGAGGAAGGGCGCGGAAGATTGAAAATCAATTTCAAATTGAAATTAGGTAAAGAAAAAGAGGAAACAAAGGGGAGATGATTTTTGTAATTAAAGAACCCATCTTCCTCAAATACAAAACCAGAACAAAAATTGAAATATTAGTAGATCTCAATAGACACCATAAGATAGTAAACACCATAAGACAGAGTAAGGATGCAGAATATTGAATTTGACATTCAAATAGCATACATAAAAAGAGGAATGAAAGAAGGGATACATTTTGACATTTGAATTTTGGGTATTTGAATTTTGGATATAGCTTCTAATAGAAGTTGTGTAATAAGATGAGAGACACGTGCAACAGCTGTCCAAAAGAACATAACTGAAAGATTGAATGGCAATATACGGTAATAATAAAAATACGGAGGGGCAAAATAGTAAATGTATACCTAAAATGGCAACAACCTTTATAATGTTAATAGATTTGAATTTTGGATATTTGAATTTTGGGTATAGCTTCTAATAGAAACTGTGTAATAAGATGAGGAACACGTGCGCAACAGCTGTCCAAAAGAACATAATATACGGTAATAATGAAAAATACAGAGGGGCAAAATAATAAATGTATACTTAAACAGCCATTATAATGTTAATTGATAATGTTAATAGGTAAGTCCGATTACCGGAGGCTGTGGCTGTGATTAGTAGCAAGTAAATACTGATATTCATTAAGGATGAGTTCGCGGTTAACCCGTATCACCGGTTGCAAAATATCAAGTCGATAAAATAAAATACGCACATAACTATATCACTTTGGTGAAGATAATCTGAGCTAATACTTCACCAAAACCCCTTATAATTCTTCACCAATTTTCAAATCTTTCAATACCCATTCATCTCTATTTCACTTAAATATGTGTGTATAATCATCTGCATATATGATATAGCTCTTTTGGTGAAAATGGCTCTTGTAGCTCCCAGTCTTCAATTATCTCCAACCACAACAATCTTCATAGACTCATTTCAATCATCACTATACAAGCTTCATCTTTGTTATCCCAGGAGATTTTTAAGGTATTATTCTCATGTATCTTTTGAAAAAAGAAGTAATTTTGTTGTTTGTGGTTCTTTAAATCAAGAAAATAAGTGTAATGTGTTGTTTAGGAATAAAGGTGCAAACTTTGGATTGAATTATGCAAGATTTTGTAGTAGGAGTAGTTGGTTAGGTAATTGGAATGAAACCCATAAAAAGAATTGGCCTAATTCGAGACAAGAAGTTGTGGATTATCGAAATAGTGAGAGTTCTTCGTATTCGGATTACGAGGGTGGTAGTGATGGTGATAGTGGTAGTGGTAGTACGATGGATAAGATTGTGAGGAGGTTGAAGAAATTTGGGTATGTTGATGATGTTGAGGAGAAGAAAGAGGTAGGGGAGAGAGTTATTGAGAAAGGGTCTATTGAGGATATTTTTTATGTGGAGGAAGGAATGTTGCCGAATTCGCGTGGCGGATTTTCGCCTGATTCGCCGTTAGGGATGGACCATGTGAGTGGGGGTAGTAGGGATGTTAGGTTTCCGTGGGAAAAACCGACGGTGGATGATGAAAGGAGGGATTCGGTGAGACAAAAAAGTAAGACGTCTTTGGCGGAATTGACACTTCCGGATTCGGAGTTGAGGAGGTTGAGGAATTTGGCTATGAGAACGAAAAATAAGACGAGGGTTGGTGGTGCTGGTGTTACGCAATTGGTTGTTGATTCTATTCGTGATAAGTGGAAATCAGCGGAGGTTGTTAGATTGAAAATCGAAGGGCCTCCTGCACTTAATATGAAGCGTGTGCATGAGGTTTTGGAGGTGAGTTTCTTTTATAATTATTTAGTATTTTGTAACTTTTTTCGCATTGCTGATAAATATTAGATACAACTGACTAAATTGTTCTTAATGCTAAAAATGTAGGTATATTAAACATGTTGTATGTAATGTGTGCTTTAGAAATGAGAAGTGTATACCTAGCTCTGTAAAAAAGTAAACTATCAGAGTGTGTAACAGTCTACATCACTCACTCCTACCCACAAGGTATTCTGATGTGAGTATTATTGTTTGTCTTGGGTATAAGTTCAGCTAAACAAAGCTTTGTTAGCTTTGTCTTTTGATAATATAACAACTAATGTTTGTTGGAAGTTGGAACAAATTATGTATGAAGGACAAAATGAGGCTGTTTTTCATTTAGGAAGTTAATGATTATGCTGTATTGGCATGGTATTTACTAACTTTATTTTAACTAATTACATATTTTAATGTATGTTTTTTTCTTTATTTTTAAAAATTTGATCCATCTATAGGTACTTCAATTATACGCCTTGAACTTCCTGCCTTGATAGTTGAGCGCGTATTTATTCACTTAACCATTTGCAGTACACATGTGTATCTTATATCTTGTTGTTTTAATTCTATAATGCAACATTTAGGCCTTTCATTCTAATCAATTCTATGTTATTTCAGAGAAAAACTGGAGGTTTGGTGATTTGGAGGTCAGGCAGTGCTGTTGCTCTTTATAGAGGTGTAAGTTATGTTGATCCCTCGGTACAACGGTACAGACAGTTGAACAAAAAGAAAGCATATTCACAGGGACCCTCCTCCGTGGAAAGTGGAAAACGGGTGACATATGAACTTGGTCCTTCGAAAGATGTATGGGTTCCCCAAGAAGAAGCAGTTGATGCTCTTAAAGAAGAAAGTTCAAAACCATTGCCGGAAACAAGATACGAGGATGAAGTAGACGTGCTATTAGAAGGTCTAGGGCCTAGGTATGAAGACTGGCCTGGATCTGATCCTTTACCTGTAGATGCAGATTTACTCCCGGGTATCGTTCCCGGTTTCAAACCTCCTTTCAGACTACTTCCTTATGGAGTGAGATCCACCGTTGGAGGGAAGGAAGCAACATCTTTGCGAAGGCTTGCAAGAGTTATTCCCCCACACTTTGCACTAGGTTCGCTACTTCCTTTTGTGAAGCATATTGTCTCATCAGAAGTATTATTTTTTTCTCAAGAGATTGATTTGGAAAACCAGGTAGAAGCAGGCAGCATCAAGGTTTGGCCATGGCCATGATCAAGTTATGGGAAAGAAGTTCAATTGCAAAGATCGCTCTGAAGCGTGGAGTACAACTAACTACAAGTGAGAGAATGGCTGAAGATATTAAGGTAATAAATTTATTCATCGGATTTTGGGGGAAATTCTATTATTATAACTTGAACCTATAATAATATTTCCATATGCTATATAAGATGATCAAACCTATATTCAGGTAAACTAATAGGGTGATCTATTTAAAGCATACTATTTTAAAAGGTATTTTAAAATGAATGTGTAAATTGTAATCTCTTCATCACCAGCATAATGTATTTTTTGCAATGTTCGGAAATTCTGGCCTGTTGTGCAAGCCAGATAATTAGAAAATTATTTGTTATCTTTAATTTACTAAGTAATGTCTAGTAATTATTACGATTTCTTATCATCTTTAAATTTAATTTGGATTAAGAAAGTAGTCTAGCTTTATCATAAACAGGAATATAAAACCTTGTAACCAATCATAGTAAAATTTAAGTTGGGACATGTATATCATTGGCTGAATGAGGGTAGGTAACTAGATAGGAAAAGTCCCTGGAGTCTAATTTCACCACCTTTCTCCTTGACAAAGTGAAAGGTGCAGTAATGTGGAACTGAATAGAGAAGGGATAAATTTAGTTAGAATACTAATTAAGCATATATTATATGACAATAATGTGTTGCAACTAATTTGGAAATGTGAATATCCAATGCAGAAATTAACTGGGGGTATGCTTCTCTCAAGGAACAAGGACTTCTTGGTATTCTACAGAGGAAAAAATTTTCTGTCACCGGAAGTTGCTGAAGCATTATTAGAAAAAGAGAGGCTGGCAAAGGCCCTGCAAGATGAAGAAGAACAAGCGCGATTAAGAGCTTCAACATTTTATAAACCAATGGTTGAACCAACGGATGATTCTGGTACTACTGGTACTCTTGGAGAAACTTTGGATGCAAATGCTAGGTGGGGAAAAATTCTAAATGATAAGGACAAGGAAAAGGTCATGAAAGAAGCGGAAGTTGCAAGACATGCCAACCTTGTCAAGAAGCTCGAGAAGAAGCTTGCTTTTGTAAGTTTCTTGGATATCTTTCTTAACTGAGTTTTTCTTTTCCTGCTAGTTTTTTTTGTGGTCTTAACTGCTCGGAAAGTTGGTTAGCCATCTACTGAAAATTTATAGATAAATAATGCTTTTTAGTCAAGTTGCAGTTTCCTATCTATCAAATTTTTATGACGCGACTTCCATTTAAGTTCTAGTAAAACACTAATAGCGGCACATAACCATCACTATATCTAAAGTTAGTATCAGTTTTGAGGTTGATTGTTTTTTCTTTCATGTTTAATATCTTTAGGCATGACTGCGTATTTTACTTTCTATTTGTAAATCTTAAAATTGCTAGAGTTCTTTAAATTTGGCTGGCTTAGCAGAACTGGTAGTGTATGGCATGTCGTTTGAGTGAGAATGCCAAATTCACTCATGAAGTATCGTAAACATCAAGTAGACCACATTTTCCGGCCAGTTGAGACTCAAAAGCTTCAGTTCTACAGCAAATTCGTTCTCCTAATAAACTAACCTATGCATCTCAATCCACTATCTTTTCTTGATTGTTCACATTCTTCTGTCAGTTTCTATTCTTTCATTGGACAAGTAATAATTATAGATTACGATCTACAGAAAGTGTGTTTGTGCACCAATGAAGTTCTCTTTTCTAGACTTTTCACTTGTCCTGACTTTTGAGTAACCATTGCATTATAGGCTGATAGAAAGCTAATGAAAGCAGAGCGAAACTTATCTAAGGTGGAAGCATTTCTGAATCCGTTAGACCGTCCTGCTGACCCAGGAAGCATAAGTGATGAAGAGAGGTTCATGTTTCGCAAGCTTGGTTTGAGAATGAAAGCCTTCTTACTACTTGGTAAGAAACTTCTTTTTTACCCCAGTCGTTTTGTTTTGTTCTCAAGTACGAACTAAGCTATTCGTGTTTCAGGAAGGCGTGGAGTTTTTGATGGTACAGTGGAGAACATGCACTTGCATTGGAAATATCGTGAATTGGTAAAGATCATTGTTAATAGTAAAAACTTTGAGCATGTAAAAAAGATTGCATTATCTCTTGAAGCTGAGAGTGGTGGTGTTTTAGTATCGGTTGACAAAGTTTCCAAGGGGTATGCTATAGTAGTATTTCGGGGTAGGGAATATAAGCGACCTCCTGCACTAAGGCCGAAGAATTTGTTAACAAAGAGAAAGGCGCTGGCTCGTTCGATTGAGCTTCAAAGGCGTGAGGTATCATCTCAGTTTTCACAAATTCTTTATGGTGGAGAGAGTGTGCCATGTCCTATGTGACCTGCATTTACCTTAAATTGCTTAAAACAAGATGGCTGACTTGTACTACATTATTTTGACAAACAGGCTCTCTTAAATCACATTTCAACTTTGCAAACAAAAGTTGATGCCCTACGTTCAGAAATTGTAAGCCCCCCCCCCCCCCCCCCCCTTTTTTAGTGGTTTCAAGTTCATTAATTTTCTCAGTCTAATTTATAACATCACACGTTCCCCTGTAGGATCACATGTCAATTGTCAAAGACCATGGAGATGAAGAACTTTATAATAAATTAGAGTCTGCTTATCCTACAGAAGATGAAGACAGTGAGGTACTTTACTGTTTGTAATCCCTTTTTTTTTTCCTGCTATAGCCAGTTCTTATTTCATTGCTTTGATGTCAATAATTAAGGAGGAAGAAGACGATGCCTTTCTCGAAATCTATGACAGTGATGATGATATTGAAGATGATGATGATGGAGAATATGAAAGTAATAATATGACGCACACAGCTCAGATGGAGACCAATTTTCCGTATGATTCCGAAGACCAAGATATGGACTCTGAAGCAGTAGAATGTAATGATCCATCAGTAGTTTCAGTTGCATTGCAGGAAAGAGCAGATGAAAGTGAGAAAGATGAACTGATAACTGCTTCACTGGAAGAGTTATCTGCTGACCTGTAACTAATTGCCATTGGCACTACAGAATGTAGATAGATTATGTATTTCTTTTTTAATCTAAAAACGTCCATATTTCAACAAACTGATATTGAATATTATATTGATTAGTGCAATCTATAGAAATTTTTAAAACATTTTTTTAATTAGACTGCAACAATCCAATTTAACTTTTGTAGCAACATTCCTATTAGCAGACTCTTTTTCCAAGTCCTAATTTTGGATTAAAGAGATGATGAAATAGAAGAAAAAATTGAAGAAGATTCATTTATTTTTTTGGGGTTTGGAGTGTTCAGGATAATCGTCTGAACAGAATATTATTTTGATTCAGACATTGCACCTCTTCGTATAAAAGTTTATATTATATCTTGTCCTAATTTCAATTTTTGCAATTTTCGCTCATTCCGAAATTTATTACGACGGATATCCGGTTATAAAAAAATATTAATTTATAACGCGTGCGAAGAACGAGCTTCTTTTAATATAATATAATATTTTTTTATATTAAAAATTGTTATGGATTAAAAAACGTACTTGTATATTAATTGCTAGGATTAATGAGCTTTCGAGCTTTAATGGCTGCACTCGTGTATCCGGACTAAATCGGTCCTCACAAGATGCCTACGTATCTCAAATCGTTATTGAGAATCAAGCCAAAAAAACGTAGTTCTGATTGTAGGATCAGGGACCTTATATAGGCGTCTGGAGCCTAGTATTTATGGTATGTTTGGGAGACTTAACGGATAAGTCTTCTTTTTGATATTGGATAAGTATTGTATTTCTTGCTGAAGAATTCGTTTCCTTGTTGATAAATGTTATGACTCATTGATTGCCTTTAATTGGGATTCCAGATCCTTCTTTGACTAATTTTCCATAATCAAGGCTCTTTTCATGAGCTGTATATTTTCCCTACTCATTAATTACGAAATTAATGAATAATTAGGGTGTCGGTCCTTAAATATCGACCTTTTGTTTGACCAGTCAATTATATTTCTATAATTACTTTTCTGACCATATCATTTGCCCCCCAACTTATGGGAAAATCTCCTTAGGGTTTTCGTAGAAGTTACAGCGTATTTTTCCTAAAATTTTCCATTTTTCAGGGCATTTTTGACCTTAATTTAGGTCATTTTCGACCAGGAATTCGACCTGGATTTCGACCAGGATTTCAGTGTAAATTCGACCTGGATTTCGACCAGGACTGTCCCCATGTCGATGGGCTCGACCTCGAATTCCTAGTCTTTTTCGACCAGGAGCTTTCGACCTCAACCAGCCTTCCTTCGACCTCGTTTTTGTCCCCAGGTCGATGGGCTCGACCTCGAATCGTAGGCCTTTTTCGACCTCGATGTGTCGACCTCAGTTTCATGTTTGTTCGACCAGGAATCCTTAAGTCATTTTCGACTAGAATTCCATGTTTTTTCTAGCTTTATTTTGGAGCGAAGTCGAACAATACGACCTCAATTCCCCATGTATTTTCGATCTCACATGTTCGACCTCATTCTCATGTGTTTTCGACCAGGAATTCTAAGGTTAAAATAGAATTAATTTCTGGGCCATTCTCGACCTCGTTTCAGTATGAGGTCGAGTGATACGAACTCGATTAATAGTATATTTTCGATCTCGACCCAGGGTCTTTTCGACCTCATTTTGCCAACTTTTTGACTTGTTTTTGGTGCGAAGTCGATGGACACGACCTCAGTTTCGTGTGTATTTTCGACTAGGGTCATACGACCTCGATTTAGGGTCTTTTCGACCTCAAAACCTTCAATTGTTTCGTTTTATTTGGAAGTGAGGTCGTTTGATACGACCTCGTTTTCTCGTATATTTTCGACCAGGGTCGTGCGATCTCGATTTAGAGTCTTTTCGACCTTGGTTTTTTGATTTTTTGCCTAGGTTTTATCCCAGGCTCTTTGGGCTTTTAAATAGTCCAATTTTAATTTGGGACTTAATTCTTTCCAGCCTTGGGCCTTAATGGGCCTTTTTTGTTTGGGTTTCGAAATTGCCTGAGTTCTAGTTTATTTGGGCCTTTGCCTTTGTAATCCATAAATGGATTTATGGGCCTTACTGGCTATAGACGGTTGCTCTTCCTTAGCCGGTTGAGTTCCCGGTTACCTCGGTTATAAAAGAGTGAGATTTCTCATTTCACTCTCACTTCTCACTTTTCACTTTCCAAAATTTCTCTCTAGTTATCATAGTTTTTTCTCTCTTTTATTCCGTGGAGAGGCGATTTCCGGTGAGCTTTTTACGGTGGTGTTCTTGTTTTTCAGGGATTGATCTTCATCCTTTGAAGATTTCTGGGTTTTCAATCTTCATCACTTGAAGATTTCTGGGTTTTTTGAAGATTTTCTGAGAATTTTCCTTGAAGTTTTGAAGATTTGAAGTTTCTTTGAAGATTTTTCTGGGAATTTTCTTGAACGTTTGAAGATGTCTGACAAAGCTGCTCAACGCCTTCAAAGAATGAACAAAGCTTCTAAGAGAGGTATTATCATCCGTTCTTCTCATATGTCACTTCAAGATATGATCTTAGAGCGTAGTGATGAGTATCCCTCTGTGTCTCACTTAGATTCTTTCGACTGTAGTAATAAGTTCCATGAAATTGACTTAATTAGGGACTATAATAAAATGTATAGGATTAGGTCTCCCTATAGATTAGTCCCAGCTGGCCCAGGGGACCGTTCTTGCCATTGGCGTCCTGATGCACTCTGCATTTACAAGGATGCCATTGTCGCAGGACTCAGGTTTCCCTTTCATGAGTTCATTCCCAGGCTTTTGGCTGATGTTGGGATTAATCCTTGCCAACTTCCTCCAAACGCCTGGAGAATCATTCTGTGTTTCATTGTTCTTTGTTTAAAGAACAATTTCCCTTTATCTGTAGCTTTGTTTAGGAGAATTTTTCAATTTAAGAATAGTTCATCCACGTCTTTGGGTTGGGTTTATATCAACCACCGTCCTTCCACTCCCCCCATATTTCACCCTAAATCCATTCCAGACAATAACCTCAAATGGAAGGAAGAGTTCATGTACTTGATTTGGGAAGGAGGGGATTGGGGCACCCTTTTTCGTAGTTCCTTTAGTAGGGTTTCGGATGGTAGCCCTAGTGATATCATCCTAACTGATGAAGAGGCCCATGCATATGCTGAGCTCACAAAGGATAATTATGCCACAATGGCTTGGGTGCTCCTGAATGAGTTTCAGCTTAGGTCCTTGGGACTTTCCAACGTTTCTGATAAGGGTAATTCTCACCTCATATCTTTCTTTATTTATTTAAGATTAACTTATACCAACTGTTTCTTTCTTTATATCTTTTGCAGCTGCGGTCTTTATCAATAAGACCAACGAGCCTGAAGAGGGGGAAACAGCCAGGATGAAGAGGGCACGTTTGGCAGGGAAAGACCCTCGTGCTTCTAGTATTCCAGCTTTCATAAGGCCACATGTGGACCTTACTGAGGATGCTGAAGGCCCTCACTCGGGCAAGAGTGCAGTTTGGCGCCCCAACTGGGGTCTTAGGAAGAAGGACACTGTGGTGGGAGTGTCCAAACATGCTGTGGAGTGGTCTTATCACTCTCTGACTCCTTGTGACTACAAGGATTTTGTTTCTAACTCCACCATCGAGGGGGTGGAGCATGTTGGATCTCAGGCCATGGCTGCTGTAAGTATTTCTCTCCTTCTTTTCTTTGTAGTCTTTATTTCAAGTTTAAGTATTTAACCTATAACTTGTTTGCAGATGAATGCCAACTACCAAGGGGCTCTCTTTCAAGCTAAGTCTTGGCGCTCATCTTCTGAGGCCAACCAAGGCAAGTTTGAGAAGTCCCAGGAGGAAATGGCTTCAGTGAAGGCCACCCTGGCTAGGAAGGAGAAGGAGTTGACAGACTCCCAGGCTGAACTGGTATCTTTGAGGAAGGCCAAGGATGATTTTATTGACGAGTACCTTGACTCTGAGGAGTACGGGGATTTGATTGATAAGCATGATGGGCTCCTTTTCCCTGTTCAGTACACTAAGGGATGGGATGACGCTCTTGCTGCTGTCTTGGAGAGGATGCCTGGATCCCTCACTATTTCCGATTTTCCAAGCCCTCACCTTCCTACTTCTTTGGAGATGGCATTGGCTGGAGAGGACGAGATGGAGGAGGATGATAGGATCTTAGATCTGGATCACACTTCCCCACCTGGTCAGACTGCTGGAGCGGATGATGCTGTCTTTTCCTCTAGAGAGGAAGAGGAGGAGGACGTAGACAAAGAAGATTAGGTGTAGTTTCACTTTTGGCCATCATGGCTTGTACTTTTATTTATGTATTTTTGGCCTACGGGCTTAACTTAACTCTTGTTTAAGTTTTTATTTATGTCTGGTGGCCGTTCATGGCTTGTGTTGCTTTTCTTGCTTTTTGAATGTTCATGAAGACTCATAATAGATAAGCTTTAAAACATGAAAATGCTGAATTCATTTATAATTTGAAGATGGGATCAACCCTTACATAATATCCCAGTTTAAAACTTGGGTTGGTTTCATCGAACCTTATTTATAGTAGTGAGTCCACTTGGGAGACACCTTAAACATAATAAACCTTCAAATTGGAGGCATGCCAAGTCCTTGGCACCTCATGCCCTTCAAGGGTTTCCAGTTTGTATGAGCCTCGGCCAAATACGTTCTTGACGCGATATGGTCCTTCCCAATTTGGGGCTAACTTCCCTTTTTGTCCAACTCCGGATGCTTCAATCTTTCTGAGAACCAAGTCTCCTTGACGAAAGAACCTTTCTTTAACCCTTAGGTTGTAGTAGAAGGATGCTTTCTTTTGATGTTCAACTATCTTGGCGTTTGCTTCATCTCTAACTTCATCAATTAGATCCAAAGCTAGCCTCAAGCCTTCTTCATTTTCTTCTGGTTCATAAGCCTCAACTCTTGGGGAGGTGTGAGTAATTTCCACCGGGACCACTGCCTCTGCTCCATAAGCCAATAGAAATGGAGTTGCTCCAGTGGTGACCTTGCAAGTAGTACGATATGCCCAAAGTATAGGGAGTAATTCGTCTACCCAAGTGTTTCTGGAGCGTTCAACTCTTTTCTTTAGTCCATCAAGGATGATTCGATTTGCAACCTCAGCTTGCCCATTTGCTTGGGGATGGGCGACAGAAGTGAAGCACAACTTGATATCGTTTTCATCACAATACTTTTTGAACTCATCGTTGTTAAACTGAGTTCCATTGTCCGTGACCAGGACTCGTGGAATTCCATATCTGCATATCACATTTTCCCAGAAGAATTGCATCACTTGCTTGGTGGTTATCTTGGCTAATGGCTTAGCCTCAATCCACTTGGTGAAATAATCAATTGCTACTATCAAGAACTTTCTTTGAGCACTTGCCATAGGAAATGGCCCGAGTATATCCATTCCCCACATAGCAAAGGGGATAGGTGAGTTAATGGATGTCATCATCTCTGGTGGTTGCCTAACCACTGGTGCATGTTTCTGGCACCGTTCACATTTCTTGACGTAGCTTTTAGCATCAGCAAGTATGCTTGGCCAATAGAAACCTAGACGAGTGACTTTATGAGCCAGGGCTCTGCCCCCCAAGTGTTGCCCACAAATCCCTTCATGCACTTCCTTTAGGGCCAATTCTGCCTCTTGAGGTCTCAAGCACTTTAAGTATGGAATAACAAAAGATTTCTTGTATAGGATTCCCTCAATTAGGGCATACCTTAGTGCTCTGACGTAAAGCTTTCGTGCTTCTGAAGTGTCGTTGGGCAGCCACCCAGTTTCCAGATGAGCTTTGATGGGATCAATCCAACAACTGGTGATACCAATGGGGGCTACCAACTTTCCATTGATGCTTGGGGTCTTCAAGACTTGGAAGTATACACTCCCGGCATAGTTTTCAATTTCAGAAGAGGCAAATTTAGACAAGGCATCAGCCTTCGTATTTTCCTCCCTCGGAATGTGCTCCACATAGCATTCATCGAACTGAGTCATAATGGCCTTGACAAGTTTTAAGTACTTGGCCATGACTTCATCTCTGGCCTCAAACTCCCCATTTACTTGGGAAACCACTAGCCTCGAGTCTCCACAGACTTTCAGAGTTTTGACTCTCAAGGCTCCAGCCAGCCCTAAGCCAGCTATCAGAGCTTCATACTCAGCCTCATTGTTTGTCGTCGGGAAGTCAAGTTTTAGTGCATACTCTATTAGGAATCCATCAGGACTTTGTAGCACTAAACCAGCTCCACTTGATTTTGTTTTTGATGCTCCATCAAAATAGAGCACCCAACTTTCTTTGAAGGTCGTTTCCTCATCTTTCTTATCTTCCATAGTCACTTCCTGCCCCCCGACTTCTTGGTTGTCAATGGTGCATTCAACCATGAAGTCAGCAAGTGCTTGAGCTTTTATGGCCGTTCGAGGCTTATACTTGATATCAAATTCTCCCAATTCAATGGCCCATTTGATCAATCTTCCACTAACTTGAGGGCTATGCAAGATGTTTCTTAGAGGTTGATCAGTCAAGACCTCTATCTTGTGTGCCTGGAAGTAGGGGCGTAGCTTTCTTGAGGCCATTATCAAGGCTAAGGCAAACTTCTCAACCATTGAGTAGTTTATTTCTGCCCCATGTAGGATCTTGCTCACATAGTAGATGGGCTTCTGAACCTTCACTTCTTCCTTTACCAAAACAGCTCCAAGGGCCGTGTTAGAAACCGCCAAGTATAAATAGAGAATTTCTCCTGGCTTGGGCTTTGCTAACAGTGGTGCTTCAGCCATATATTTCTTCAGGGCCTCAAAGGCCTCTTGACTTTCAGTTGTCCATTCAAAATTCTTCACTTTTTTGAGTGCTTTGAAGAAGGGTAAACACTTCTCTCCAGACTTGGAGATGAATCTTCCCAAAGCAGCCACTCTTCCTGTCAGTTTCTGGACATCCTTGACAGTCTTTGGTGGTTCCATGTCTAGAATCGCTTTGATTTTGTCGGGATTAGCCTCGATTCCTCTCTTGGAAACCATCAGACCTAAAAACTTTCCCGAGCCTACACCAAAGGCACACTTAGCTGGATTCAACATCATCTTGTGGTGTCTCAGCACTTCAAAAGCCTCTCGGAGGTGCTCAATGTGATTGGCCTTATCAAGGCTCTTGACTAACATGTCATCTACGTAGACCTCCATGGTTTTTCCAATCAGGTGCTCAAAGATTTTGTTCACCAACCTTTGATAGGTTGCTCCAGCATTCTTAAGCCCAAAAGCCATGACTAAGAAACAGAAGACACCAAAGTCAGTGATGAACGACACTTTGGCTATGTCATCTTTGTGCATCTTGATTTGATTATATCCGCTGAAGCCATCCATGAAACTTAGCATCTCATGCCCAGCGGTGGCATCTATCAAGGCATCAATCCTAGGTAAGGGAAAACAATCCTTAGGACATGCATCATTCAAATCGGTGAAGTCGACGCACATTCTCCACTTCCCGTTAGCTTTTTTGACCATCACAGGGTTAGCTAACCATTCTGGGAATTGGATTTCTTCAATAAACCCAGCTTCTAAAAGCTTATTTACTTCTTGCTTAATGGCTTCAAGCCTCTCTGGAGCAAAACTTCTTTTCTTTTGTTTCACTGCCTTCCTTTCTGGATCCACATTCAATTTGTGAGATATTAGTTGGGGATCAATCCCTGGCATGTCAGCCGCTGTCCAAGCAAAAACGTCATTGTTCTCTTGAAGAAAAGATGCGAGTTTGCCTTTCAATGGTTCGGGCAGTAGTGCCCCAACATAAGTCACCTTTTCTGGTTCATCCGGGACTAAGGGAATTGGGATTAAATCTTCAGCTGGTTTCCCTCTTCGGTCCTCATTGTCACTAGTGTCCATATCTTCAATGGGGAGAACCTGCCCCCCAACTCCATCAGGCCTCAAGGCGGCTACATAACAGCTTCTAGCCATCTTTTGGTCTCCTCGTTCTTCACCAATCCCATTCCTCGTTGGGAATTTGATTTTTAGATGATAAGATGAGGCAACAGCCTTGAACGCATGAAGACCAGTCCTTCCGAGGATTGCATTGTAGGTTGAAGTCGCTTTTATGACTATGAAGTTCAACATCTGAGTAGACGTATTAGTTCCTCGCCCCATGGTCATTGGGAGTTGGATAGTGCCTTCCACCTTTGATTCCACTCCATTGAACCCATATATGGGCATATTAGAGGGTGTCAACTGAGAATCAGTGTAACCCATCTTGATGAAGGCATCGTGGAACAAGATATCCACTGAAGCTCCATTATCAACCAAGACTCTTTTTGTTTCGGAGTTGCCTATCACAGGTATTATGACAAGAGGATCATCATGGGGGAACTTCACCCCTTCCAAGTCTGAATCGTCAAAACCTATTGACACTTCTGTCCTGGCACGTTTCGGTGCTTCTCCAACCACAGTCATTACCTCTCGGGCATAAACCTTTCTTGAGTTTCGGGAGGATCCAGCAGCAGTTGGCCCTCCGAATATCATATTGATCACTGGCCCTCGGGGCTTGGGATTCCGATCTTGATCGTTGTCCCTTCTATCATAATCCTTTCTTTCATAGTTCCCCCTTTGGCTACCTTGGCTTCCATCCTTAGTGAACTTGCTGAGTTTTCCTCTTCGTATCAGAAACTCAATCTCATCTTTCAATTGCCTACAATCGTCGGTGTCATGACCGACTTCTTTGTGGAACCGACAAAACTGATTTTGGTTCCGTTTGGACAAATCAGCCCTCATTGGCTTTGGCCATTTGATATCTTCTTCCTTGGCTATCTCCATCAGAATTTGACTCCTGGGAGTATTCAATCTTGCATACTCCGTGAACTTTGGCCCAAAGTTATTTCTCTTGGGTGGAGAGTCAGGATTCTTTGATGTTCGGGGAAACTTTTCCTTGACGTCGTACTCCTGAGTTTCTTTTCTTTTCTTTGAGTTTCCACCGTCGCCAGCGGTGGGTTCATACTTTCTCATGCTTTCCTCAGCCTTGATGTACTTTCCGGCTCTATCTTGGAGCTTCAACATGCTCTCTGGTGGATGTTTTGCCAATGATCTCCTGAAGTGGTCATCAGTGGTTCCTTGTTGCAGGGCTATCATAGCCACTTTATCGTCTAAGTCCGGGACTTTCAAAGCCTCTCGAGTGAATCGATTGATGTAGTCCCTTAGGGCTTCATTCTTTCCTTGACGTATTGCCATGAGTGATGCAGAACTTTTCTCATGCACCCTTCCACTAATGAACTGATTGATGAATGCCTTACTTAGCTCTTTGAAAGATCCAATAGAATTGGGCAGAAGGCGACTATACCAACGTTGAGCCATACCCGCTAGGGTTTGTGGAAATGCCCTACACTTTACAGCGTCATTGGCAGGCTGCAACAGCAGTGCATTTGAGAAAGTTCTTACATGATTTACGGGATCTCCCGTTCCATCATAAGCTTTGATGGTTGGCATTTTAAACTTCCTGGATATAGTGGCCTTCATTATCTCTTGAGTGAAAGGTGGTGTAGGATCGTCAGGATCTCCTAGGGGCAACAGATTACTAGGATCACTCCTTGGGGCTTCAGCCCTCTTGGTCCTTCTTGGTGGATCCAAGTTGATTATCGGGATTCCTTCAGTCGTTCGGCCCCGAGATTGAGCGGCCTCTTCTTCAGCAAGGAGTTTTTTGAGCCTTGCAGTCTCTGCCTCATGGGCTGCAAGTTTCTCCCTTGTAGTTTGGGGTGGCTCCCGATTTGTCTGTGAAGATCGTCTCCTCCTTGGGGCGACATCCTCCCCAGTTGTATAACCCTCATCCTCAGTGTATGGGCCAGAGTAATCTTGAATGAGAGGGGTCTGACGAGTCTGTTGATTTTGGGGTGCCAGACCTTGAATATAAGGGGGCACATATGCCTCATGGTAGATTGGATTAGTTCCACTACCGCCCGCCATGGGTCGAGGGGGCATGCCATAGCTTGGCATCCCCAAAGTCTGATTCGCGTATTGAGGGAGATCAGTAGTATGGAGTTGAAGGCTCCTCGGTGCATTCATGAGCAGCGAGGAGGTCGTGATCGGTTGCTGGTGAACGGTCTCTTATGGATTAGATCCATGAATGACCATCTGCAGGGGATTCGTCCCTTCAACCGAAATCGGGATTTCCGGTCCTTGAGTGTTAGTGGGGATATTCGCCCCTTGTGTGCCGGTAGTCGGCGGTGGCTGATCAGCCTCAGAGGTGAGGGGGCGATCATCGGGAGTTTGAGTATCCCGAGCTGTTCTTCGTGTGTTTGCCATGGTTGATGTTGTCTTCCCACAGACGGCGCCAAATGTTATGGATTAAAAAACGTACTTGTATATTAATTGCTAGGATTAATGAGCTTTCGAGCTTTAATGGCTGCACTCGTGTATCCGGACTAAATCGGTCCTCACAAGATGCCTACGTATCTCAAATCGTTATTGAGAATCAAGCCAAAAAAACGTAGTTCTGATTGTAGGATCAGGGACCTTATATAGGCGTCTGGAGCCTAGTATTTATGGTATGTTTGGGAGACTTAACGGATAAGTCTTCTTTTTGATATTGGATAAGTATTGTATTTCTTGCTGAAGAATTCGTTTCCTTGTTGATAAATGTTATGACTCATTGATTGCCTTTAATTGGGATTCCAGATCCTTCTTTGACTAATTTTCCATAATCAAGGCTCTTTTCATGAGCTGTATATTTTCCCTACTCATTAATTACGAAATTAATGAATAATTAGGGTGTCGGTCCTTAAATATCGACCTTTTGTTTGACCAGTCAATTATATTTCTATAATTACTTTTCTGACCATATCAAAAATATTTTTTATATTATTTTTTTGTAGTAATAATAGAAAGAGATATAGTATAATTGACATATTTATTAAGAAAATATAGTATTTAATATTTTTTGAAATATATTAATGATTGAAAGATATATAATTAAAAAAAGCAATAATAATAAAAAGATATATCATACTAATTTGTTTAGACATGTTTATAAAAGCTAATATATTTTCATTAATAGGTCATGGGTTTTATATTTGTACTTTATATTATTTTATTAAATAAAATAAATGAACAAAAATCGAAAATCAAAATTTACAATGCTCCGGCATTCACAGATTATTTTTTAACAGTTATTATTTTATTATGTACGTTAATATTTTTTTAATTTAATTTGTTAAAAAAATAAGTAGGCATGTTAAAATAGGTAAATGTTTTTAAATAATTAAACACATTAAAATAGATTTTAAAATAAATAAGTAAGGATTGTCCGTGATATTTTTGGAAAAAAGAGATATTAGTAAAGATAAATGAAAAAGGTAACATGTTTTAGTTGAAAAGATATTGACACTGATATTATTGGAAAAATAGTGAATTTTGTTTAAAAAATATAGGAAAATATGTTTTAATTATAAAAGGGTAATTAGTTAGTTACTATTTTTATATTATTAATTTTTTTTTAATTAGAATAAATGTTGATTTAAGCCACCTATCTCTTGCCATCTAGTCCTGGGGTCCACAAGATATTCTCTTAATAATATGAACATAATGCCAAGATGGTTTATTAGAATCGGGTAACGTTAAATTTGTTTTTTGTCTGTAATGCTATTTATGTAGCTCCAGTACTCTTTTTCTCATTATGCAGAATTTATATCAATTCATCAAAGAGTTTGCTCTGCATTTTCATTCTTTCTAGTTTTATCATTATCACATGATTATGTCTATCATGTGTTTTTGTGCAAATCTTTATCCAGTCATCATGGTATCAGAGCAAGTCTAAGATTAGTTCCTGATTTTTACGTTGTTTTGTGTTAAAGATTGCATCTTGATTTTGTATTTCTCAGATCTATTTTTTCTCTTCGATCAGATCTGTTTCTTCAAATGGCTAATACTCGTATTGATGTTTTTAATCCAATGTTTTTGCATCCTTCTGATGGTGCTACATCCATTCAAGTCGAAAAACTTGAAGGTAGTATGGACTGCAGGTCCTGGAAAAGATCTATGGAAATAAGCTTATCTGCAAAACGAAAGCTTGATTTTGTTAAGGGAACGGTTACACCTTCTACAGACGATCCAATTAAAGCTGAGATGTGGGAGACATGCGACAATATGGTAATATCCTGGATTACTTTCAATCTCTCTCCCCTATACATAAATTTGTCATTTATATGAGCACTTCTCGCGAGATTTGGAATAATTTAGAGCAACGTCTTTCTCTCACCAATGGCTCACGCAAGTACAAGCTTAGTAAGGATCTTTTTGATATTAAACAAGACAAGCTGTCTGTTAATGGCTATTATACTGCTATGAAAACTGTTTGGGAAGAACTTGATTCATTAAATTGTTTTCCTGTTGTGTCTAATCCAACTCCCGAGGTTACAAAATTACTTGCTGAAATTTATCTTCAAAAAGAAGAGTCTAAGCTGTTTCAGTTTTTAAATAGTCTAAACGAGGTTTATGCTCCTCAACGTAGTCAACTATTGTTGGCCAGTCCCTTGCCCAGCGTTGAAAATGCTTCAGCTATTGTACAAGAAGAAGAAGCCCAAAGAGAATTGTTGACTGGTTCTAAAACTGCAGATACTGAGTTACTAGCTATGTATAGCAAAGGTCCTAGCAATAGAGTGTTTAATTGTACTGCATATGGAGGCAAAGGACACACAAATGATCGATGTTGGTCTATTCTTGGGTATCCCAAGTGGCATTCTAACTACAAAGGCAACACTGGAAATGTTGTCAACACTCCAGGAAGATATAATGTTTCTCCAGGAGTTAGACCAAAGTGGACACCACCTGTTCGACAGAATTTTCAAAGAACTGCCAATTCAGCTCAAGCCTCATCTTCAAATGAAAGTACTGTATTCTCTCCCCAGCAACTAAGTCAGCTGGCACAACTTATGCAAATTGCAAATCTGCAACAGTTTCAGGACACATCTGATTCACTTGAGACTCCCTTATCTAGTATGATGAGTAGCAACAATGCTGTCACAGCACATAATGATTGGATTATCGACTCCGGGGCTTCAGATCATACGACACCATACCCCTCGAATCTGGAAGCACCAATTGTTCTGAAGACTTCTCCTCACATCAATTTACCTACTGGTGCCACTGCTGAAATTACCCATACTGGTACCATCACTCTTCCCAATGGTCTTATTTTAAGCAATGTGTTATGTGTTCCTTATTTTAGACACAATTTGTTATTTGTTCCCAAACTGATTAAACACAATGATTATGTGGTCAAATTTCTTCCCACACATTGCCTCATTATAGACAACAAGACACAAATTGTTAGAGCTGTTGGTGAAGCCATACAAGGGTTATATTATCTTGTGCATACTGTTAATCCTATTGCTTGGTTAGTTAGTCATACTGCCTCATCCATTACTTGCTTGAACTCTAGCACTACAGTTGTCACATCTGTTAATACTTGGCATCACCGTCTTGGGCATGCTCCTCTAGAAAAGCTTCGATTAATTCCATCTATTCCCAAACACACCTCTAATCAACTGCGTGTCACTTGTCTTATGTCAAAATTTAGTGATATGCCTTTTGCTTTAAGTGAGTCTTATACCTTAGACAAGTTTGATTTAATTCACATCGATACTTGGGGACCTTACAAACTAAGCACACAAGGCAATCATAAGTACTTTCTGACCATCGTTGATGACCGTACAAGACATACTCGGGTCTTTCTCTTAATTCATAAGTCTGATGCTTTCTTTGTTATACAAGCCTTCTTCAACTATGCCAAAAATCAATTTCAAAAAACAATTAAAGTCATTCATTCTGATAATGCCTTGGAATTTTTTGACAATAAATTTACTCAATTCTTTCTACACAATGGGATTGCTCATCAAACTTCTTGCTCTCATAAACCTCAGCAGAATGCTCGCGTTGAATGCAAGCACATACACATTCTAGAAGTTTCTAGAGCTCTTCTATTTCATGCCCACATACTAGTCTCATTCTGGGTGACTGTGTACAGACTGCAGTTCACCTAATAAACAGGCTTCCCACCCCTGTTCTGAAAAATGCCACACCTTATAGTCTCTTGTTCAATGAACTTGCTACTTATACTCACCTCAGGGTGTTTGGATGTCTAGCATTTTCCCATAACCCTAAGTTTACAACAGATAAATTCTCTGCCAAAGCTGTTCCATGTTTGTTCTTAGGATATCCCACAACCAAAAAGGGATTTAAATTGCTTGATTTAACAACAAATAAGTCATTTATATCCAGGGATGTTCAATTTCATGAAACTATATTCCCATATCATCCAGATTCTCTTTCTCAATACATGACACCATTGCCCCTATCTTCTTCAGTCCTACATCCCTCCACCTTTATTGATGACCTTAATCCTTCAGAAGATCTTGTTTCTTCTACCATTGAATCAGATACTCCATCATTTACTGAAAAACTTTCATCATCTCCTCATCCTGATTCAGATGAAACTGAACTCTCATCTGATATACCTGTTCCACCACCTATTAGACGATCAAAAAGAAACCATAAACCTCCATTTTGGCTAAACCAGTATCAGACTTTTCAAGTCAACACATCTGTACCTCATGTGTCCACTCTTGCCTTTACAATTCAACAACCTCAGTTCAATTGTTTTCTATCATCCCTCACTCCAACCAATGATCCTGTGAATTTTAAACAAGCTGTTACAGATGAAGGGTGGGTTACAACAATGAACACAGAACTAGCAGCTCTAGAACTAAATGATACATGGACTCTTGCCAAACGCCCACCTCATAAAAAGGCTATTGGCTGCAAGTGGATTTTTAAAACAAAATACAAAACTGATGGTTTAATTGACAGAAAAAAGGCAAGACTAGTGATTTTAGGGTGTCATCAGACTTATGGCATCGATTATGGTGAAACGTTTACCCTAGTGGCCAAACTTACCACAGTGAGGACCTTACTTGTGGTTGATGCCATGGCTGGATGGGAATCAGTGTAAATGGATGTCACCAATGCTTTTTTTGCATGGTGACCTCCATGAAGTTGTGTACATGAAGCTTCCACAAGGATATACACACATTGGTTGCAGAATACAGATCAATGATGCATCATCTCAAGCTGATTCAACCATTGTTTGCCAGTTAAACAAATCACTTTATGGGCTTAAGCAAGCCCCTAGACAGTGGTTCTTTAAGCTGTCTACTACACTGGTTAACATGGATTTTTCTCAATCAAAGGCTGATTATAGTATATTTACTCAAGTATCAGCTTCTCACATCACTGTAGTTCTAGCCTATGTTGATGATCTTCTTATTTGTGGAAATGATCAAGCACAAATCAACTGTCTGAAACACATGCTCTCTACCAAATTCCACATGAAAGATCTGGGACCAGTTAGATACTTTCTGGGACTTGAAGTTGATAGGACAACTGATGGATTTTACTTGTCTCAGCAAAAGTACAAAAGGGATCTACTTAAAGAATATGGTATGCTGCAGGCCAAACCACTGCTTCTCCCATTGGATTCCCATTTAAAGTTGACTCCTACAAAAGGTTATTTACTTCCTAATCCAGTAGTCTATCGAAGATTATTAGGTAAGCTGATTTATCTAACAGTAACAGGAGTAGACTTAGCTTTCTCTGTGCAACTGTTGAGTCAATTCATGCATGCTCCAACTACTGTCCACTTTCAAACTGCTAAAAGATTGCTCAGATATCTGGAAGACACAATTTCTCAAGGCATTTTACTAGCTTCGAACAACGCAGCTCAATTGACAGCCTACTATGATAGTGACTGGGCTAGTTGCCCAACCACTAGAAGATCAACCTATGGATACTGTGTGTTCTTGGGCAAATCATCAATCTCTTGGAAAGCTAAGAAGCAAAATGTGGTGGCTAGAAGTTCTTCAGAGGCAGAATATCGTGTTATGGCCTTAACCACCTGTGAAGTTACCTGGCTTACTGCACTTCTTAAAGACCTGGGCATCTCCAAGCTTCCACATGCTCTTCTGAATTGTGACAACCAAGCAGCCATAACAATTGATGCAAATCCTGTTCTTCACGAGAAAACTAAACACGTGGACATCGATTGTCACACTGTCCGAAATGAACTTAAAGCTGGGAACATCACTATTGTCAAAGTCTCCTCCAATGAACAAATTGCAGATATCTTCACCAAAATCCTTCCCGTCAAATTGCATCAAACTAATCTTGACAAGCTGACAAGTTCAGTTCCCTCCTCGTAGCTTAAGGGGGACTGTTGATTTAAGCCACCTATCTCTTGCCATCTAGTCCTAGGATTCACGTGATATTCTCTTAATAATAGGCACATAATGCCAAGATGGTTTGTTAGAATTGGGTAACGTTAAATTTGTGTTAGGATTTATGGGTGATAGCTATAAGAGAATTTAACTAGATATCTTAAATACTTAATTTTATTAAGTATGAACATACTGTCACAGCCAGAGTATGTCTTTATAACCGTTTTTGTTTATTGCAAATAAGATTCTAGTACATCTTGGTAGAAGTTCATTTATTTGTTCAAGCCTCAAGAAGTATTCAAGATGGACAACAAGAATAAAGATTACTGTCACAGCATTGACAATAAGGTTACAAGAAGACAGCATGTTGCAAGTCACGACAGTACATTCACTTTGACAGCAACATTGGCGAAGCCCTCAGACAACAACTTTACCTCATCCTGACAGCAAGCTTGGAAATCCTGACAGCACCTTATGCGGGGATTTCTTACTGTCACCAAAAGCGCATTCCTGTGACAGCAAGCTCAGCCATCAGGATACTGTCATGAAGGGATAACATTTGTATTGGGGAACAACCCAGTCAAACTTGTGACAGTTTGGATGTTCAAGAAACAGGCGTGTTGCAGTATCCCAACACTACAACAGGTCTGCAAGACTATGACCGAAGCTTGAGAGATCACATGATAAAGCTCATCAATTCCAGAGTATGACAAATCTACATCTACTGAATTGTGTTAGCTAAAAATAGAATGTTTCTAGATTGCTTTGTCCAGTACTGATAAGCTGTTTGTATAGCAATTTAGGAAAGATTCACGGGTAGGCAAATTGTAAGAAGCTGCCACATGATAATGGCAGCAGCTTCACAAACCCGTGTTGATAGTGATAGGATTAGTCTACTTAGACTATCTCTCAATCCATTCTTTATAATCACTCGAGAAACTGAAGCTCAAGAAAACAAACATTTTCTTGAGGTTGTAGCAACCCATTGCAAAATAAATAAAACATTTATTTTGTGAGAAATACTCATGTGTTTACTTGTGTTTGCAATTCCATAAACTGATAAACGTTAATCTTAGTTTTTGTTGTTGAAACGTAGATTGGGATTTATCAGTATTGCATTCAACCCCCCCCCCCCTTCTGCAATAGTCAAGGACCAACAACTGGTATCAGAGCCGACAGATTGTTCTACTAATCTGAAGATCATGACAAGTATGCAGAAGTCGAGTAGCATAAAGATTCCAACATTTGATAAGGAGAACTACAACGTGTGGAAAAGAAAAATCATGTTGTTTATCAAAGCTGCAAATCCTTTATACTTGGGTATCCTCCAAAATGGTCCATTTGTTCCACGAAAAGAGATTGAAGCCTCAACTGTGGACGGTGTTCTTATTCCAGCCTACTGGGTCAACAAATTACCTTCAGAGTTTCTGGAGCCAGAAAAAGAGAAGGTAGCCTTGGATGATTACTTGCAACTCATCTTACTGGATGCTCTCACTTTGGACAAAGCCATGTGTGGGAATGTCATTGGGTGCTCATCAGCCAAGGATATGTGGAATAAGATCGATCTGCTATGTGAAGGAAGTGAATAAGTGAAAGACAATCAAAGACAAATTCTTATCTCTCAGTATGAAGCTTTCATGGCGAAGCCAGGAGAAGACCTAACAACAATGTTTGAGAGGTTTAGCAAGCTGCTGACTGAGCTACAGATTCAAGGCAAGTACTATGATAGGAAGGAGCTAAATGTTAAATTCTTACTCACACTTCCTGAGCATCTAGAGCACAGAATCACTGCCATAAGAGAAGGAAGAAATCTAAACAATGTTTCTCTTGAAACATTATATGGTGTGCTTAAGTCATATGAGCTTGAATTTTTCCAGAAAAGAGCTATACAAGCTGGATCCAGAGGAAAGATGGCTAATATGTCAGGTGCTCTCGTGGCTCATGTGCCAAGAATCACTCAACCTAGTGAAGGAATTCAAATCACCCAACCTACTCCAGTACCTACTCTTAAGATTGAAGAGGTTATGGATGATGAGGAGAAAGTTGTACTGCAGATAACTGATGTTGAAGATGAAGACTTCTACTCCTTAGAAGAAATGGAGAAGATGGATAATCCAACTATGGCTTACATGGCTAAGAAGTTTAAAAACATAAGCTTCAAGAGAAACAAGCCATTTAAGCCTCAAGGTCAAACATCAAGGTTCAGCAGAGGGAACTCTTCCAAGGTTGAAGGTGGTGCCACAAGAGGTGGTTACAAAACAGGGATGGTGGACAGATCCAAGTTTAGGTGTTACAACTGCAATGAGCTTGGTCATTTTGCTACTGAGTGCAGAAGACCAAAGCAGAATCAAAGGATGGAAAAAGGGTCAAGTGGACACTTCAAGAAAGGACAAGGAAAAGCCTATGTGGCTGAGGGAAAATGTTGGGATGATTCTGATGATGAAGAGGAAGATGAATATGTGAATCTAGCCCTCATGACTAAGACTGATGAGGTCTCCTCTAGCTCTCCAAGTCAGGTACCTTCACTTGTCTTACTTGAAATATCTAAAGAAGAATACAAACAAATTGTTGAAGAGTTGAGTGCTGAAATGTTTAATGTTCATACTAGTTTAACTGCAGCAAATGAAGAAATTGCTAGGTTAACTAAACTTAATGAAACACTCACCTCTGAGAATGACATGCTTTTGTTAAAGACCAGTCGATTAGAATCTTTAACACAGGAGAATGCCAAACTTAAAAATGAGTTAGACTATGCTAAAGAAATTGAGAAGTTTCTAAGGAAAGAAATAAGTGAAAATGAATTCAAGATTAAAGCCTATAGAAACTCATCCAAACAACTTCAGGATTATCATGAGAAACACACAGAGGATCAAAAAGTAGGGATAGGTTTTGAGTATGGTAAAAGACCTGGTAAGGAAATTGTGAGTCGGGATTGTTCAACTGATGCTTCTGTCAAGCCTCATGTCCTCAAAAATATCAACAACCCAATTTTCAAACTTTCTGAACTTAGTTTGATGAGGAAGCCATGCTCATCAAACAACAACTTGATGATGAGGATGAGTGCATTGACAGCACAACAGTTGGAGGAAAATATACTGTCAAAATCCCCAAGACAACAGCTTTCCCAAACAATCTGACAGAATGTTCTAAAGATGCTGTCAAAAATGGCAAGACAGAAACTTCCAAAGATGCTGTCAAGAGAGCTTCAAAGACAGTAACTTCCAAACCTACTGTCAAGACAGAAGGTGTGAAAGGTACTGTCAAGGAAAGCTCGACAGCAACTTCAGAACATCCTGTTGACACAGTTACCTACAAGTCTAGAAACAGGAATGGTAAGTTAGGAAATGGCAATGCTGGTATTGCTCCCAGAAAACTATGCAATAACTGTGGCTCTTCACATCACTTAACTCATGTTTGTAAGAAACCAAAAGAGGTCAAGGACAATGTGACCATGATAGCTGGTAACGTACACAGAACCCCCATTATGCATAGATCTATGGTAGTTTGCAATAACATTGATTGTATGCCTTGTAAAGTAACTACCATGAGTACTTGTTTCAATTTGCCTATCTCATCTACTGAACAATGTCTCTATATGGAAACTGTTGAGACTTCTGAGCCTACTGGAAACAGTAAGAATGCTACATCCACTAAGAAGAAGACCAAGTCTAATTCTAAAGAAAAGTGGGTGAAGAAAGGAGTCCAACAGAAGATTCCTGATGTGATGATTAAAGTTGAAAATGTTGATTATTCTTGTGATACTGAAGTAACAGGACCCAACAAGGATTGGGTACCATATGCCTCTTAAATACAATTTGTTTTGCAGGGCAAGAATAAGGAGCATGTCATATGAATCATTGACAGTGGCTGCTCAAGACACATGACTGATGATAAAGCCCTGCTATCACAATTTGTAGAGAAATCTGGCACAATCATAACCTTTGGAGACAACAGCAAGGGTTACACAGTGGGATATGGTTGTTTGGAAATTGGGAATGTTGTCATTAATGATATTGCACTTGTTGATGGATTGAAGCACAACCTGCTCAGTGTCAGCCAATTCAGTGACAGGGGATTCAAAGTTGATTTTGACATGATGGTGTGCAATATCTATCACAAGAAGGATGGAAGCCTCTCTCTGAAAGGGGTAAGAAAAGGAAGTCTGTTTGTTGCTGACCTAAGCTCAACAAAGAAGGACAAGATTTACTGCTTCTACAGTAAAGCTACTGTTGGTGACAGTATGCTTTGGCACAGGAAACTCTCTCACCTCAACTTCAAGACAATGAATATGCTGATGAAGAAGGAACTAGTAAGAGGACTACCTCAACAGGAATTATGTCAAGAAGGACTGTGTGAGGATTGTCAAATGGGAAAATTGAAGAGAGCTGTGCACAGGTCAAAGCAAGTCAACACCAACACAGAACCACTCAAACTAATTCACATGGATCTCTTTGGACCAGTCAATGTTCCATCATTAGCCAAGAAGAGATATGCATTAGTTATGGTGGATGATTATTCTAGGTATACTTGGGTGAAGTATCTAGAATCAAAAGATAAAGCTGCTCAAGTCATCATTGATCACTTAAGAGTTCTTGACAGAGCTCCAAATGCCAAAGTTCAAATTTTGAGAAGTGACATTGGGACTGAGTTCAGAAATGCCACTCTTGGTAATTTCTGCAAAGATGAAGGAATTGTACAATAATTTTCTGTTGCAAGGACACCACAATAGAATGGAGTTGTAGAAAGGAAGAACAAAACTCTCATTGAAGCTGCCAGAACTATGCTTCATGATGCAAAGTTGCCTACATACTTCTGGGCAGAAGCTATCAACACAGCCTGTTATACACAGAACAGAACCCTGATCAACAAGCCTCATGGGAACACTCCTTACTGCCTGCTCAATTAAAGAAACCTACTGTCAAGTATTTTCATGTGTTTGGAAGCAAATGTTTCATGATGAAAGACAACCATGAAAAGAAAGGGAAATTTGACACCAAAGCTTATGAAGGTATTTTCATGGGGTATTCTCTAGAAAGGACTGCCTACAAAGTCTATCTTTTGGAACACAAGATCATAGATGAAAGTGTGGATGTCACATTTGATGAAACCAAGTTTCCTGGACTGCATGAAGAAGGTCAAATGCAGATTCTTAGATTTGAGAATCAAGGATACTTGGAGGAAGAAGAATTTGTTGATTAAGAACCCACATTCACTCAAACTGTTGAAACTGAAAAAGATGCTGTCATTGATAATGATGTTAACCAAACTCCAGCTCAGTCACAGACTATTTCAGGAAATACTCAAAATGATGGCGACTCTGGAGACATTGAAGAAAATGGTGGAGACAATTGCCCTGGTGAAGACTCAGTTCCCCAAACTGAGACTACTGTTTCAGATCAAACAAGAAGCTTGCCCAGAACCACAAGGTGGAACAAGGATCACACAAATGACCTGATTATTGGAGATCCTTCTTCTGGGGTGAGAACCAGGAATAATGTTTCTGCTGACAGCATGTTTTCCTGTTTTCTTTCTCAAATGGAGCCAAAAGCAATTGATGAAGCATTGTTAGATTCTGATTGGGTGATTGCTATGCAAGAGGAACTCAACCAGTTTGAAAGGAACAATATATGGAAGTTGGTTCCAAGACCAAAGGGAAAATCAGTTATTGAGACAAAGTGGGTTTTCAGAAACAAACTAGATGAAAATGGAAATGTGACCAGAAATAAGGCAAGGCTAGTAGCTAAATGCTACTGTCAACAGGAAGGGATAGATTATGATGAGACATTTGCACCTGTTTCCAGACTTGAAGCTATCAGGATTTTTCTAGCTTTTGTTGTACACTGTAACTTCAAGGTGTTCCAAATGGATGTCAAAAGTGCTTTTCTAAATGGAGAGTTAGAGGAAGAAGTGTATGTTGAACAGACACCTGGTTTTGAAGATACTGAAATGTATGATTTTGTGTATAAGTTGTTCAAGGCACTTTATGGTTTGAAACATGTCTCTGTGCAAGGTTTCAGGCTGATCCAAAAGTGTCACACTTGGTAGCTATCAAGAGAATTTTTAGATATCTAAAGGGCACTCCTAATCTAGGCCTTTGGTATCCTAAAAATACTAGATTTGAGCTAGTGGGGTATTCTGATTCAGACTATGTTGGGTGTAGAATTGACAGAAAGAGTACTACAGGAAGCTATCAATTTCTTTGTGGAAGATTGGTATCTTGGTTTAGTAAGAAGCAACATTCAGTTTCTACATCTACTGCAGAAGCTGAATACATTGCAGCTGGAAGTTGCTGTGCACAAATTCTGTGGATGAAGAATCAACTGTTAGATTATGGTCTAGTGTTAAATAATATTCCTATCTACTGTGATAACACTAGTGCCATAGCCATCTCAGACAATCCTGTTCAACACTCTAGGACAAAGCACATTGATATCAGACATCATTTCATAAGAGAGCATGTTGAAAGAGGAATTGTGAAGTTGATCTATGTGCCTACAGAAAAGCAACTTGTAGACATCTTTACAAAACCACTGGATGAAGCAACCTTTAACAGGTTGGTAAGTGAATTGGGATTGCTGAATCTGGTATGTTAACTTACTAGTTTTTCCATTCTAATATTCAACTGAAGCTTGTGACAGTAACATCTCAAAAAGTTGTTGTCATGAGAAAGTTACTGTCTACTTAAGTCTCTATCTGTTTTCGACAGCACGTTTGCTTTGACTATGTTAAATTGAATTTTGTGCTAGTCTTATACTTGATAGTTTGATCCTGTATGACATTAACTTGCATGGTTTTTAATGTTGAAATTGGTCAAGGAATTTCCTTGATTGGTCAGTTTTGCTTTGATTGTTGTATTAGTGGTAGACATCACTTAATTACAATCTGTGGTAGTTGTATGGGTATTCTAGACTATTGACCATTACCTTCCCTTAACCTAGTATGCCTATAAAATGAACCTTAGGCCATATTAGTGAATCATTCAGAAAAAGGTAAAATGGAAAACAAAGTAGGAATCGAATACAGGCCAAAAATCAGTTGTGATTCTCCCTATAAGGAAGAGGTTGAAGAGTTATTTGATAAACTGTTGGATGCCCTAGATGAGGAAAAGGAACAAGAACTTGCTGCCAAAGCCGCTGAGGAGGCTAAGTGGCAAGAAGAGGAGAAGGAGTTCCAAGCACTCCTCAAGGAAGAAGGAATCACAGAGGAGGAAGTTAGGACATAATTTCTAGAATTGGTTAAGAAAAACTGTAATGAATAGTTAATCTTACCAAGTGTAGTAATTTCACCCTCTTAAATTAATAAAATTTATCCTTTTTCCTTCTGTAGTTTCTTATTGCTTGTGTTGTTAATGCTTGAATGGTTGTTTTTGTTATGAATGAATAATGAATTAGTTATAAATATTGCATATGTTTAACTGGTGTGTCTTCAATTAAGTTATTTATCATAATAGTTTCAATACAAAGTCTGGACAGTTGTTGTTTTCCCGCAAAGGTTGCTGTCATCAAGAAAAGTAGCTGTCACGGTTAATTGACAGTTAGCTTCTCAACAGCAGTAAACAACTTTCTGTCACGATTTGTAAAAGATACTGTCATATGAGAACTTAACGATGACAGTAAGTTTTGCGCGAAATGTTTCTGTCACGCAAAACATGCTGTCATCACACCAAAGTTACTGACACAGTTGTTGTGAGCGCACAGGTTACTGTCGAAAGTAGTGGACCGTTAATCTTGGACACTCATCCTCCACGAGGAGAGAGAAATCAGCCAGTAACCCATGTGACTGTTAATTGGGTTAAGACACGATTTCACTTTTCCACTTTGTTAGTTAAACACTTGAACTTCCCTCTAAATTCATCAAACATAAAAATGTTCTCAAAAAGTAAACACAACACTCTCCTTTCTCTTCTCTCCAAGCAATTCATCTTCTACTTTTTTTCTTCTCTCAACAAGCAAAAATGGCCCCCAAACAATCAATTTCACAAACCAACTTTGCTGGCATCTACTCTCCTAGTGATGCTGGTGAAGGTTTCAAAGGGCTTGTTTACTTTATGAATAAGTCCTATCTTGGGTATGCAATTACCTCAACTCTTGTTCTTGACCTAGACAGGATTGAAAATTTCTTGGAGACAGCTGCTGCTCAAGAAGATGGTGACATCTCCTCCATTCAGTTCAAAATCAAGGAGCACAGCTACACTTTAAATGCCCAGGGCATCAATGCAGCTTTGGAAATTGTGCTAGAACCAGGAAAGACTTATACCGAGCTTGCTAGTGATGAAACCCTCAAGAAGCTCTTCCTGAAAATTGGGTACTCTTGACCCATTCTTGAAGAGGGAACAACAAAATGGTACCCTTCTGGTGAAATGGACAGGAAGTATCTACGCAAGGAGTGGAGCATGGTGTTTGATGCAATGGTGAAAGTGTTCTCTACCAAGACCACAAGTTGGAATGGAATTCCCACCTACATCAAGAAGCTCATTCACTCTCTTGTTCATGGGTACAAAGTGGATGTTGGAAAGCTACTCATGGCACACCTCGAGGCTGCCATAGGTAAGAAGGTAAACATCTATCCTCGCTTTCTAATGTTGTGCATTAATTCCTTATGTGATTTTGATGAGAATGCCCCTCGTTTAGAGGTATGCCCTGTACTGAAAAGAAACACTCACACAACTCTCACTTCACAGAACTTAAATGCACATATTCCACTATGTTTCATCAAACACATGGTTGATCAAGTGACCAACCTTGATTTTCCATTGCCTTCTGGTTTTGACACCTTCACTGTTGAGAATGAAGCTGGATTAGACCCCAATTCAGCTAACCCTCATTCTACCCCATACACTCAGCCTAGGTTCTCTAGACTTCCCAAAGTACAAAGACAAGCCTTACAAGAAACCAGAAAAAGACCCCTAGAGACTGGTGTTGGTGGTAGTGTTGAGAGTCAAGAGGGAGTTCCTGCACCTAGTGCAGCAAATAAGGAAGGTAGTCAAACAGAACCCACAGTGGTTCCTCCTGAGCCTAAGAAGAAGAGAGCTAAGAGGACCAAAACCACTGTCAACCACCCTGCAGTCTCCCAAAAGACTGTAGAGGAAACCAAGGAAACAAACTTCTCCCTAGATGTGCCTTCTCAACAAGGGACATCTATTGAAATTGGCCGATCTCCCAAGGCACCCTGTAAAGAGTCTGCACAACCTCATGTTCCAACTCATGAGGAGCCTCCACTTGCAGAAACACACGTGGAGTCAGGACACAGTGAGGATTTCACTTCCCCCATTGATGCTTCACAAGTTCCATCTGTGGAGCAGCCATCATTCTCTTCTCCACCTTCACCTTCTTACTTCCCTACACATTCATTTGTTTCTTCTCCACAACCTAGAGAGGGGGGATAGTCCCAACCCTTCAGGTTTTAATCATCCATCTCAAATCATGGATGAGCCCCCATCAAGTGGTCCACAAGAACCCATTTCTCAAAGTGAAGTGGACACCACTCCCTCAAACACTGAGAAAGAGCAAGGTACATTTCTGCTAGAAAATGAAACAGCCAGTACCTTGTTTAATCTCCAAGGAGCATCTTACCTCAGGGAAGATGTTGTCACATCCTCAGTTGCTGTCAAAGACTTTGAGGATGTTGCTGTCACAGGTGACCCTGCTGTCGAGGACTTAGCTGACATTGCTGTCACCACCAAACATGTTATCCAAGATGCAGTGGAACCTACTGTCAATCTTCCAACTGACAGTAACATTCCTGACAAAGTTCCTGTCACCTCTACTCAGCCTGATTTTGATGCTGTAATTGTTGAGGATGTCTCTGATGATGATGTGCCACTATCTCAGTTCTTCAAGGTACATTCTAAACCATCTATTTCCTTGCATGTAAGTACTGCTCATACCCATGCATCTAGGATGAGTGAGGGTGTGCAAAAGAAAAGAGAGATAAAACAAAAGAGAGGTGAACAGAAAAATGAGAGGCAGCCAAATGAGCTGGCAAAATGTGAGGGACTTGAGCATGTCCAGAGTGAATTTGAGGGAGCCCCACATTTACAGGCATTAGGCCTTGAGAGTTCTTTTGTGAGGAGTGATGAGATCACTCAGAAAAACACTGAGAGTGTGAGAACCCCCATAGCCTCCAAGCCCCAATCTTTTCCTTCACCCCCAAGAAGGTTAAAATCAGGTGGCCCCTCTACTGCACTCAGGTTGGAAGCTCTAGAGAACATGTGTCTCTCCATGGAATCCAAAATTGATAGCCTGTCTACCATGGTGGCCTCTGGCTTCTCCAGTCTTCAGGCAACCATTCAGGTTCTTTCTACAAGTCTTGATGCTGCCAACTTACCTAAGGGGCAGAAAAGGACAAGATCAGAATCACAAAGGGCAGAATCAGGAAGGGAACAATTAGAATCAGTAGGTGTCCCCAAGAAGGATGTTGCTCAGGGGGAGCCTATCTCAAAGGATGTTTCAAGGAGTGAGGGGGAGCCTGCAGCTAAAAAGAAAACAGTGTCTGCAAAGAGGAAAAGGGGAGAAAAAAGAGGTTCAGGAAGCAAGGGGGTGCAAGAGCAAGAAGCTGAAAATCTCTTTGAATATAAGATGTCTGGAGAAACAGTTCTTATGTCTAAAGAAGCCCTGGAAGCAATGCAAGGGAATGTTCCTTCCAAGAAACCAGTACTACCTCCTGTGACAATAAGAGAGCCAACTCCAATGCCAAAGGAGAGTGCCCTTGAAAAGCAATGGAGAGAAAAGGAGGAGCAGAATAGGCTGGGAAAAGGGAAAGACAAGATGCCTGAATACATCTTGTCAGGTAACACATGGAGTGAAGGAACAGAGTTCAGCCAGGAAGAAGCCAATGCTTTTATGGTTGACTACAGGGAAAGTACTTTGAAGAATCATGATGAGGACTTTTACAAGATAGTTGATGGAGCTATGAAAAAGCCTAGCAGAAGGTTGAATAACTGCTCAACTTTGTTTAAAGAGAAAATCATCAGTGTATGTGTAAGGATCAATGAAGAAAGGAGGTGGGCTATTGATGTATACTTAAACACTGGGATATCTACATTCATCACCATGCAGCTGTTGCAGAGCCTTCTAGCAAAGGTGCTAACAGTGATGAAGAACAAAATCAAGGCAAACCATACATCCTTCAATGAGATCTTACATCTGTAAATGCTGAATTTAATTTCAGAGAAACTTCCAGAAGTCTACACCAATCCATTTTGTGTCTACTATGAAAGTACCACTAAAAGTGGTAGCAGGAGATGTGCATACATGAGTCTAGGAGGCACTTCAACAATGGAGTCAAAGGCAATATTGAAGGTGTTAAACATGATTCTCAACTCTAAAGCCAACAAGGAAAGAGTTCTTGCTGTCAATGCAATCTATGACTTGCTGGTGAAAAGGGACAAGGAACTGAGCTCTACTATAAAGAAGATGATCTCTAAAGCAAACTCCAACAGAGCTGAACAAGGAGAAAGCTATTCCTATGATGTTCCTCATGGTGATGATGATGAGTTGGATGGTAGTGGAGGAACTGGAGAAGCAGGAAATGCTAGTGGAAGTACTTCTGGGAATGTTAGAACTAAATCCCAGGAGGAAAATAAAGAAGAAGCTCTTGTGCAAGAAAAGAAAGATGCTGAAGTTACAGAAGAAGAGGAGTCTGAAATATTTGAAGCTTTGGGGGCAAATATCTTAAGATGTGCTATAGACAGTATAAATGCTGAAAAAGATACTGTCACCAAAGAAGCTGTCACAGAAGACACTGTCCTCAAGGAAACTGTCAAGAAAAATACTGTCATGGAGGACACTGTCAACAAAGATGTTGTCAAGGATGGAATCAAGCCTATTGTCAAGCCAAAAAGGACAAAATCCTTAGCCAAGGCTTGGTTTTCTAGACAGGAACATGAACCTCAGGAGACTGCTAAAGCAAGGAGATGAAAGACCAAGTACTTAGGAATTCTGAAAGCTACAGGACTTTGCAGGAATATGAAGAAGCCTCTTCAAGTCAAATACCTAAACTCTTTTGAAGTAAAAAATGCAAAATCCAAAGAAATCAGAAGTGTTGAAGTGAAGTTAGATGTCAACCAGGAAGCAAGCATGTACATTCTTTGGTGGGATTCATCAAGGTCAGCAAAGGTGGATGCAAACTTCATCATGGAACTTGAGTCAATTTCTGTGAATGACATCCCTTCGATTGTAAGAACAAAGGTTAGAAGAAGGATTGATTACTTCTTCTTGGACAGAATGGTAGAGTTACTCCAGAGCTATGACAATGTACCCAACAAGGTCATGTAACATGTTCTGAAGTACAAGGATGAAAGGGATATGGAATTATATCAGAAGTTTGGCATGTTTGAAGACCATGATGATTCTGACATTGCTCATTTGTTGGAGTATTCTGATGAAGAGGTAGCTGATTATGAAGAGGATATTCCTGAAGAAGAAGCACAAGCACAACCTGGTCAAGAAGGACCTTCAAATCTTGCAGCAAGAAATGCCACTGAAGATATGGAAGATGCATTCTTGGATAAAAGAAGAGAAGCCAACATGGTGGAGAGTGAAGGACCCAACTACCAATCTTGTATGCTTGAGAATCCTCTGAGAATCAAGTTCATATGGGAAGAGATTCCAGTGAGAAGTTTTCATAAACTCAAAACTAGTGCCCTGAAAGACTTACTCTACCTGGTGATTGGATCAATTCATCCATTGGAACAGCCATGCTCTTCTGAGATTTAGGGCATTCTTCAAAGAAGAAAGGGTGAATACTCAAAGCTGGATAAGTCAAGGAGAAAAACCCTGAATGCATACCCTGGAAGTAGATTCAAAATTTTTGAAGGCACACTGAAGTTCAGAACTCATGCATATCTTAAAGACTTATGGATGGATCTTCAGGATGCTAGAGTATGCCTCTCCAAGACAGTCCAAAAGCACCTTGATGAGATTGAAGATGAGGCCATCACTCCTGATGAAAAAGCACTGGTGGAAGAACTCAGAGAAGTTCTTAAGGAAGCTCTCAACAGAGAGGATGAAGCAAGACAGAAAAGAAAATCTGAAGCTAAGTAAAAATCATTTGTCAATTCTGATCTTGTTAGTTAAGTTGTCAGCATGTATTAATTGTAAATTTGTCGTTATTGTCCATAAAAACAAATTGGGGGAGATTGTTAGGATTTATGGGTGATAGCTATGAGACAATTTAACTAGATATCTTAAATACTTAATTTTATTAAGTATGAACATACTGTCACAGGCAGAGTATGTCTTTGTAACCGTTTTTGTTTATTGCAAATAAGATTATAGTACATCTTGGTAGAAGTTCATTTATTTGTTCAAGCCTCAAGAAATATTCAAGATGGACAACAAGAATAAATATTACTGTCACAACATTGACAATAAGGTTACAAGAAGGTAGCATGTTACAAGTCACGACAGTATATTCACTCTGACAGCAACATTGGCGGAAGCCCTCGGACAACAACTTTACCTCAGCCTGACAGCAAGCTTGGAAATCCTGACAGCACCTTATGCGGGGATTTCTTACTGTCACCAAAATCGCATTCCTGTGACAGCAAGCTCAGCTATCAGGATACTGTCATGAAGGGATAACATTTGTATTGGGGAACAACCCAGTCAAACTTGTGACAGTTTGGATGTTCAAGAAACAGGCGTGTTGCAGTATCCCAATACTGCAACAGGTCTGCAAGACTACGACCGAAGCTTGAGAGATCACATGACAAAGCTCACCAATTCCTGAGTATGACAAATCTACATCTACTGAATTGTGTTAGCTAAAAATAGAATGTTTCTAGATTGCTTTGTCCAGTACTGATAAGCTGTTTGTATAGCAATTTAGGAAAGATTCACGGGTAGGCAAATTGTAAGAAGCTGCCACATGATAATGACAGCAGCTTCACAAACCCGTGTTGATAGTGATAGGATTAGTCTACTTAGACTATCTCTCAATCCATTCTTTGTAATCACTCGAGAAACTGAAGCTCAAGAAAACAAACATTTTCTTGAGGTTGTAGCAACCCATTGCAAAATAAATAAAACATTTATTTTGTGAGAAATACTCGTGTGTTTACTTGTGTTTGCAATTCCATAAACTGATAAACGTTAATCTTAGTTTTTGTTGTCGAAACGTAGATTGGGATTTATCAGTATTGCATTCAACCCCCGCTGCAATAATCAAGGACCAACAATTTGTTTTTTGTCTGTAATGTTATTTATGTAGTTCGAATACTCTTTTTCTCATTATGCAGAATTTATATCAATCCATAAAAGAGTTTTCTATGCATATTCATTCTTTCTAGTTTTATCATTATCACATGATTATGTCTATCACGTGTTTTTGTGCAAATCTTTATTCAGTCATCGATAAATGATCCGAAAACCGAAAATCAAAATTTTCAATATATCGGCTTTAATAATATAGTATGGATAAATCTAATTATTTAAAAGTCATGACTTTAATTAATTTTAAAAAAAATACATCACATATATTTTTAGTCAAATTTTAAAATAGCTCAAAATTCGAGGTTATTCTTTAAGAAACACCCAATAAAACCAGATGCTCAGTGCGTTTAACTTTTCATAAAATAAATCTAATAAAAAAAAAGTATCGGAAAAAGGGGAAGACTCTGAGCCGCAAAACCCTAGCTTAAACCCTCCCTCCGCACATCTTTTTCTTGTCTCTATCATTTCAATTGTATTTGGGGCAATTCTCATTTCTCATCTTTCCTCAGGGTAAGTTGTATGTCTCTATGTATGTATATCTCGCCACTTCTCCTGCATTTTCTATAGCACACACTTTCACAGTTACTTTTAGTGTTTGATTTATAGCCACTCTATAAATTTCAATTTCATTTTACAATTTAAATCATATGTAATTTTGATTGTTATGATATTGCAAGTAGTAGATTTTAATTTATCAACTTGTGTGTGTTTTTCGCTTTGTTTCGTTATTGAATGACTCGAAAAAATGAGTTAATTGTATGCAAATTTAGACATGTCAACTTCCTAGGTGGAAAATTTTCTGTGATGTAGTTGCTATGACGATATGTTCGATATCACTTTATTTATGCTATTAGATTGATTTTTGAACAATTTCGTTTAGCAAGAATATATTTGTTCAAATATGTTACTTCTCTTTCGCTTATGGAAGAGGGGAGATATTTTTTATCAGATAAAAGAAGGCATGAGGATTTAGGGAACCTATATACGTACGGAACTAGCGGAACTTCGTTATTTTTAAAATAAAATCTTAAATAAGAAGATTAGTGCTTCTGACAGTATTCCTACATTCTATAGTTTATTACATAGTATGATGAACTAAGGAAGCAAACCCATGATGCTACTCTGTTACCATGGTTTTGAATCTTAACGTTTATAGGAGAGTACTTACAAGTTACAACAATCGGATGACTACTACAATGACATTTTTGCAGATAGCAGTATAAAATCATCATTTAATAATATTTGGATTCCTCAATCTACAAGACAAAACCATTTGCTGCTAGTTATGTGAGTTCTGGACATAGCGAATTTATGCTAGTAAATTTTAGATTTTTTTATTGCTACATATATCAACTAATTAGATAAGGTTATATTTATGAATTTTTGGTTAAAGAAGCTTGCAAATTTCCATCAATAAATCGACATGTGGTTCCTTTTCTGGGATGGTGAATGTTCAGTATACAAATGTCCTTTAATATTCTTCTAAGTCATGTTTAATTTCTTAGATATTTCTTGTGCAGACCTACCTTAATTTTGTCCACAAAAATGACCACAGCCTTTGGAAGAAGTATAGAGCTTGCAAGATGCAGTGCGACATTGCTTAACCCTTCTAGTGCAAACTCAGAAATATCTCTGGCAAATTTACGCGTCCCTGTTCTCCATCACTTCTCAAATAGGTGTTCTGCAATTTCATTTGTTACTAAAGATTCTGTATGTAGAACATCTAAAAAGTCTAGCAGTAGAATTTTGTGCTCGGTCTCAAAAACTTATGTGGATGAGAGCAACAACTATGAGGATGGGCTTACTTACAAAAGTGCCGGTGTTGACATAGATGCTGGATCAGAGCTTGTAAAAAGAATTGCAAAAATGGCCCCTGGAATAGGAGGCTTCGGTGGACTTTATCCTTTTGGTAAATCCTTCTCCCTCTTTTTTATATGTCGGAACTTCCTAGGTGGAAAATTATGTAATATTATGCAGCTGTCAGGATTAGCCTGTTTAAGTTTTAACCGACAAGTATTATCTATGTTGGTTAGAACTGCAAGTCTGTGAATGTGTGACTAATGTGAAGTCAGAAATAGAAGTGTTGAGAAAGTTCACGCTTGTACCTGAGGGTGTATGTTGCAACATATTCTTTACTGTAACATACAAGTTTAAATTGTTTTCTTTACTCTTAAGTCGTGTTTCTTATAAAATTGTTTACATATATTTGTTGGCTTCAAGTTGATCATAATATGTTATTATACTTTCACTTGACAAGTTTACATTATAACATAATTACTGGACCAGTGTCTGGAATAGATTTTTAAATTAATGTATTGGAAATACAAAAAGCACTACTGCTTAGGTAAGTAGTAGCCAATTTCATAGCGGATGTGCTCAGCTCAGACACCTGATTCTACAATTTCCTTTTGACATGTCATAGCTAAGTTACCATCTTGCACTTTGTTGAGGTTATGATTGATCTCTGAAGTATCTGCGAATAACAGTGGTAGCTGAATTAGCTGTAAAGCAACACCTCTTTATATTTATACATTTGGAAGTTGGAACTATGTGTGAATTATTTTTAGAGAGGTAAAAAAAGCTATAAATTAGTAATTTATCTGCTCTTTACAACATAACAAATACAACTTTTTTATTATGTGTAATGTTTAAAAATAAAAAATTTAAGTTAAATTTTTGGCATATATATGAATTTACAGCAGACCTATAAGTGCACTGGTTTGATGAGTGAAGACTTTAATTCTAGGCATGTGTAAGAAAACTAAAATAAAGTAGGCATGCGCCAAAGAGCAAAAGGGAAACTAATGGTTTGTTTGGTTGGGGTGAATGGAATGGATGAAATTAAGGAAAAATAATGGAAGTTGGAGGGAAGATTTGAAAAAAAATGAGATACTGTAAAATTGTTATGATAAGATAGAGGAAGAAAATGAATGAGTTAAGGAATGAAGCATTCCATCTCAAAGTGGGGTGTTTAAATTATATTGTAGGTGGTTAAGATTAGAATGAGCTAAAGAATGAAAGTTGTGAGTATCTAACTATTTTATACTTTAAATCTCATTCCATTCCATTCCATTCCAATCACCCCAACCAAACACAACATAAGAGACTTGGTCGAATGTTATTCACAAAGATTCGAAAAATAAGCAACTAACTGTGGCACGGATGTTTCAGCCTTCGGGCTTTCATGTATGCTAGGTGGGTTGGGTTTTGGGGCTTTTACCTAGAAATGTTATCAACCTTCGGAATAAAATTTTAACTATAAAAAAAGAAAATGTGGTACAGATGGTGATAATTAATGCGACTAACATTACATGTTTTGTATGTTTGGTTTGTCAGCCAACTTTTCTGGAAAAAAAAGTATTGATGGTGATATGACAATGAATATATGATACTGATTACAACATTTATAATTACATATGTTAAAAACAAACATAATTTGATTTACATTTTCCTAAGAATAAATATATTTATATGCACACATGTATCTTTAGAAATTAAAATCTACATAATTGGTGGGACAACATCTTTACTCGGGGGGTTTCCCAAAATTATAACCTTATTAATATTCTGGAAGAATATTGCTTTAGAGATGTTATATATTAACCGAGCATTATTTTATGGGGTTTTTGCTGTGAATGGACTTGAAGAAAAACAGGGAGATAACCTGTTGCCACTTGTCTTTATGGCTTCATATATTTTTATTTGCGCAATCGATGAACCGACAGTAACTTTCTGAAGGTTTTGAGTATTGGATTTCTGATATAAAATTACCCTCTTTTCTGAGCAGGGGATTCCTATCTTGTGGCCGGCACAGATGGTGTAGGAACCAAACTTAAGTTAGCATTTGAAACTGGAATTCATGACACAATAGGGATTGATCTGGTAAATAGTAATCCGTAATTTGCATCTTGTAGTGCAAAAACGTAACTCCCTTATTGTTTACTAATGCACTTCTCTTTAGGTTGCGATGAGTGTCAATGACATTGTTACTTCTGGTGCAAAGCCCTTATTTTTTCTTGATTACTACGCAACGAGTCGTCTTGATGTTGATCTTGCTGAAAAGGTAAGAAATGTGATTGTACTTTTCAGTTTTATCTTTGAATACATAAATTAACTTAGTAATGTATGTCTGATGGTTATTCTGAATAACTTATTCAGGTTATAAAAGGCATTGTCGAAGGCTGCCAGCAATCTGAATGTGCTCTTTTAGGAGGAGAGGTATATGCTGTTACTCTGCAGTACTTTCAAATAACTTTAATTGTGCAAGTCTGGTGCTTGGGCTGCACATATATCAATGTGTTGACACTGTATCTACTTAAAACCAATCCATCCGTTCCATCCGTGTCATTTTCATTACACAGTTGTTTTCTTCGCAAAGGGCAGATTTGTTATGTAATAGAAATTACACATAATACTTTATTTATAAGATATCAATTTCTGTATGTTCAAGTTTTTAATACTGTTAATATATTGTGTGTGTTTCTGGCACATGTAAGAATCCGTGTTGGGCACGCTGAGAACATGTTAAGGATTATGCGGGATAGAAGTAGATTATATAATCTAGATATATGTTTATGTAATAGATAGTTACATCTTCTGCGTGGCTGCTTTATAGTGTTTTATCTACATACTGTGGATTACACAGTTTGATGGCTATCTAATCATGAAAAATATTACTTGATGAAATCGGTGAAATGCTACATGCCTAATGAAGAAAGCCATTATTGGGTTGTGTGTGCATGGGAGTGTGTTAGGTTAAGTTTTCAAATGAGAAAATTTGTCAGATGTATTCAGCTGAAATTTATTTGCCCTTTAGACTGCGGAGATGCCAGATTTCTATGCAGATGGTGAGTATGACCTCAGTGGTTTCGCGGTTGGCAGCGTAAAAAAGGATTCAGTTATTAATGGGAAAAACATCGTGGATGGAGATGTGTTGATTGGCCTACCATCTAGTGGAATTCACTCAAACGGTTTCTCTCTTGTCAGAAGGTCTGGAACTCCTTTGTGATGCAAGTAGAATCTTTCCATTATGTTGAATCATTTCAGAATATTTAAACATCTCAAAATATTTTGAGTTGCTTGTACTCTATTCTTTCCATTCAGCCTAAATATCCGTGGCTCATCTCTGCAGGGTCCTTGCCAGAAGTGGGCTCTCGTTGAAAGACAATCTTCCTGGTGAATCAGTTACATTAGGTGAAGCGTTAATGGCTCCTACTGTTATATACGTTAAGCAGGTTGCGGCTCATTCATATATGCTTGTACATATAACTGTCAAAGTTATTCCAGGAAACTTTGTTAGATCATAATCAAATATGGTAAAAGCAGGTGCTTGATATAATCAGCAAGGGTGGTGTCAAAGGGATTGCCCACATCACAGGCGGTGGTTTTACGGATAATATCCCTCGTGTCTTTCCAGAAGGTCTCGGAGCTGTTATTCTTAAGGATTCCTGGGTAGTTCCTCCTGTTTTTAAATGGATACAAGAGGTCAGTCGTTGCATGTGCATCTTTATTTTATATTTATATATATATATATATATATATATATATATATATATATATAAATATTAAATTTTATTGCCAACTGCATCTTTATTTCCATCATTGATTCACTGAACAGCAATTGCAAATAAAAGATTTTGTGAAGCAATTAATAATTTGGCAAATGTTGTAGTTTCAACTTGTCAAGCTCGCTTGAAAGTTGCCACAAATAATGTCTTGCTCCCGTTGTTTATAAATTTCTCATTACCGTTCTAATTGTATCTTTATTTATCAATTACAAGGCTGGAAGAGTAGAAGATGCTGAAATGAGGCGGACATTTAATATGGGAATCGGGATGGTTCTTGTTGTTAGCCAGGAGGCAGCTCTTAGACTACTTGGAGATGCACAGGCAACAAATATAGCATATCGGATTGGTGAAGTTGTCAAGGGCGATGGAGTGAGCTATCAATAGTATGTTTGCTTCTAATTCCTGTAAAACTTAATGTCTTCATCTTGTTGTTTAGATGTTTTGCGGCTATATTTGTTAAAATATTAGCGACATTATAAGATGCAATTTTAAGGCTGATGAAGAATGTATTAAATAATGTTGTACCGTAACTTACCGTCAGCTGCAGTCATATGGAAGAAGGAAAGATATACAGCGGAAACGTTGAAAATATTTGTATTTTGTATTTGCTGGAACTTTCATGTTTCTAATGCATCCGATGAATGCATTACTACTGTTCTTCCATTGTTATTAGAAGTGGCAACTGTCGACCACAGTTACCAAACGAAACATTGGTTTTATTTTTGTTTCTGATAGAGTTCAGGTTAATTTTTTCCTTTTCTCAAATTTTATTGATGTATATTTATAGCTTTTGATTTAATTGCAAAGACAAAGGTGTCATGTCACGACTATGGCTCCCAAATACGTGCTGTTTGATGTTTCGCGTGCTGTTTGATGTTTAGCCTCGAAGATGTGAATTATGAGTATAGCTTTCACATTTCTTTAGTCCAAAGAGAACAATGTTTGTCTTGGAGGAGCATTACATAACACCACGTTACAATTGTGTGCAAAGTTCGCAGAAAGTTGAAAAATCCATACAACACATTCTTTTGGCTGGAAAACAAGAGAAAATATGAATCTTACCGTTTACAATTGTATTGTTTGGGGCATATTTCTTGCTGTATGTAAGGATTATGACCAGGTCCTAGTGTACTGTGTACTACAGTAGTAGTGTAGAAATGTTAAATATTGTCCGTTAAAGAAAATTCACTCGTATCAATTCATAAGTATATGGATTAATTGGATATGTATAAGTTAAATATATTTGAAGTGTAATTATTTAAAAAAATAATCAAACATTCGATTTTTAAACATAATTTTACGATCAATTTATAAGCATATAACTTAAATTGGTATGTTATAGTAAAAATGTGATTATTCTAAAAAAAATTAAATATTCAAATCTCTAAAGAATTTTTTTACTGGTATCCGTTTGTAGGCATATGGATTAACTGTATAGGTATAATTTTAAGTTCAATTAAAGTGTAATCACTCCGAAAATCTTTCATACATACAAAAAATATAAACTTTTGGTATAATTATTGATATCTATTTATTTTTGAAAAATGTTATCAATAAATGTTCATTTATTTTTATAACGAAAAGTAAGTGAGGGTGTTTTACTTTAAGTTTAATTAAACAGTAAATATCGAGGAAGAGTTTAAAATTCCAAAATTTATACTTTTGGTATAAATCATTAAGAGTATTGAATTAAATGTGATATTTTTTTATAAGCATACAAATTAAATGAATATGTTTAATTTTCAATTTAATTAATTAAAATTAAAATTAACTAATAACCTAATTGAAAATAGTATAAAGTTAAGTGATGTATTTGTTGTTAAATTTTTATTTTAGCATGCCACATAATCATCCATGTCACCTTTTGATTGGAATCTTTTTATATACAAGTTTTTTGTTTGGAGTTTTAACAGAGCTAAGAGTTTGGAGTTTTAACAGAACTAAGAGTGTAAATTTATACAAAATTTTTACATTTTATCCCTTTTATAATTGGACAATAAATATAGTAAAGTATAAAATATATACTAAGAGTACCTTATCCCTTTTTTATTTTAAAAAAAATATATTTTAAAAAAAAGTTTACATTTTATAAAGATAAGATACTTAAGAGTATCTTATCCCTTTGTAAGCTTAATTATTTTAAGATAATTAAATATAATAAATATAATTATAATTATTAAGTATCTTATCTTAATTATAATTGGACAATAAATATAATAATTAAGATAATTAAGATACTTAAGATAAAATATAGTAAACTTTACTATATTTATTGTCCAAATATAATTTATTAATCCCTTTGTAAAATAATTAAGTATCTTATCTCAATATAAAATATATACTAAGGGCTCATTTGTTAACGAGTAAACGTAACAGACTGGACTGAATGACTCCTTTTTCTGGACGACTCGTTGCTAAAATTATAGCTGAACCATCCATGCACGATTAAAATGACATTACTAACGAATAATAAATGATTTGTGTTACTAAATAATTATCATCATTATTAATTTATCAAATTAACTTTTTATTTTCTACATTCACTTATTACATAATTTTTTTAATTAGCTTTTTACCTTTTTTTTTTATAAAATTATCAAGCACCCGAGATGTTTCATTTTTTTTGGTTAGCTTAATATTTATTAAGCTTATAAATTTCATCTGAGATAATTAATTAGAATTCTACATGTATGCTATATTATATAGCATAATTAAATTATGAAGTAATTTTGTATGTGCAAAATGGAGTTGTGATGTAATTTTTCTTTTTTTGATAGACAAATAAACTAAATGAAATCAAATGTGTATTATTAGAATAATAATGGCATGGTTCACACAAATATTTAAATAATTGCAATAATTTGAATTAAAAAATAAATTCTTTCGTTCAGAGAAACCGAAAATTAATTTAACAAACATCGTTATTTATCCCGTATTCAGATTAGTCATTCGTCAGAACTTGAACCATTCAAAAAATGTTTTTCGAATTTAACAAATATATCTTATCCCTTTGTTAACTTGAAATGCATTGTAATTCAATTATTTTATGAATATGGTAGGGTATAGTTAGAAGCCCATTATAGGCACTAGCCCATTAGCCAGTAGGCCAGTAATATGATTTTCCAGTATATATTTATCTGTGTACCCATTTCTTGATTCTTCAGGATCATTCCTTGTTCTCTCCACATATTTTGGTAAAGGTAAACTCTTTTGAACTCTGTACTTGAATTTATTTGAATTTCTGCATAATTGATTTCAAGTGTTGTTTTCTTGTCATCAGAAATCCGATTTAATTGTGCATATACTTATTATTCGTGTTAAATAGAAAACCCAACAGAAATTAGGTCAAGCAGAAAAATGGGTTTTACCTACATAATCAGATTGTTCCCCAACTGATTTAAGACCACATTTTCTTGTTGCAGAAGAGCATGTCTGAGTGTAGTGAGAAAGATAGAATCAGTGTGCTGCCTCGGAACACTCAGGAAACTATCCTTTGTTTTCTGCCTATAAAAGATGCAGTGAGAACCAGTATCTTGTCGAGAAATTGGAGGCATTGTTGGACTAGAATTCCATGTCTAGTGTTTGATCAAGACATCTTAAGTCAAAACTCGAGAAATAATAGTATATGTCATGGTGCAGAAATAAGCGCTTATAAATTTGGTTGTGTGATAAATAAAGTTCTTCTACTCCATGATGCTCCCGTTCTCAGATTTTCCCTCAGTTTTCGTTTTTTTTGTGATGCTCTGATAATCCATGATTATCTAGATCAATGGATTCCGTTATTCTCAAGGAAGGGTATCAAGCAACTTACTATAGAGGGCTATGGTGGAGAATTCGAAGCACATAATTTCTCTTCTTTGAATCTGACTCATTTGAGGCTCGTAAATGTTTGGTTTCCCTATACACCTGCATTTGGAGGATTGACTTATCTGAGGGTTATTGAGTTAATTGGTGTTGAAACTACTGAACAAAGCATCTTCAATTGCCCTGTGCTTGAGAAGTTGACTTTGTTAGTTACCAAAGGACTGTCACATACCAACTTCTGTGCTCCTAACCTCGAATACCTACATCAACATCATCGTGAGAGGATTTTTGAATATTCTTTAGCTGGCTTAGAAAACCTAAAAGAATATTCCTTCAGGTTGTCCGGAGACCCAATAACGCAGCCAGAAACACCTAATGTGGTCGATGTTCTCACTAGTTTACATAAAATTGAGAAGTTCTCTATAGCGAAGTATTTTATTAAGGTATATTCAAAATCTCACTTACATAGTCTTCCGTAACTTTGTATTGCTTATTTATATCTAATTGTTTTGTGCTCTTTGTTTCCTAGTACTTGGCTGCAGGAGGTTCTCCGAATAGACTTTCTAAACCACTACCTTACCTAAAGACCCTTAGTATCTTTGATATAAATTTAACTTGTTTGTCAGAGGTCTCTTGTTTGCTTTGTTTGATTCGGAGTGCTCCCAACTTATGCAAACTGCATATCTCGGTGAGGCATAATAAGCATATGCACCTCAAATCATTCTTTATTGCTATAGCCTATAGCTCTTGTTTGACAATCCTAAAATATATTATTATCTTTTTTCAGTCAGACCTAGATGCTGAAGAAGAGAATCTTGAAGATTATTGTGAAGAAGATTATGAGGATTGTTCTGTAGATCATCTTGAAATTGTCACGTTTAGTCATTTTCAAGGTCTTAAAGCAGAGATGGAGCTGGTCAGGTTTCTACTTGCATGCTCTCCATCGCTAAAAACTATGTTTATCCATCGTGATTGTGACATGGAAAATGATGAAGCATTAAAACTTGCAGAGGAGATGTTGGAATTTTCTAGAGCTTCATCAAGAGCGCAGATCAGAAGCTTAAAACACCCTTTTGATGCTGTTGATTATGGGTCTTAGGTTAAGTGTTTCCTTATATTCGATAAGAATAGTTTCTGCTAATACATCATTGTATTATCTAATTCTCTTTCTCTCTAGAATAAAATGATGACACTTTCAGAACGAGGATTCTTGGCTAGTTCGTCCTCCTGCTTTGTTCATAAAATTCTCCTTATCATTCTATTTGTATTTTTTTTTTTATCAATTACAAGTCTGGAAGAGTAGAAGATGCTGAAATGAGGCGGACATTAGTATGGGAATTAGTCAGGAGGCAACAAATATAGCATATCGAATTGGTGAAGTTGTAGTATGTTTCTTTCTGACTTCTGTAAAACTCAGTGTTTTCATCTGGTTACTCGGATGTTTTGCGGCTAAATCTGCCAAAATATTAGCACCAAGATGCAACTCTAGGGGTGATCAACAATTTATTAAGTAATGTTGTATATGTAACTTACTGTATCCCAGATAAAATACGCTGCTTAAAAAATGTTTTATCTCGAACCTGTGAGTTGTGATTATTAAACCAGGGAATTTGATACACGAACACACGACATGGATAATTAGTGTTTGAGTGCAAAAATTTGGTACACGAACATGAAAAAACATGAATATAATTAGTGTCGGGTTTGGGTTTTCACAATATGTACACGACGCGGAACGAAAATACACGAATTAATGAAGTAAATAAATAATTTTAAAAAATATATATTATTTATAATATTGCATATTTAGAAAATATATAAGCAATTACATATGAACAATAAATAAAAGTTTCAAGACTAATTGACAGTAAATTATACATTTATATATAAGAAGTATACAATTATATATATATATATATAGGCCAGGGCTCTAGAGGGAACCCTCTTAAAAAGAGAACCAAGGAACTTTTTTTAAAAATTAGTTTTAAATTAAAATTAAAATATAAATAGTTGTATATCATCCTAATAGTCCCAAAAAGTTAATTACTTACAAACAAAGATTCATTTTTAAATTTAAAAAAATATATGAAAAAATTATGAATCTCTTTTTGAATCTCTTATATATATATAAGAGATTCATAAGCAGATTCATAATTTTTTCATATATTTTTTTAAATTTAAAAATGAATCTTTGTTTGTAAGTAATTAACTTTTTGGGACTATTAGGATGATATATAACTAATTCTATTTTTCTTTCTATGCTAAAATGATTTTTTTTAAAAGTTCCTTGGTTCTCTTTTTAAGAGGGTTCTCTCTTGAACCTTACTCATATAGGCCAGGTGTAAGTTATATTTACAAATTTTTGTAAAATTGTATGTAATATATATTTAATACACATTTCATAAAAATTTACATAATTAAAATAATTTTATAATATATAAATTTTAATTAAATTAAATTTATATTTTTGTTTAATGTACATGAATACGACACATAAAGTACACGACACGTTTTGAATTGGACATGTGTTTCAAATTTAGTACACGAATTCAAAACGGATCGGATATAGGTTTTACATTCAAATACACGAAAACACGAAAGTACACGACACAAAAGTACACGACACGGTCCATTGCCGGGTCTAGTGATTATAGATTCACATTTCTTTAGTCCAAAGGAAAACAAGGTTCGTCTTAAATAGCATTACTTAACATCACCAAATTTACAGTAATCACATTTAATCAAGTCAAGAAAAATGAAGAGGACAGACAAGAGCAGAGAATTGTGTGCAAAGTTTGTAGAAAAAATATTTAAAATCAACTTGGTGTCATTGCTATAATTTGATACCAAATACAAAAAATATCAATTTTGGATGCAAATATGCATAAATGCATACTTGGTGTCAAATTTGCATCCAATGATACATATATGCATCTAGCCACATCATCAATCAACCATAAATATAATACAATTTGTTCTACTTTAAATTGAAGTGTATTTTATTTTTTAGCATCAAAAATCACTTTTTGATGTCATATTATAACAATGACTATAGCCGTTTTACCTCTGGCATTGGATTTGCTCTTAAAAACCTTGTCCGCGCCTTAAATCGCTTAGAATATTGTGGAGCAAATTATTTAATGCATGTCAATTCTGGTGTGTGTGTTATATGTTACTAACACAAAGCCAACGACTTAAAAACTTGTACAGCTTGGTAATAGTGGGAAACTAATCCACTTCAATTTCGGCAAAAGAATTTGTAGCAATTTTCTTAACCTGCAATGCATAAATTTATGCCTCAATGAAAAAGATCTAAAATATGACTTGTCTAAAATTTTATGACATACTATTCCACCTAGAAAGACTTTGAAATTCGAAGTCATAAAATTTAGAAAAGTCACATCTTTGATCTTTCATAAAACTTGAAGAATAGTTTGTTCCAGATGACACAGAAGTCATGGAGATGGGAGTAGTATTCTGCATACCAAACCTTAAGCTCTCCTGTCAAATTATGGACTGAACAAATAAGTTTATCTTCCTCATAAGTTGTTAATTCAAGCAACTCAAAACAGAGACAATACTACAGTGTTAATGGAGTTGTGCGCAACTGCTTTTCTTTGTTGTTTTCGGTTGTATTATCAGTCTCACTGAACACTTTAAGGGCCAACCAAAACATTACTGATGGAAGCACCATTGTTTCAGCTGGTGCTCATTTCGACCTCTGTTTCATTAGTCCTGGAATTTCCACAAATCGATACGTGGGCATATGGTACAAAAAGCTACCATTACCAAAGAAGACAATTGTGTGGATAGCCAATAGATAACGGGAACCTTGTTATTCTAAATGAATCTGGTCATGTAGTTTGGTCATCAAACTCCTCGACGTCTGTAAATAATCCTGTCCTGCAGCTGTTAGATTCTGGGAATCTTGTCATTAGAGCTGAAGATGATAGTGATTCTGAAAATTACATTTGGCAAAGTTTTGATTAACCTGGAAATACATTTTTACCTGGTATTAAACTCGGTTGGAATTTGGAAACCGGGCTTGAAACCTACCTCAGTTCTTGGAAAATTGAGGATGATCCATCTCCAGGTGAATATACTTATCACTTCGATCGTAATGGATTTCCACAGCTAATCATGAGAAAAGGCTCTGCTACAGATTTTCGAGCTGGACCTTGGAATGGTGTTCGCCTTTCTGGCTCGCATACCTTGAAACCCAACCCAGTTTACAAGTCCGATTTTATTTTTAGCAATAAGGAACTGCATTATCATTACGAAATTGTTGATGCTTCAGTTACTATAAGGAAGATGATAACTCTGTTTGGTAAGAGTCAAACATGGATGTGGAACGAAAAATCTCAAATATGGCAACTTTATCTTACTGCTCAGTAGGACGAGTGTGATAGTTATGCATTGTGTAGAGCTTTTGGGAGTTGTAATGTAAATAAATTTCCTGCATGTGAGTGCTTGGATGGATATGAGCCAAAATCTCAAAAAGAATGGGATGTTGCAGATTGGTCAAGTGGATGCGTAAGAAAAGTACAATTGAGTTGCACCGATGAGGATGGATTTGTGAAGCATCCGGGGTTGAAATCACCAGATACTCGACATTCTTGGTTTGATAGGAACATGACTCTTGATGAGTGTGAGAGTTTGTGCTTGAAAAATTGCTCCAGCTGTACAGCTTATGCAAATACAGAAAATGGAAGTTGATGCTTGTTATGGTTTAATGAGCTTATTGAATTAGGTAAATGTCTGTTATTATTTTGTCTTCATTTGCTATGATATTTAAATTACTGATTGCAGCCAAGAATTAGCTAGGACATATGACATTCTTTGTAATTAGTGAATTGACATCAATTTCTGGCTAAATATGACGCAAAAGATGGAAGATTGATGCTTGGTGTATGCCTCTGGGTCATCAGAATGAAAAGGAAGAAGCACACACAAGGTAATCTAATAATGTAACCAATCCTCGGTTTTTTTTTTCAAATATAGGATTAGTTTTTTACTGTGTGACTTTGAATGTGGAAATTGCAGGGATAAGAAAGCTGCATTCTAAAAATGATGGGGGCAATAGGAACGGTGAAGAGGATTTAGAGTTGCCATTGTTTGAGTTCACAACCTTAGCTGCTGCCTTTGGTGGCTTCCCTACAAACTCTAAGCTTGGAGAAGGTGGCTTTGGACCAGTCCACAAGGTAATACCATGCTATTGCACTTCATCTCTGAGAAACTTTTAGGCCACTACATGTACATATAGCACCAGACTAATAGAACGACTATTTTCAGTCTTGAGTAAAATACAGAAGGACTCAACTAGGAAAAATAATATCTGCCATTTGATTCCGCTCGCGTTGATACTTTTTAGGGTTTACTAGAAGAGGGAAAAGAAATAGCTGCTGTCAAAAGACTCAACACAAGGATCAAAAGAGTTTAAAAATGAAGTTTCTTGCATTGCTCAACTTGAGCACCGAAACCTTGGGAAGCTTCTTGGATGTTCAATGCAGAAATGAGAAAGAATGTTGGCACCCCCATTAGTAGTTATTGCTGACCGAGTAGTCCTCCTGTTGATTCATCCAGCATTCACATCTTTTCAAACTCCACTACAAAAGGAACATGCAATTGCAGGTAACAGAATCAATTAAAAGGATTTGCAGCAATTTTTCCAACTTACAGTGAATTGTGGCAAATTCTTGTTCTAGCATGAAGTAAGAAACATGTCACAGGTGTTGAATAAAACAATCAAGAAAACTTTGTTGACTAACTTGTGTAAAAGTATGTGGCTTAAAGTCTATTTATCTGACTTTAAGAGATGAGCAAATGACGTTCCTTTGCTTCCCCTTCAAAATTTCTAAAACTGTACAGGAATACATGAAATCAAGATTCAGTAAAGTTTTACTAAATCTAGCTAACTGAAAGCGTTGGAATGAAATCAAGATTCAGTAATGCCTCTTCAGTCAAATTATCAAGGCAATTTATCCTCCTCTTGAGTTCATTCAACTACTCACATACTCAAACAGAGACATCATAGCAGAATCGATGGTGGTGTTCTCCATTTTATTATCTCTTTCTCTGAACTCTACAGGAAAGGTAGACATTTTGAGGGCCAACCAAAACATTACAGATGGAAGCACCATTGTTTCAGTTGGTGCTCATTTCGAGCTCGGTTTCATTAGTCCTGGAAGTTCCACAAATCGATACGTAGGTATATGGTACAAAAAGATACCGGAAAAGACAATTGTATGGATTGCCAATAGAGAAACTCCTCTCAACACAACATCTGGTATTTTAAAACATAACAGCAATGGAAACCTTTTTATAATAAATGGTTTAGGCCATGTAGTTTGGTCATCAAACTCCTCGACCTCTGTAAATAGTCCTGTGCTGCAGCTGTTGGATTCTGGGAATCTTGTAATCAGAGATGAAAATGATAGTGATTCTGAAAATTACGCTTGGCAAAGTTTTGATAACCCTGGAAATACTTTTTTACCTGGTTGTAAACTTGGGTGGAATTTGGAAACTGGGCTTGAAAGATACCTTAGTTCTTGGAAAAGTGAGGATGATCCATCTCCAGGTGAATATACATATCATGTTGATCGTGATGGATTCCCACAGCTAATCATGAGGAAAGGCTCTGCTATAGATTTTCGAGCTGGGACTTGGAATGGTGTTCGCTTCTCTGGCTCGCCTAACGTGAAACCCAACCGAATTTACCACATTGATTTTGTTTCTAGCAAAAAGGAGTTGTATTATCAATACGAAGTTCTTGATGCTTCAATCCCTACAAGGAAGATAATAGATCCACTTGGCAAGAGTCAAACATGGATGTGGATTGAACAATCTCAAACTTGGCAATTATATCTTACTGCTCAGAAGGACGAGTGTGATCATTATGCGTTGTGCAGAGCTTATGGGAGTTGTAACATTAACAGTTCTCCTGCGTGTGAGTGCTTGGATGGATTCCAGCCAAAATCTCAAAAAGAATGGGATGTTGCAGATTGGTCAAGTGGATGCGTGAGAAAGGTACAACTGAGTTGCACGGGTGGGGATGGATTTGTGAAGAATCCAGGATTGAAATTACCGGATGCCAGGCAATCTTGGTTTGATAGAAATATGACTATTGATGAGTGTAAGAGTATGTGCTTGAGGAATTGCTCGTGTACAGCTTATGCAAATACAGATATCAGAGGAAGTGGAAGTGGATGCTTGTTATGGTTTAATGAGCTTCTTGATATTAAAGAGCATAAGCAAAATGGCCAAGATCTTTACATAAGAATCGCTGCTTCTGAATTAGGTAAATATAAATTCTTATTTTAGCCTTCATTTGGTATAGAATTATAATTACTGGTTGCAGCCATGAATTAGCTAGGGCTTATGATGATTTTAGTGATGTTTAGTTTTTTTTTCTTCCTTTTTCGTACTTGGTGAGATTAACATTAATTTATTGCTAAATATAAAGCTAAAGGGAGGTCCAAAGTTATGTTCATAATTATCCCTACTATCTTGACTGTAACAATGATGCTTGGTGTAAGCCTCTGGGCCATCAGGTTGAAACGGAAGAAGCATGCAGAAGGTAATCTCATATTGTAGCCAATCCTCTTGGATTTTTTTTTAATTTGTTGCCTAGTTGTTTACCATATGACTTTGATGTTGGAGTTGCAGGAATAAGAAGGCTGTTTTTGAAAAATAACGGGGGCAATAAAAATGGTGATGAGGATTCAGAGTTGCCATTGTTTGATTTCACAACCTTAGCTAATGCCACCAATGGCTTCTCTGCGAACTCTAAGCTTGGAGAAGGTGGCTTTGGATCTGTCTATAAGGTAATTACCAGGCCACAAAAACGTAGGCCACTCACATGTACAAATGGCACCAGACTAATAGAACTATTTTCAATCTTGGAATAATTACATATGGTCTCAATGAGGGAAAATAATATGTGCCATTTGATTCCATTGCCGAATGACACGATTGTAATGATACATTTTAGGGTATGCTAGGAGATGGAATAGAAATAGCAGTAAAGAGGCTGTCAAAGGACTCCACTCAAGGGTTAAAGGAGTTTAAAAATGAAGTTTCTTGCATTGCTCAACTTCAGCACCGGAACCTTGTGAAGCTTCTTGGATGTTCTATGCAGAAAGGAGAAAGGATGTTGGTATATGAATACGTGCCTAATAAAAGCTTAGACTCGTTTATATTTGGTATGGTTGTCCTCTTCAGTAATGTTTTCTTCTTTTCCAAATCAGAGATTTATCTAGTATGTTATTACCTTGGTTTCTTTGACGAGTAAAGTGATTCATTGAGCATTTGAACAGATAAAGAACAAATCAAGGTACTTGACTGGCCTAAGCGCTCTAACATCATATACGGCATCGCTAGGGGACTTCTCTATCTTCACCAGGATTCTAGACTGCGCATCATTCATAGGGACCTGAAAGCCAGCAACGTTCTACTCGATCACGAGATGAACCCAAAGATTTCGGATTTTGGTACCGCGAGAATATGTGGGGAGACCGAAACCGGAGCCAAAACAACTAGAGTAGTTGGAACATAGTAAGAATCACTAGAAATTCTTAAAAATTTGGTGGTTTTATGTCCCAAATTTTGATTCATTGTTTGATATATTCTTGTTGTTGGAAATAAGTGATCTCAAACTATGGTTTATTTATTTGTCTATGACAAGCTGCATGTATTAGTTTATTTCTTTTGTTGATCTAGTCGTGAGTTAGTTCCTTGCAAGTAGGTATGTTGAATAAGTAGTGCAGCAGTTGAGTAGTTTCAGGAGTTTGTTAACTCATGTCCTATTTTGTAGGCATGATAGAGTACTGTGTCTTTCCATATATTTGTAGTGCTTTTCAAGATGAATAACGAGCGAGTCTTTTGTCAAGCAAACGTTTGTGTTTTTCTATCTCAGTATACATCAAACAGTTATTATATTTGTATTACAAACATACTAACAAGAATTGGTATCAGAGCTAGAAGTTCTTAGTGAACGTCAAAAGATCGAACGATGGATGCGAACAAGGGAAAGAGTGGATCACTAGGCCTGACGTACCCCATGTTGACAAGAACTAACTACACTACTTGGGCTCTCAAGATGAAAGTAATTCTGCAGGCACAGGGAGTATGGAACGCAGCGTCGCCGGGTGAATCAAAGGACCCTATCGAAGAGAAAGCAGACAAAGCGGCAGTGGCCATGATGTATCAGGGACTGCCGGAGGATATGCTGCTGAGTATGGCTGAGAAGAAAACAGCCAAGGAGATCTGGGAGGCCTTAAAGACTTTGTGTCAAGGCTCAGACAAGGTGAAAGCAGCTCGCGTGCAAACTCTAAAGGCTGAGTTTGAAGCAATGATGATGAAGGAAAGTGAACAAATCGATGACTTCTACATGAGAATGAACGGACTGGTGACGAATATTAGAGCTCTTGGTGAGACGATGAAGGAGTCATACATAGTGAAAAAGTTCTTGAGATCTGTCCCCACAAAGTTCCTACAGATTACATCTACGTTGGAACAATTTAGTAACTTGGAAACTATGTCCATGGAGGAAGCTGTAGGTTCCCTCAAGGCACACGAGGAACGTTTGAAAGGGAAAGGTGAAAGCAACGAAAGTCAACTGTTGTTAACCAGAGAAGAATGGGAAAAACGAGAAAGTAACGAAAATAAATTACTGTTAACCAAGGAGGAGTGGATGAAGCGTACTGGGAGTGGAGGAACCTCAAACTCCAGATACAAAGGACGGGATAAAAGCACCGTGAAGTGTTACAATTGTGGTATATATGGACATTTTGCCGTCGAATGTCGTAAACCCAAGAAAAATCAGTACAACAAGCAGGAGATCAACATGACGATGGTGGATGATGATGAGCCAACGTTACTGCTAGTGAAGCATAACAAGGAGAAGGAATCAGGTGTTGTGATGCTGAATGAAGAACGCATTGCACCTGCCATGCTGTCGAAAAATGGAGGAAATGACTCAAATCTTTGGTATCTTGACAATGGGGCAAGTAACCACATGACAGGATTCAAGACCAAGTTCTCAAGCCTCGATGAAAGTGTTAAAGGTCAGGTTCGATTTGGAGATGGGTCTGCTGTAAAGATCGAAGGCAAAGGCACCGTCAGCTTGATGTGCAAGAACGGAGAAGAAAGAGCCCTCAGAGAGGTATTTTATATCCCTAGTCTGAAAAGTAATATAATGAGCTTAGGGCAAATGTCTGAAGAAGGTGATAAAGTAGTGCTTAGGGGAGAATTCCTGTGGATATATGATAAACAAGAGCGGTTGTTAATGAAAGTAAAGAGGTCTCCTAACAGACTGTATAAAATCATAATTGAATCAAGTCATCTAGCTTGTTTGATGTCTGTGAGGGATGATCTATCAAGTCTGTGGCACAAGAGACTAGGTCACGTGAATTATCAGGCAATAGCCTTGATGTCAAAACAGAAAATGGTGAAGGGTTTACCGGACCTGCAGAAAATAAAGAATGTGTGTCAAGGATGCTTGCTATCGAAGCAGACCAGGAAACAAATACCAGCTAAATCTAAGTTTAGTGCTCAAAAGGTACTAGAACTAGTTCATGCGGACTTGTGTGGCCCTATTACGCCTGAAACAAATTCTGGTTTCAGGTATTTCTTTCTAATTGTAGACGACTTCAGCCGGTATATGTGGGTGTATTTTCTGAAGTCCAAGGACGAAGCACTTGAAGCATTTAAGGAGTTTCGAACAGCAGCAGAAAAGGGATCGGAAAAGGTTGTGAAAGTACTGAGAACAGATCGTGGAGGAGAGTTCACTTCGAAAGAATTTAAGGAGTATTGCAAAGCTGCAGGGATTGACAGGCACTATACTACACCCTACACACCCCAGCAAAACGGGGTGGTAGAACGTAGAAATAGGACAGTAGCTGAGATGACAAGAAGTAGCTTGAAAGAGATGCAGCTACCAGCTAAGATGTGGGCAGAAGCGGTTCGAAATTCAGTTTACATTCTCAATAGGGTACCAACTCGAGCACTTACTGGTCAGACTCCTTATGAAGTATGGAATGAAAGAAAACCAGATATATCTCATGTTCGCATATTTGGTTGTTTGGCTCACATGAAAATTCCAAATGTTAAGACGAAGAAACTTGATGATCGTAGCATGCAGGTAATCAATCTTGGACGAGAACAAGGCACAAAGGGCTATCGTTTATATGATCCTATCAATAAACGTATATGGGTCAGTCGTGATGTAGTATTTGAGGAGTCAAAAACCTGGAGCTGGGATGAGAAAGATGAAAGTGATGGGTTGGAAGCAGAGTTTCATATCGACAACTTGAGTGAGAATAGCGGAGAAACAATGGATGACAATGAGAATGTAGAAACTCATGACACAGACGGTGGTAATGATCAAGAAGATGAGAACACGCATACTCGTTCATCTCGTTCATCTCAGTCTTCTGATCATTCGTCTCACTCTACTCAGTCTACTGCTCAATCGACTCAGTCTACTCCTTCCCAATCTGTAACAGCTCCGAGATTAAATAGAGACGATTACGATGACAGTGTGGAACCGAGGAGAGTTCGACCCATCGCAGACATATACAATGATACTGAGGAAGTTATATTAGACGAGGAGTTGTATCTGATGGGTGTCGAAGAACCTGCGAGTTACAAGCAGGCTGCAAAGGATGAAAACTGGAATAGGGCGATGAAAAAGGAAATGGAGTCGATTGAAACAAATAACACATGGAAGTTAACGACGCTGCCACCTGGTCAGAAAGTTGTGGGCCTGAAATGGATATTCAAGCTGAAGAAGGATGCTGAGGGAAAAATTGTGAAACACAAGGCACGTTTAGTGGCGAAGGGATACGTTCAAGAGCATGGTGTTGATTTCGATGAAGTGTATGCTCCAGTCACTCGATTAGAGACGGTTCGTTTGTTGTTAGCCCTGGCTGCAAAGTCGAGTTGGGAGGTTCATCACCTCGACGTGAAGACTGCGTTCTTAAACGGGGAGATAAAGGAGGATGTGTATGTCTCGCAACCAGAAGGATTCGAAGTATCTGGGCATGAACAGAAGGTCTATAAGCTAATCAAGGCCCTGTATGGCTTAAGACAGGCTCCCCGGGCATGGTACGAGAAACTAAATGCTTGTCTTGTGAGTCTTGGTTTCAGCAAATGCCCGTATGAACATGCGGTGTATACGAGAAAGAAAGGAGAAGATAGCATGATTGTGGCAGCCTACGTGGATGATCTACTTATCACAGGTTCTAAGGAGTCCATGATTACGGAATTTAAGAGGGAAATGAATCAGAAGTTTGCAATGAGTGATCTGGGGCAACTCAACTACTATCTGGGTATCGAGGTTACACAAGGAGAGGGTTTTATCGAGCTAAAACAGGCTGGCTATGCTCGTAAGATTTTGGAAAAGGCTGGACTAGGAAGCTGCAACCCAGCTAAGTTTCCTATGGATTTGAAAGAGCAGATATGCAAGGATGAAGGGGGTGAGGCTGTAAACCCCACACAGTACAAAAGTTTGATAGGAGGACTTAGATATCTGGTACATACTAGACCAGATATCGCGTATTCAGTAGGCATTTTGAGTCGATATATGGAGCGACCAACCAAGTTACACTTGAATGCTGTGAAACGGGTTCTGAGGTATGTGAAAGGTACGATTCAGTATGGTTTGGTCTACTCGAAGAGCAATGGCAACAACATCATAACGGGTTATTCAGATAGTGACTTAGCAGGTCATTTGGATGACAGACGCAGCACTGCAGGCATGGTATTCTACCTCAACGAAAGCATCATCACATGGGTTTCGCAAAAACAAAGATGCGTAGCCTTGTCCTCTTGCGAAGCAGAGTTTATGGCAGCAACTTCAGCAGCTTGCCAAGGGATATGGCTAAGGAATGTCTTGGGAAGAATCACCTCTGAAAGTCTTGGACCAGTGACTTTATGTATTGACAACAGATCGGCAATCGACTTGGCTAAAAATCCTATGTTCCATGGTAGAAGTAAGCATATTGATATTCGGTACCACTTCATAAGGGAATGTGTGGAGAGAGGCGAAGTTGTGTTAAAACATGTTAGTAGCAGTAATCAGAAGGCTGATATTATGACCAAAGCGTTGGCAACAATCAAGTTCGAGAAAATGCGGAACCTGCTTGGTGTTAAAGAGTTGGTCAGATGTGTTTGAGATCAAGGGGGTGAATGTTGGAAATAAGTGATCTCAAACTATGGTTTATTTATTTGTCTATGACAAGCTGCATGTATTAGTTTATTTCTTTTGTTGATCTAGTCGTGAGTTAGTTCCTTGCAAGTAGGTATGTTGAATAAGTAGTGCAGCAGTTGAGTAGTTTCAGGAGTTTGTTAACTCATGTCCTATTTTGTAGGCATGATAGAGTACTGTGTCTTTCCATATATTTGTAGTGCTTTTCAAGATGAATAACGAGCGAGTCTTTTGTCAAGCAAACGTTTGTGTTTTTCTATCTCAGTATACATCAAACAGTTATTATATTTGTATTACAAACATACTAACAAGACTTGTAGTGGTTACATGTCCCCTGAGTATGCGATCGATGGAAAATTCTCAGTGAAGTCTGATGTCTGCAGCTTTGGAGTAGTGCTGTTAGAGATAGTCAGCGGGGAGAGCAACACAAAGTTTACTCATCCAGATCACAATTTTAACCTTCTTGGACATCTAAGTGCCTGGGCCATTATATTTTGAAGTTTCATGACCAAATCTTTATGTAGATTATGGTTAACCAACTATGCACATGTCACCAAATTTAGGCATGGACAACTTACACAAATTGCGAAACTTTGGACATAGTAGATGACGTTATTGCGAAGTCAAGCCATGAACATCGATTTGAAGTGTTTCGAGCTATCAATATAGGGTTGTTGTGCGTGCAACAATATCCAGCAGATAGGCCAGCCATGGCATCCGTGGTACTAATGCTAACTAGTAAAAAGGAGTTGTACTATCATTACGAAGTTGTTGATGCTTCAGTTAATGCAAGGAAGATATTAGATCCACTTGGTAAGAGTCAAACATGGATGTGGACTGAGAAATCTCAAATGTGGCAACATTATCTTACTGCTCAGAGGGACGAGTGTTCGCAATACTCGTTGTGTGGAGCTTATGGGAGTTGTAACATTAACAGTTCTCCTGTGCTTGCATGGATTTGAGCCAAAATCTCAAAAAGAGTGGGACGTTGCAGATTGGTCGAGTGGATGTGTAAGAAAAGTACAATTGAGTTGCACGGGTGGGGATGGATTTGTGAAGCATCAGGGGTGGAAATTACTATGGAGTTTAAGTTACTAGTTGTTAATATATTAGATGCATCAACACAGCAGAAAGTTAGTTAGATAGTTAGTTAGTTGTTAGGGTATTTTGGTATTTTCACATTATCAGTTCAGGGACATAAATGTAAATATACAGCTAACAAACTAGACTGTATATAACAGAATGATCCAAGTTAGTTAGACTCACTTTTCACTTTGTACAATTCACTTTCTCCTTTCTGTAATAGCTTTAGAGTTTGATAATGGAGTTTGATTAAATCTTCTTCATTCTTTGCATACATTCAACCTAATAACATGGTATCAGAGCTAAAGGTTTCGAAAATGGCGAATTCAAGTTCTTGATTACGTTCTTGGCATTGTTCTTCATCATAAATTTCTGATTGATTTCTCTGAACAATCGATCGTACAGTAAGAATCTCGTTCTGAATCTAAACTTTCTAAGCTTTGTGAATCTCTCTCTGATTGTGAATCTCTTTCGTTAAAATCTCTCTGAATCTCTCTGTCGATAAGTTTTTTTTTGTTCTCTTTTTCTGCTTGCTTCAATTCTATGCACACATTCTGTTTGTATCTGTGCTTAGTCAACAAAATCCTGTTCTAAAATCTGTTGTTTCTGCTCGTTCAATTCTGTGTCACGATTGCTATAAACTGATTGAAATCTTGTTATTCTTAAATTTGTTGATTTTTCTTTTTTCATCATCATTTCTCAAAATTTCTTGAGATCTTATCTGATCACTCATCGTAGTCAATCATGGAACTTACTCAAGATGCGACTTCAGTTTATTACTTGCATCCTTCGGATCATACCGGAATGAAACTTGTGTCAACAACTTTTAATGGTTTGTCATATGCAAATTGGAAAAGGTCAATGGTTATTGGCTTAACTGCTAAGAACAAAATGGCATTTGTTAATGGTACTGTTAGGTCGAATACAGTATAATCAAATATATATGAGAATAACAATAATCAAGAATACTGTTTATGAATCAATAAACTGTAATTGTATTAACAGCTTCTCTCTTTATGATGTTAATGAATCACAAAGAGCTTCTAGGTTACAAGAATAATAATTCTATGTTCGCATCCCTTCTAGGGATAACCTATCTGTGTTTATATAGTACACAGTTACATACAATCCATCTCTAATTGATATTCCTATAAGTTAGCTATACAATTCATATCAATTAAGGATTGCTTCTTATCTTCTATTCCGTTTCCTTAGCTGTATCAATATATTCTGCTTCTTTCCATCTTCAGAATATATTGCTTCTAGAATATTCAATTCAGCACCGACAGCTAATTCAACTATCACCACGTCAGACTTTAACAAACTCTGACTGACTTCAATGTAAACTCTGATTAACACCTGGTACTTAAACACTGATGAGCAAACGTCAGCAATTATATTTAACAATCTCCCCCAACTTGTGCATAATAAAAATGTACAAGTTAAACAGATAATTGATGATGTCAAAACATATAACAAAATGCAGTGTTTAATCATAACAGAGTTTAACTTTAACTTAGAATAGAAAACTTTAAAAACTTACAGTCAGACTTTATTTGATTTCTTGAATATCAGGAACAGTTCTGAGATAATCCATGAGAAGTCTTCTTTCAGCCCTTTCCAGCTCTTCAACCATAACTTTCTTCAACTCTCTCAACTCTGGATCAGATTCTCCAGTCTGATAAATTGCAGCTCTCAAAGAATAGATGGAATTTTTCCTCATCTCATTCCCTAGCCTAATAAAATATGGTTTATCAGATTCTAGATTGAATTCTAAGACTTTAACTCCCAGATCAGTCCTTAGTCTTGCACTGTTTCTTTTCATTTCTATAACCTTTCCATAAGCATCTTTATACTTAGGAATATATGCACTCGAGACTCCTCCTCCAAGCATTATCTTTGATTTCAGCATCCTTTCTCTGATAACTAAAGCAGCATCATGAGTACTTCTATTTTTGACTTTTAATAAATACAGAACATACTCCAATTCTTCATAAGATTTGAGATTGATGTCAGACTCTGCAACCTTGTAAACTCTTCCATCAGCCATAAAATACAACAAAAACTCTTTCTTTAACACTTTATGAAATATCATCTGAACAGATTCTAGCATATCAAGACTCTCTTGAGTAATAATACCAGATACTGCCAGTGATGACTGATCTCCAGACCTGTTGTTTATTCTCCTCTCCCTGTGTGAACCTAATCCGGATTTATCATAAGATTCTTTACCCAATACAGTTCTGGTTTCTGAGAAGTTAACAGTTTCTGGCTTCAGAGTTTCAGGAAGTATAGGTCTTCTAAAAGTACCTTGGAGTTGAGGTGCTAGTTGAGTTTGCACAACATGAGCATTGTCAGAGGTTGTTACAACTTTAGTAGAAACATCAACTTGAGCAGCGTCAGAGGTTGATTTAATAAATTTTGATTCAACTTGAGCAATGTCAGAGGTTGAATAATTCTTCCTTGGTAACTGTCCTTCTTCTACCAGTTTACCCTTGCCCTTATCAGTGTTTGCAATTACAGGCCTCCTGGTGTATTGTATACTCTGTTGAGTATTTTCCTTGATAGAAATTCCAGTTTCTTTCTTTCTAGGAGCCTTGACAGCTTTCTTTTTGTAAGTACCATCCTTCAATTTCTTCTCATGCTCTTCAGCAAGACTCAGTATTTCAGCTTCCATGTCTTCAACTGTAGCTTCATTACCATGTTCTTCTAGAAACATTTTTGTAGCAATTTCTTCATCAGTAGATGGATTGGCTGAAATAATTAAACTCTTAAGTCTTGAACCACTGGCAGAGTTTGAGATTCCTTTACCAGAGTTTGTCAACCTATCAGAATTTAATCTTGATCTTCTTTGCCCTTGAGCAGAAATTTGCTTCCTCTCAGTTTCCTTGCTTCCACCATCAGCAGAATCATCCCTCCGTCTCAGAGTTTGAGTGTCTTTGCATTTGTCATTAGGTACACTCTCCCCCTTTTTGACATCATCAGAAAGTAGTACTGATGTCAGCAGTTCTAGAGCAGTAGAAATAGAATTCAATTGTGCAGACATTGCAGTCTGATTCTCCTCAACTTTCCCAAGCCTCTTCTTAATTTCATCAGAATCCTTGGCTTGCTGCTTGAACATGGCAGAATAATAAGACCTATCAGTCTTTAAGGTAAGATCCCTTATACCAACTTCATTCCTAAGATTGGTAACCGCTGTTTGTGTTTCATCAAACCTATTGTTTAAGGCTTTGACTTGAACTACAGTGGCCTTTAGACTTGTAAGAACATCAGAGTTTGAAATTTTCTTCATAGAATCATCAAGAAAATCAGCAGCCCTCTGTGCAGAAAAAATACAATCTGGAGCAGCCCATCTATTGTAGTACATATCCTGAAAATGCTCAGCAGTAGCTCGATTGACCTCCCTTTCCTCATCAGAGTTTACTCGAATATCAGATAACTCCTCTTGTGAATGAGCAGGACTATCTTCAACATTGTCATCCTCTGCTGTATTCTCTGTAGGAATATTCTCGGCCATTCTTTCTGGATTATCAGAGTGTGCATTAGTATCAAACTCTGCTTCTTTTTGAACAATCTCAACAACAGATTGTTGCAAAGCTTCAAGAATAATATCCTCAGAGTTTAGCTTGTCAGCAGCCTCTTGTACATTCTCTGCTACAGCTTCATCAATAATTGGCTCTGTAGCAACTTCTATCCTCTGATCAACTTCCTCACCTTTTTCAGAATGTACATTATGTACTGAAAGAACTGCTGTGTGAGAATCCACAGAGTCTTCAATCACTAAGGTGGCTTGATCAGCTGCCACATCCTCAGTATCACAAATACTGATACTAGGATGTGCATCTAGAATATCTTCATCAACAAAGAAATCCATTTCCCCAGCTTCATCAAAAACCCTGCTGTCAGAATGATCAGCAGCTTCCTCAACTACATCATCACCCTTTGATGTAGGAACTTCTCTATCAGCACTTACCATTTCAGGCATAGGTGCTGCTTCAGCATTGACATTGGATGCACCAAAGAGATGTGCAGCCACCAGTCTTCTTTTCCTTTGATGAAGAGTTTCATCATCAGTTTCACTCTTCTCATCAGCATCATCAGACTTTGCCCTGTTGGCTCTTCTTTTCTTTAACCTTTTCTCCTGAGGCATACCATCAGTGGTTGATACTCCAGCTTCATTTTCTGATGGCTTCACTCTTGCAGACTTAACAGCTCTCAATTTAGACTTCTTTGACCTCTGTGATTGAGACACAGAAGGTCCAGCTTCAGAGTTTGCGAGTTGTTGTTGTTGTAGCTGGACTAGAAATTGTTGCACAGACTCAGGCAACAACAAAACACCAACATCCCCTTTCTTGTTATCCTTATTAGTTAGATCAGAGAATATGCGTTTATGTAATTTAAAACAGGGAATCACATCATTCTCAGCTATCTCTACTTCAGAAACACATTCAGAGAATATCAATTGACAGAATCGTGCAAAATAAACTACACCTCTGTTTTCAGTCATTTTCTCACCTATATTATTTAGAACTAGCCTAGCAACATCAAAATTACTTCCATAAAGAAGAGAATACCCGATTTGCAGACTATCAGTGGGAATTGCATCCCAATTTGTGCACTTCTTTCCAAAAGCCCTAGTGATGCAATCAAAAAAGAAACTCCATTCCTTGCGCAAAAACGGCCTTTTCAGTTGACCAATCTTTGTCAATGGTCCAGAGTAGCCTATTTCTCTTATCATTCTAACCAACTCAGAATCGCCAACAGAGATTGTGAAAGCATTGAAATCCTCAAGGCCTAAAGCATCACGAACAGTTGTTGGAGTAACTGTAAATTCTTCTTCTTGAAATTCAAAGATTATGGACGGAGACCCAGTCTCTCCTCCATCGTCATAAATGCCTGTCTGCCAAAGAGTCCTGATTTGAGATGCAGACAGCTTCAATGGTGCGGTGAGAGCAGTGCCAATATCAGAGTTTGACAAGAAATTCTGAATCAAATGAAACGCCTCCGGTGCGTTCTCATTTGCCAGTGGAGCTGAATAGTTATTAGGGACAAATTCTAATCCAGAAGCAGTGAACATTGTTGTAGCCATTAGTAAAGTGTAGAAGAAAGCAAGAAATAAGACAGAGAAAAGTGTAGAATGTATGCAGTGAAAGTGTTTGAGACAGTGTTTGTGAGTAAAAACTTATGAAAAGATGAAGTGTGTAAAAGAATGAACCGTTTATGTGTAGTAAGTTTAAATAATAACTGTGAAAATTAAAACCCAATCGTTTTAATCATTACTACACACAGCAGGCGTCTTTGAAAAGTGTGAGAGTGGGACATATGTCAAACATGCATACGCTGACAGCTGTATGTAACAACTTCCAATACACACGCGCAGTAAAAATAGCCATAATTACCGCTTGTCACATTGTTCAAAACACTTAACCTCTCTCTCCTCTGTTTAATACAAATATGAACCGTTTGTAATCATACTCTTTCGAATTTCTAAACAAATGTCTAATCTCAAAATTATAAAATGTCTGAAACAAAGAAATCATTTTAACCATCAGAGATTAAAACAAAGTTACATCGGCGTATTTCACACAATACATCAGTGTTTACCATTTGTCCTTCTTTGTCAATAAACTCTTTTGTCAAACTGTACAGGTGTGAATAATTGTGTGTGCAATAGCAGAGTTTACCGAAATCAAATATTTAGATCATCTCAAAGTGCATAAAATCCACAAACTAAATCAATAAAAACTGATTGTCCAAACTCTCATGTATAACATAAAATCTGATTTTTATATCTAAACTCTGTATACTGATATCCTTTCATTTGGATATATCTTTTATTTTTCACCCCCTTTTGTATTTATTTTTATTTTTTTATTATTTTTTTTTTCCCAGTAATCAGTGGTTGACACTAGTCACCAAAAATCAAAGATTTTAGCCCTTATTTCATACAATAAGTTCTTGGATCGTTCTAGGCACAACATGATCTCAAAGGAATTTGTGCTCTTTTTGGCATCTTTTGATTCGAGGGTGAATTATTTACAATTAATAGTCAGAGTTTAGACTTTTCATCAGTTAATGCAATTAATTTATGAAAGAAAATGCAAACAGCTAATACAGACCTAGTGTATAGGATCAATAAACTAAGAGATGCTATAAATATAGAGACAGTATCATGCTGTGTTAACTTACTGCACAGATTTGAGATCAGAATCTATATAACTCTTAAGGATTCATAATTACTTACTGAGAATTATGCCTCATACAAATTTCTTCATTGGTCCATATGTTTCAGACAAAATTACAATCAGAGTATAGCATTAGACTGTAACTATCAGAGTATGACCAACACTTTATGACTAACAGAGTTTAGCATCAGAGTTTACTTTCAGAGTTTATGACACTGGTACTCATAACAGTTAATACATGCAAGGAATCATGAGCATAAAAATCAAACATGTATAGTTTTTGAGTCTAACCCGTATCTCTAGTCAAAACCAGAGATCATTCCAAGTTCATTTACCAATCTTGTAAAAGTAGCTTCACTCAAAGGTTTGGTGAAGATATCTGCAAGTTGTTGGTCTGTAGACACAAAATGAAGCTCAATGTTTCCTTCTTCCACATGTTCTCTGATAAAATGATACCTTATGCTGATGTGCTTGGTCATGGAGTGTTGTACTGGATTACCTGTCATAGCAATAGCACTTTGGTTATCACAGAAAATAGGTATTTTAGAGTACCTCAAACCATAATCCAGCAACTGATTCTTCATCCACAGAATCTGTGCACAACAGCTACCAGCAGCTATATACTCTGCTTCTGCAGTGGATGTGGAAATTGATTTTTGTTTCTTGCTATACCAAGAAACCAATCTGTCACCTAAGAATTGACAGCTTCCACTTGTACTTTTTCTATCTATCTTACAGCCTGCAAAATCTGCATCAGAGTAACCGATTAGCTTAAACTCTGATTCTCTAGGATACCACAAACCCAAGGTTATGGTTCCTTTGAGATATTTGAAAATCCTTTTTACTGCTGTTAGATGAGGCTCTCTGGGATCTGCTTGAAATCTTGCACAAAGACATGTGGCATACATGATATCAGGTCTACTTGCTGTGAGATACAGAAGAGACCCTATCATGCCTCTATAGGTTGTCATATCCACTGTAGCACCTGTGTCTTTGTCTAGCTTTGTTGCAGTAGCCATGGGAGTTGTGGCAGATGAACTATCAAGCATACCAAATTTCTTTAGAAGATTTCTGGTATACTTTGCTTGATTGATAAAAATCCCATCATCTGTTTGCTTGACCTGTAAGCCTAGAAAATAACTAAGCTCTCCCATCATGCTCATTTGGTACCTGGACTGCATAAGCTTTGCAAACTTCTTACAAAGTTTGTCATTAGTAGATCCAAAAATAATATCATCTACATAAATTTGAACTAAAATCAAATCATCACCATAATTGAAATAAAACAAGGTTTTATCAATTGTACCTCTTGTGAACCCACTTTCTAAAAGAAATTGAGCAAGAGTTTCATACCATGCTCTTGGTGCTTGCTTTAGTCCATATAATGCCTTGTCAAGCCTGTAGACATAATCTGGATGCTTGGGATCTACAAATCCTGGTGGTTGTTCAACAAACACTTCTTCTTCAAGCTTCCCATTGAGAAAAGCACTTTTTACATCCATCTGAAAGACTTTAAACTTCTTGTGTGCAGCATAGGCCAGAAAAATTCTTATGGCCTCCAATCTTGCAACTGGAGCAAAAGTTTCATCATAGTCAATTCCTTCCTGTTGTGAATAACCTTTAGCCACAAGTCTAGCCTTGTTTCTTGTAATCACACCTTCACTGTCAGTCTTGTTTCTGAAAACCCACTTTGTACCTACAATTGATCTATTCTTTGGTCTAGGTACAAGTGTCCAGACTTCATTTCTTTCAAATTCATTTAACTCTTCTTGCATTGCTGTAATCCAATTAGCATCTTGAAGAGCTTCTTCCACTTTCTTTGGTTCTGTTTGAGACAAGAAAGCATGATACAGGCATTCATTTATAGTAGCACTTCTAGTTCTTACACTAGCATCAGGATCTCCAATTATAAGATCAGGTGTATGTGCCTGTGTCCACTTTCTTGCTGTTGGTAAGTGGCTTCTTGTATCAGTATTGGATCCTCCCCCTTGATCCATGCTCTCCTGATTCATGTGTTGACTTTCTGCAGCATCTGAGGCTCCCCCTGAATTGGACTGCTCAGAGTTTGAGCTTTCAGAGTTTGAATCAGCTTCCTCAACAGACTCACTTTGAGTGTTTGAGTCATCATGTTGAGCTGCCTCACGCTCCCCTTCAACTGGTTCTCTGTTTTGAGAATTTTCAGTTTCTCCATTATATACCAGTAAAGGTTCAGAGTATTCTTCGACAGAGTTTGTCGGTACTGCTTCATCAGAGTTTACATCATCAGAGAATAAATCTTCATTTTCAAAGCGCAGTTGATCATATTCATCTAAGTCATCAAGTCCAGTTATTTTCTTGTCATCAAATGACACATGTATAGACTCCATGATCACCTTTGTTCTCAGATTGTATACTCTGAATGCTTTAGTTGACAATGGATAGCCAAAAAAAATTCCTTCATCAGCTTTTAACTCAAATTTGGTCAACTGTTCAGGATGAGTCTTCAGAATAAAACACTTACTTCCAAATATATGAAAATATTTCAAATTTGGCTTCTTGTTCTTCACCATCTCATATGGTGTCTTTCCATACTTGTTGATCAATGTTGCATTCTGAGTAAAACAAGCAGTTTGAACAGCTTCTACCCAGAAATAGGTTGGTAACTTTGCTTCATCAAGCATTGTTCTGGAAGCTTCAATTAAAGTTCTGTTCTTTCTTTCAACTACACCATTTTGCTGTGGAGTTCCAGGTGCAGAAAATTCTTGTTTCACTCCTCTTTCCTTGCAGAAAGCTTCCATGATTGAGTTTCTGAATTCAGTTCCATTATCACTCCTTATTATTTTGACTTTGTGCTGTGATCCTTTGTCCAGTAGATTTACATGATACATCAGAGTTTGAGCAGTTTCATCCTTCTTTGATAAGAAATACACCCATGTATATCTAGTATATTCATCAACAATTACTAGAGCATATTTCTTTCTGCCCATAGACATCACATTCACTGGTCCAAAGAGATCAACATGTAGAAGATGATAAGGTTCCACTACTGAAGATTCAGATTTGCTCTTGAAAGATGACTTCCTTTGCTTGGCCTTTTGACAAGAATCACATAGACCATCTAGACTGAGTATTGATTTTGGGAGTCCTCTTACAAGATCCTTTCTTATTAGCTCATTGATGTTGTTCAAATTGAGATGAGAGAGCTTCTTATGCCATTTCCAACTCTCTTCATTTGACATTCTTGCTGTCAGACACACAGTTCTTCCATCAGAGTTTGTTACCAAACTTGCTTCATAAATGTTGTTGCGCCTGTGTCCAACTAGAACAACTTTTCCAGTAGATTTACTGATAACTTCACAGTGTTCAGTATGAAAATCTACATGGTTTCCTCTGTCACAGATTTGACTCACAGATAGCAGATTATGCTTGAGTCCTGAGACAAGAGCTACATTCGATATGATGACACTTCCAAGATTTATATTGCCATATCCCAGAGTACGTCCTATGTTGCCATCTCCATAGGAAACCTTTGGGCCAGCCTTCTCCACAAAATCTGATAGCAGGGCTTTATTTCCAGTCATGTGTCCTGAGCATCCACTGTCCAAGATAAGGGTGCTCTCTTTTATGCCCTGCAATCACAGCCAATTACAAAGAGTTAGTTTTAAGGATCCAGACTTGCTTGGATCCTTTGCCTTTCTTAACATTGTTAGCTTTTGCAGCGGAATCACTATCAACAGAGTTTAAACTAACATTGTCAGACTTTACACTTGCAGAGTTTGCCCTAACCCACTTCAAGTTGGGTTTTGGCTCATAATAGTTCTGATAAATAGCATGATAACTCTTGCAAGTATAAATGGAATGCCAAGTGCTTCCACAGTGTGTGCATAAAGTCTGTGGTCTAATCCTAACATTATCATTCTTTACTCTAGACTTGGAGGGTAAAGAATTGATATTTTTGTTCTTTGTGCAAAAATTAGCAAGATGATTAGAACTACCACAATTATAACATATTTTCCTTGGAGCAGCAGTAGTAGGCAAATGATTATTTCTTTTATTTATGCCTATCTTCCCATTCCTATTCTTTTTGGACCCTTTTGGTTTCATGGCAGACTTTACTTCTTTGAGCTTATGATTGAACTGTTTTCCTGTCATCAAGCCAACATTAACCTGTTTTTCACAAGTTTTTACTGGCTTTCTAACAGCTTCTATTTCCATAAGATTTTCTGTTATAATATTTTCCTGTCTTTCACAGGTTTCATCTGATTCCATATCAGCTTCTCTTACTACAACAGATTTTAACTTAGTGGACTCTGGAACAAATTTCACAGGTTTAAGTTGTGGTTTAACCTTAACCTTGTCTTTAAACCTAAGTTCATCATTTTCACAATAGCCTAAACCTACAGAATCTGTCTGAAACACTTGATGAGTGTCTCTTCCAGAGTTTGTCCAAGTCTTGATTATTTTTCTTTCTTTTTCTAGATCAGATTCTAGCTGCTTGTATCTCTTAGTCAACTCCTGTTCAATATAAACAGCATCATCTCTTTCTTTTTGAATCTGCTTCATATTTTCAAGTTCTCCTTCAAGAAACTTGTTTCTTTCTTTAAGGCTAAGATTCTCAGATTTAATTCTCTCATTCTCTAAAGTCTGATCCCTATAACTAACATGTACGCTTTTCAGATATACTCTTAACTCAGATATATTATCAGTATCATAAGCATAAGTAGTTAGGGGTACCTTATTTTCAGATGATTCGGTCTCATCTTTGACAGTTGCCATAAGAGCATAATTTACTCCATCATCAGAGTCTGAAGTATCTGCCCAGTCTTTGCCTTTAGAGATGAGTGCTTTCTCAGATTTTCCTTTCTTGCACTCTGGGGCATAGTGACCCATCTCCTTACACTTGTAGCACTAGATTTCAGATTTATCCTTCTTGCCAGACTTGGTCTCCCTTCCATCAGACTTTCTAAAACTTTTCCTTTCAGAATTTGAATCTTTCCTTGAGAATCTCTTTCCTTTCTTGAAGTTCTTGAATCCCATCTTCTTGAAGGTCTTCACCATCAATGCAGCCATTTGCATCATCTGTTCTTCATCATCCTCAGAGTCAGAAGCTTCATAAGAGTTTGAGTCATCATCAGAGTTTGATGACTCACTTTCAGATTTAATGACTAAAGCCTTTCCCTTGGCTTTCTTCCTTGATGATTCCTTCTTGATGGGCTTCTCTTCAACTTTGAGAGCAACAGATTTTGTCTTCTTGCTGGATCTCCTGTTTCTTTGTTCTATCTCAAGTTCATGAGTCTTTAACAATCCATAGATCTCATCAAGATCTGTATCTGCAAGATCATAATTATCTCTGATTGTTGTCGCTTTTAAATCCCATCTTTCAGGTAGGGATAAGAGAAATTTGAGATTTGACTCTTCAAGCTCATATTCTTTATCAACCAGAGACAGATCATTCAATAGTTTGCAAAATCTGTCATAAGTCTCAGTCAAGGTTTCATTAGGTCTTGAATCAAAGTGCTCATACTCCTGTGTGAGTATTGTCTTCCTGTTTTTCTTTATAGCAGTGGTTCCTTGACACCTGACTTCTAAAGCATCCCATATCTCTTTGGCAGTTTTACAGCCAATTACTCTGTTAGACATAACATTGTCTAAAGCACTGTGGAGAAGATGTCTAACCTTTACATCTTTTGCAATTGATGAGATGTCCTCAGGAGTCATATCTTTCTTTTCCTTTGGAATAGTCTTTTGTTCTTGACCATCAACAACATGAGTCAATTTAGTCGGCATATGAGGACCATCATTGATTCTGTCAAGATATTCTGGATCTGTAGCCTCCAGAAACATGGTCATCTTCACCTTCCAAATTGGATACTCCACTGGCCTGAGAATTGGAACCCTGATTGTTTCATATCGACTCACAGAATTAGGTTTAACCTGTTCAACCTTGGGAGGAGCTTGATTTTCTTCAGACATGATTATTACTGTGTTTGAATCGTAAAACTGTATATATTAAACAGCCTTGGCTCTGATACCAATTGTTAGGTCGAATACAGTATAATCAAATATATATGAGAATAACAATAATCAAGAATACTGTTTATGAATCAATAAACTGTAATTGTATTAACAGATTCTCTCTTTATGATGTTAATGAATCACAAAGAGCTTCTAGGTTACAAGAATAATAATTCTATGTTCGCATCCCTTCTAGGGATAACCTATCTGTGTTTATATAGTACACAGTTACATACAATCCATCTCTAATTGATATTCCTATAAGTTAGCTATACAATTCATATCAATTAAGGATTGCTTCTTATCTTCTATTCCGTTTCCTTAGCTGTATCAATATATTCTGCTTCTTTCCATCTTCAGAATATATTGCTTCTAGAATATTCAATTCAGCACCGACAGCTAATTCAACTATCACCACGTCAGACTTTAACAAACTCTGACTGGCTTCAATGTAAACTCTGATTAACACCTGGTACTTAAACACTGATGAGCAAACGTCAGCAATTATATTTAACAGGTACATTAGCTAAACCAGATTCTGCAGATACTACGTACAAAGCTTGGTCTAGATGTAACAGTATGGTCACTGGATGGATCATCACAGTTTTGGAGCCACAGATAGCTGCTAGCATTTTGTATGTTGATACTGCTAGAGAAATTTGGATTGAATTGGAAGAAAGGTTTGGTCAGCCTTCTTCTGCTCAGATCTATGCTATATCTCAAGAGATTTTTCATACTTCTCAAGATAATTTGCCCATTGCTGATTACTATACTCAACTCAAAAAGTTATGGGATGAGCTTGACAATTTGAAACCTCTCTCATCCTGTGCTTGCACTAATTGCACTTGCAATTTATCTCAACAGTTTCTTAAGATACAACAAGATCATAGGCTTATGATTTTCTTGATGAAATTGACTTCCAATTATGCTGCTGTAAGGTCTCATATCTTAATGATGGAAACAATGCCTACACTTCCTCAGGCTTATAGGATGCTTCTGCAAGAACAAAGACACAAAGAAATTAGTAGTATCTCTTCTACTGTTGCTGAACCAATTGCTTTTGCTGTTGAAAGATCAAGATTTGGTAACAGGCCAAATCACTATCAGAATTTTCAGGGTCCTAAGCCTGGTTATCAGTCCTCTCAGTCATCAAACAGAAATGGTCAAATGAATGTCTCCAACTACAAGTCTGGGAAGAAAATTAATTACTTCTGTGATCATTGCAAAATCCCAGGGCATAGTATTGCAAGGTGTTTTAAGATCCATGGCTATCCACCAAACTTTAAAGATAATTCTCAAAGAAGGTTTGCTGCATTTGCTGGTAGTGATGACTCTTCACAGGATATTGAGAACAATTCTGAGAACACTGCTCCTATGATTTCTCCTGATCAATACAAGCAACTGATGAGTTTACTTAGCTCTAAACAAAAGGATCATGAATCTACTGAAGGTACTGAATCATCCACTACTGCACTATTTGTAGGTAAATTATGTTTCCTTTCATCACACTCCACTACTGATTGGATTATAGATAGTGGTGCTTCAGACCACATGTGTCACTCTCTTGAACTATTTGATAGCTTTACTCTTGTTCCTTCTGATCATGATCATATTACTATTCCCAATGGCATACAAGTACCTGTTACACACATAGGGAATATAACACTTCATAATTCAATAATCCTCAAAAATGTCTTGTATGTTCCCAGCTTCAAGTTTAATCTCATCTCTGTCTCCAAACTTTGTCAGAACAATGAATATTCTGTACACTTTACTGAAGATTCTTGTACTATTCAGGTGCCTTCAATGAAACAAACACTCATTCTTGGTAATATGGCTCATGGCTTGTACTTTGCTGATTCCAAATTGTTTCACACATCCATTCCTTCAGACAATTCAGTTTACCCTAAGACTTCTGCTTTTGCTCATTCTCCAGTTTCTTCTAGTTCTATTACTGCTGCAAAATTGTTACATTTAAGAATGGGGCATGTCCCATTTTCAAGATTAAGTGTAATTCAAAGAAATATTGATAGCACTGGTCTATCTGCTGAAAGTATTTGTACTATCTGTCCTGCTGCTAGACAACACAAGTTGCCTTTCTCTTCTAGTCATACCAAAACTTTACATAACTTTGAGCTTTTGCATGTAGACATCTGGGGTCCTTTTAAGATTCCTTCTTATAATCATTGTTCAATGTTCCTTACTATAGTTGATGATTTCAGTAGATCTACATGGATTCATTTTCTACATCACAAATCTGACTGTGTTTCCATTATTCATAAATTCATTTCCTTTGTCAAAAATCAATTCAATTCTATTGTCAAGATCATTAGAACAGATAATGCTAAAGAATTGTGTGAGGGTGGTATTTTAACTCTTTATCACTCCCTTGGCATTTTACATCAAAAATCTTGCACCTATACACCTCAACAGAATGGGGTGGTAGCATCTAATGGAAACTGCTAGGGCACTTTTCTTTCAATCTAAACTTCCTTTACCTTACTGGAGTGAATGTGTTCAATGTGCTGCATACTTAATAAATAGAATGCCTCTCACTTCTTTAAATAATCTTTCTCCTTATGAACAACTTTATGGTCATAAACCAGATTACTCTTCCTTAAGAGTTTTTGGTTGTCTATGCTATGTTTCTACTAATTCAGTTGGTAGACATAAACTTGATCCTAGAGCTGACCCTGCTGTATTCTTAGGGTATCCACCTGCCACTAAAGGATACAAATTATTGAATCTTATTACTAGCAAAATTGTTGTGTCTTGACATGTTAAATTTTTTGAAAGTCATTTTCCCTTTCACATCATATCTACTGTCTCTTCTCCTAAACCTTTTTTCATTCCAGTTCATACTGATATCCCTGTTTCTGATCATTCTTTTCCAAATCTATTTCCTTCTTCTGCACATACACATTCTCCTCCTAATTCTACTGTTTCTAATCATTCTTCTAGTACTTCATCTAGCACTTCTACTACTATACCAGCTGATGCCTCTACTAATTCTTCTTCTGACAACTCCATAATAATTCCTACTCTTAGAAGATCCAGTAGAATCAGTAATACACCTGTCCACTTTCAAGATTATGTTTGTTCTAATTCTCACTGGTGTAACCTTGTCTCATCACAATTTTTCTCTCCTTCTCATAAAGCCTTAATTGCTCATACAATTTCACTTAAGGAACCAACTTCATATGCTGAAGCTGCTTCTGATCCTAAGTGGATACATGCTATGCAATTAGAATTGCAAGCTTTAGAAAAGAATAATACTTGGGATGTAGTGCCTCTTCCACCTGGTAAGAAGGCTATAGGCTGTAAATGGGTTTTTAAAATTAAACTCAAGGCTGATGGATCAGTAGAAAGATATAAAGCTCGCCTTGTTGCCAAAGGTTTTACTCAGAAATATGGAATTGACTATATGGAGACTTTTTCCCCTGTTGTAAAAATGGCTACTGTCAGAGCAATCATTGCCTTAGCTGCTCACAAATCTTGGAAAATATATCAACTTGACATCAACAATGCTTTTCTTCATGGGGAATTAAGTGAAGAGGTTTATATGAAGCTCCCAGAAGGTATTCCTAACCCTCAAAACCTGGTTTGTAGGCTTAAAAAGAGTCTTTATGGTTTGAAGCAGGCTAGCAGAATGTGGTTTGCTAAATTACTTCATGAGCTTCATATTCAAGGTTTTCAACAGTCCAAAAATGATTACTCTTTATTCATTAAAAAATCTGGCATTCACACACCATTGCAGCAGTATATGTTGATGACATCCTTCTTACTGGTGACAATGTTACTGAAATTAATGATCTTAAAGCTCATCTGCATAAGGTTTTCAGTATTAAGGATCTTGGTTTTCTCAACTATTTCCTTGGTCTTGAAATTGGGTATACTTCTGATGGCATCATTCTTAGTCAAGCCAAGTTCACAAATGAGTTATTAACAGATTGTGGGATTACTACTTTCAAGAAGGTGGCTACTCCTCTCCCATTAAATCTGAAACTGGTTTCTGATGATTCCACTTTGTTTGATGATCCTGCTTTCTATAGAACACTGGTTGGGAAACTCAATTTTTTGACCAATACTAGACCAGATTTGGCTTACTCAGTCCAAACTTTAAGCCAATTTATGCAACAACCATCTTTGTCTCATTTTGATGCTCTACAGCATTTGCTGCATTATGTTCATTCTACTGCTAGTCAAGGTATTTTGTTAAAAGCTGGTACTCAGCTTACTCTTCAAGCTTACTCAGACTCTGATTGGGGGGCTTGCCATGACACCGGGAGATCTATAACAGGTTACTTGTTATTACTTGGTTCATCTCCTATTAGCTGGAAATCAAAGAAACAGTCCACTGTTTCTAAATCCTCTTCTGAAGCAGAATATAAGGCCATGTCTGCTGCAGCTTCTGAAATTACTTGGTTAGTTCGTTTACTTGAGGAACTTGGTGTTCAGAATCTTAAACCTGTTACTTTGAATTGTGACAATCAATCGGCTATGTATATTGCTCAAAATCCAGTTTTTCATGAGAGGACCAAACATATTGCTATTGATTGTCATTTCACTAGAGAAAAGGTTCTTGAAGGTCTTCTGCATTTGTCATATGTTCCCTCCAATCTTCAGCTTGCTGACTCCTTCACCAAGATTGTTCCTTCACCTCAGTTTAACTTTCTGAAATCCAAGCTTGGTATGGTTTCTCCTCTCCCAAGCTTGAGGGGGGATGTTAATATATTAGATGCATCAACACAGCAGAAAGTTAGTTAGATAGTTAGTTAGTTGTTAGGGTATTTTGGTATTTTCACATTATCAGTTCAGGGACATAAATGTAAATATACAGCTAACAAACTAGACTGTATATAACAGAATGATCCAAGTTAGTTAGACTCACTTTTCACTTTGTACAATTCACTTTCTCCTTTCTGTAATAGCTTTAGAGTTTGATAATGGAGTTTGATTGAATCTTCTTCATTCTTTGCATACATTCAACCTAATAACACTAGTTGCAGCCATGAATCAGCTACGACATATGATGATCATAGTGATGTATAGTTTTGTTGTTTTCCATTATTCTTTGTAATTTGTCAATTGACAAGTATTTCTTGCTTGAAGCTAAAAATGGGAGGTCCAAAGTAAGGTTCATAATCATCCCAATTATGTTGACTGTAACAATGATGCATGGTGTATACCTCTGGGTAATCAGGATGAAAAGGAAGAAACACACAGAAGGTAATCTAATGTAGACAGTCGATTTTTTTCTTCAAATTTTTGCTTAGTTTTTACTGTATGACTGTAAATGTGGAAATTGCAGGGACGAGAAAGCTGTATTTTAAAAATGATGGGGGCAATAGGAATGATGATGAGGATTTAGAGTTGCCATTATTTGACTTCAAAACCTTAGCTAATGTCACCTATGGTTTTCAAAGTAATAAAGTATCAAATTTAATTATCACAAAATTCGGATTCGATTTTGTACAACTACATAATTAAATAAGATTTATTTATTTAATTTAATTTCTTTGGTTTCATCCCGGGTTCGATTCCCTATAACTACGTAATTTAAAATTTTATTTTTTTGAATTTAATCCAGGTTCGATTACTATTTTAAATTCGGTCCGTGTTTCGCATGGATTATCGACTATTATAATAAATCGGTAACCGTCGATTAAAGACAGTATTTTGAATGAGGTCACCCATTGGGTCATTTGTTGTAAATCCATTTTATTTGTGGATTTGGTAGAGATCAGTTGAATAATTGGGCCATGTCCCTGTCCTCCATGTGAAAGAATCAAATAGATTTTTTAATTAAGGGTAGTTGAAAATCTAAACATGCTGTCTGGCAACTTCTAGCAAGCGTATCAAATAGCTGAGGTACATCAATATTTAGACTTCAGGAGGCATATAGACTAATATGAGCAGAATACCATTGCAGATGCACAAGAGAAAACAAGGAAATAAATGTTTAAAGAAGAAGATAATTATTCAGCCTCCTTATCTCTTACAGCTCATGGGTTTATAAAGAGAGTGCTACATGACAATTTAGTAAATAACTGCCTTGCCACCTCATACATGTGAGGGAATCAAAACAACGGACGGATAGAAAATAGTCTCAACAATAAAGTAAAGGGAAAGATAAAGTGCATGACATCCCACAGTTACACAATGGGACTGCATAAGAGAAAATGTGATTTTCCTCATCTTAATACTCCTCCTCAAGCTGGTGAGTGAGAAGATGGTGAAGCTCCCAGCTTGTTGGTATGAAACTGATGCAGCTTAACTGGCAGAATCTTAGTCATGATGTCAGCAATTTGGTTTGTTGAAGAAACAGGAGTTGTTATAATTTGGCCTTTGCTTACTTGGTCTCGAATATAATGGCAATCGATATCGATGTGTTTGGTTCGCTCGTGCATAACAGGGTTGGCAGCAATGGCTATAGCAGCCTGATTGTCACATTTAATCACAGCAGGAGGTAGATTCTTTATGCCCAGGTCTTGTAGCAGAGAGGAAAGCCAAGTAACTTCGCAAGCTGTAAGAGCCATGGCTCTGTATTCTGCTTCAGCAGAAGAACGGGCAACCACAGTTTGCTTCTTTGTCTTCCATGAGATGGGTGATTCGCCCAGAAATATGCAGTAGCCAGAGGTCGACTTGCGAGATGTGATGCAACCTGCCCAATCACTGTCGCAGTATGCTGTCAAGTGAGCAGCTGATGTAGTAGTCAAAAGAATACCTTGTTGTATTGTACCAGATATGTAACGCAAAAGGCGTTTAGCATTTTGCATATGAACAGTTGTCGGACGTTGCATGAACTGGGATAAGATTTGCACAGAGAAGGCAATGTCAGGGCGAGTTATTGTAAGGTATATGAGTTTACCTACAAGTCGTTGGTAGATAGAGACATCTGAGAGAGGATCACCCAGTTCTGCAGTGAGCTTGAGTTTAATGTCCATGGGAAGAAGCAGTGGTTTTGCATTTGTCATACCAAATTCTTGGAGAATATCAGTTGCATATTTTCTTTGAGATAGAAAAAAGCCATCAGCAGACCTGTGGATTTCGATGCCCAAGAAGTAATTTACAGGACCCAAGTCTTTCATGTTAAAATGTTGGGACATCATTTTTTTAATGTCATCAATAGCTGACTGGCAGTTACCACATAGTAGAACATCATCAACGTATACCAAAATTATAGTTATAGTATTGAAGGAGTGAAGAATAAACATACTATAATCCGCTTTGGATTGAATGAAGCCCATTTGCTGAATAGTTGTAGAGAACTTTGAAAACCAAAGTCTAGGTGATTGACGAAGACCATACAAGGATTTTTTTAGCTTGCATACTAACTTTGGTGTAGAGTGAGATGATTTTTGGACTTCCTGATTAGTATGAATACGACTTCCCAAATGTGTATAACCTTGTGGTAATGTCATATACACAGTCTCCAAAAGTTCACCATGGAGAAACGCGTTGGTCACATCCATTTGGATGGTGTGCCAGCCCTGCATAGCAGCAACAGCAAGTAACGTTCGAACCGTAGTCATTTTTGCTACTGGTGCGAAAGTCTCATGATAGTCGAGTCCAAACTGCTGTTTACACCCCAGTATAACCAGTCGAGCTTTGTACTTCAATATGGTGCCATCAGGGTTGAATTTCGTCTTAAATAGCCACTTTGAACCGATGGTGCGTTGCCCAGGAGGTAGAGGAATGATGTCCCAAGTGTCATTATGCTCCAACGCCTCCAGCTCAGTGTTCATAGCTTGAACCCAGTGGTCATGGTGCACTGCTTCTTTAAAAAACACAGGATCAGATGTAGTAGCCAACTTTGAGAGAAAACAAGTAAAGGGTGGATCAATAGCTGTCACAGCCACATTATTTATTCGTGGGGTTGAAGTTGTGATGTAATCTTGATGCCAAGGGGGTAACTTATGAGACCTGGTGGACCTTCTCAAAGGTTGAGTAGTTACATCAGTACTGTGTGTGTCAGCAATGTTTGAATCACTATTTAGCTCAGGTTCCTGGTCACTAAGGAGCTCTGTATTTGCAGTGTCTTGGAAAAGGTAATGGTCTTCATAGATCAGTTTATCAGGGGTACATGGAATGGCTTGTGGTATGGGTTTCATGTAAGATGTAGCTGATGTTGATTTGAAAGGAAAAATCAACTCATGGAAAAGGACATCTCTAGAGATAAAGGTTTGCATTGTTAGCAAATTCAGGAGTCTATACCCTTTGTGTTGTGATGGGTATCCCAAGAATACACAAGGGACCCCCCTTGGGGCAAACTTATCCAGTGTGTGATCTGGGTTACTAGAAAAAGCAAGGCATCCAAAGACTTTCAGCAAATTATAATCAGGCAACTTGGCATGTAAACATTCAAAAGGTGTCTTATTGTTCAGCACATAAGTAGGCAGTCTATTTATTATATAAACAGCAGCCATGACACACTCACCCCAATATTTCAAGGGCAGAGAAGCTTGAAACCTTAAGCACCGTGACACCTCCAAAATATGTCTGTGCTTGCGTTCTACGCGCGCATTTTGTTGTGGTCGCCTCACACATGACTTCTGATGGAGAATACCATTATTCTGAAAGAACAACTTGCAAGAAGAATCATCAAATTCAAGGGCATTATCGGAACGGATGATTTTAATCTCACCTTTAAATTGATTTCGAACATACTTCAGGAAGGTGACAAGTGCTGTAAAGGCATCAGATTTAAATTGAAGTAGATAAAGCCAGGTGTGCCTAGTGTGGTCATCCACTATTGTAAGGAAGTGTTTATACTTGCCTCTTGTGTGCACTTTATACGGGCCCCATATGTCAATATGTAGGAGGTCAAAAGCCCTTTCAGCATGTGAATCACTTATGGGGAAAGGTAATTTTGTGAACTTAGACATAGGGCAAGTCACACAAACTTTAGATGGCAAGTGAAGAAATGGCTGCACACAAGGGATCAACTTCAATTTTGCTGTAGATGCATGTCCCAACCTATGGTGCCACTTGTCGAATTCCGTAACCTCGCTGGTATTTGAAACAACATTTGATTTTGGAGAATTTGCACCAGAGGAATCTGCAACAGAGAGCCATGCTGCAGGTAGGCTGCCAGATAGGTGATCCACTAGGTAGTATAATCCTTGATGAGCTTTGCCCACTCCTTTGATTTCTTTAGTACTGTTCTCAAGAATCACACAATGAGTGCTAAAAAACTGCACTTGGCAGTCATTATCAGAGATGAGTTTACGAACAGACAAAAGCTTATGTTGAAAAGAAGGAACACACAATACGTTCTTCAGAATTAAACCAGTATTTAATTTTACTGTCCCAACATGAGAAATGGTAGCCGTGGCCCCTGTAGGAAGATTAATTTCTGTAGCAGCATTTAGAGGCATAGGCTGGAACAAACACTTAATGTCTGGGGTCATGTGATCTGTGGCTCCGGAATCAATTATCCAGGAGTCTAGAGAATCTTTATTAGAAGTATGAATAGACATCATGCCAGAAAACGGTTGTTCAAGTTCATCATCGGTATCTGAACCCCGTTGCTGTTGAACAAGTTGAGGCATCAACTGGGCTAGTTGTTGAGGGCTAAACAGAGAGGGAGAGTCACCACTAACTTGGGCTGTGGCAGCAGTTTTAGGAGGTCCAAATCTGGAACCAGAATTCCACCTAGCAGCAGTAGGTTGAGGTTTGACACGAGGGTTGGCATTGGGATTAGGGGGTGTTTGACCATGTCTAGTATGCCATTTAGGATATCCTATTACATTCCAACACTTTTCTGCCTTGTGACCCTTCCCACACACGGTACACACCACTGGTTTATCAGGCTTAGCAACAGTATACTTACTAAACATAGCCATTGACTCGGTATCTAATTTATTCAACTGTAAGAGGTCACGTTGTGCCTCTTCTTGTTGTAACGCAGCAGAAACAACTTCAACAGAAGGCAAAGGAGTGACTAATAAAAAATGGCTACGCTGAGGGTTATATATATCACTTAATCCATTCAAGAATTGGAACAATCTACTCTCATCCTTTTGAGAAGCAATAGTGTCTAACAAGGTCTTAACTTCAGGGGTAGGATTAGGTACAACAGGCAATGTATTAAGAGTATCAAGTTCTTCCCACAAAGACTTCATAACAGTATAATACTCATTGATAGACAAAGCATTTTGCCTTAACTCGTAAATCTCCTTATTTATCTTGTATTTTCGAGACCCATTAGTTAACTGAAATCGCTTTTCAAGATTAGACCAAATATCAGCAGCTGAGGTCATAAACATTATCGATTTCATAATAGATGGAGATACATTAAGAGTGAGCCAAGCGATTACCATGTTATTGCAGGTCTCCCACAGTTCTGCCTGCACAGCATCGATTGGTTTTTGCACTCCTCCATTAACAAAACCCAGTTTTCTTTTAGACGCAAGATTGATTTCCATGGTCCTTCGCCAAGCTCTGTAATCGTGCGAGCCTTGAAGCTTTTCAACCACAACTGACGTTGGGCCATCAGATGGGTGTAAATACAATGGGTTTACTAGATCTTGAAATGCAATTCTAGATCCTGCCATTTGTTACTATAACACAAAATGACAACAAGGATATATATATATAACTGAGGCTAAAACGAAAGTGTTTTCTTGTCACAGCGTTGCAATGGGAGGCTCTGATACCATATAGACTAATATGAGCAGAATACCATTGCAGATGCACAAGAGAAAACAAGGAAATAAATGTTTAAAGAAGAAGATAATTATTCAGCCTCCTTATCTCTTACGGCTCATGGGTTTATAAAGAGAGTGCTACATGACAATTTAGTAAATAACTGCCTTGCCACCTCATACATGTGAGGGAATCAAAACAACGGACGGATAGAAAATAGTCTCAACAATAAAGTAAAGGGAAAGATAAAGTGCATGACATCCCACAGTTACACAATGGGACTGCATAAGAGAAAATGTGATTTTCCTCATCTTAATAAGGCAAGATAGAGTTTTCTTCAGTTTAAAGATCCAATCTTTGTAACAATGGATGATCAAGAAGTGAAGTTGTTACGTGTATGGGGAAGTGTTTTTAGTAAAAGAATGGAAATTGCACTAAAAATAAAAGGCATAGTCCCCGTGCTATTACACAATGGGAAGCCAAATTGTGAGTCTCTGGTCATTCTAGAGTACATTGATGAGACCTGGAAGTCAGACCTTCTATATTGCCCGAAGATCCTCATGCCAGAGCCACGGCTCGTTTCTGGGCAAGATTCATCGATGATAAGGTATATATAACTTACCATTTTCTGCAATTCAACGCCTTGTTTGCTTAAAATCAGAAAATATGGCATATTTTGTATTTTACTTGCTGCTGTGATATTCAGTGTTACCCTGCTATATGGAAGGGAAGGACGAACGAGAAAAAGCCATTGAAGAAGCTACTGAGCATTTGAAAACAGTTGAGAATGAACTCAAAGGCAAAAAGTTCTTCGGGGGAGATGAGATTGGTAAATTTTATGAGATGAATGTGGTTCCTCGTACAGTAGACTCAATTCACCATTCTTAGCATACTAATTTGGAGAATTTCCATAGATGCCACCATAGAATGGCATTCTATGAAATTTGCGAACAATATAGCTCCCTGAGTATTGTGCACACTTGTATAAGAGCCTTAACTCTCCAGTTTTAGTCTTCTTGTTGTGGGGATATTCATAAATGCCACCGCATAACAAACTTCTGTGTAAACCATTAATTGCCAATACATGAAATTATTCATACATAATACCTTCATACTGAACAATGTACATGCCAAAGAAATTCAGTTAATCAATACCGAATGCATGCTTCACCTACTAACTTTGTCCACAAAAATGTAAAAAGGCATGATTTGGTTGCAGATTCCAGTCCTTAGTCGGCTATATAAGGAATTGCAAGAATAATTTTGATACACAGAGCAAAACATTAATTTTTATAATGGAGATGAAGAAGGTATTTTGGGCATCTTTAACTGTGTTTCTGATCTCAGCCATGGTGTCAATGGCCTCAATGGAAACCATCGTCGAGTCTGCTCGTTCAAATGCCATCAGTAATGAAATTGTGACTCGTGGCTCTGACGGACTTACATATTACAACAAATCTCCTCTGTCAAGAATCTTTCTGCCTAAAGGAAATGTGGCTGACGGGGACTGTCTCCCTAGCGGAGGGTTTTGTATGTTTCGCCCTATGGATTGTTGCGGTAGCTGTGGTTGTTTGTATCCTGTTGGAGTGTGTTATGGTACTGGCTGTTAAGTAACATATACAGTCATGGATAAGCTGTATTTATAAACAGCGATGATATGTAAGAATAAATATTGTGAATCGCCTCTACTGATTTACACAAGTTATCCTATTTTGTCTTCTTTGCGATTTCTTGAATTATTCCAGTCCAGTGTAAGGATTATTACAATTTCAAATATATTAAACTTATTACAAGGCAGCACCAACTGGAAGCCAAAAATGCCAGTGACATCTAACTGAAATCAACAAGATAACAATGAAATAGAGTGAGGTGACAACCTAACTTGCAGGCTTAGGAGAATACTATAATGAGCGATATGCCTAGACTAAATTATAACGTCTATTAATGATTACGAAGCAACCTACATTATCAGCAACAAATGAAATATAGTTTTAACTCTGAATGTTAGGAATGACTATTGTGTTGGCTGGCTCTCTATGTCCTAGTTGGTTTAAAAGCTTCTCTTCCTCTGTATCAGTGTATCAGTTGAAAACTGTGAAAGCAGGCTAGAGTTGAGCAGTTTTCTGCAGTTCCATTCTTTAGTTTCATTTTTGACCGTATGTCCGTATCTGCAATTGTCTGCAACAAATTATGCCAGTCCATGGAGACACTGACCAGCCTTTTTTATTTCGGTAGATTACATTTTGCATTTCAACAAAAAAGTTGAGAACTGTAAACATTATCTTCTTCAGATAGTAAATTCTCTTTATAAGATCACATTATGATCAAGCTAAATACTTCTCCAATATATCAACTTCATCTGGGCTGCCAATGTAAAGTGGAACCAACTCGCTGATGAATTTGAAACAAAAGCATCAATAGAAACAAAGGTATCAGCTCAATCAATTCAGGCTACGAATAAACAGAGTTAAAAATATTCAGATCTAAATCTTAACAATTTATCAACTTCTCCAATATATTAAGTGTTAAGTTCATTTTATTATGCTGGTTTAAAATTTTATATGAGAAATGTACATCGAATAATAGGATTCTTTGGTCGGTAACCCACCACAACATCCCATGTTAGTTCTGTACTGTTTGAATGTACTGATGTTCCCATCAAAATCAATAATATTGCTTTTGTCATAGATTATATTTTGAAGAATGGGCTACTATGGCCTGAGATCACCAAAATATTCCATATTATTATTATTAAGGTGTCTTTCTAAAATTACTCATTGCCTTAAAATTTACATTGTCTCCAGCATGTGATTAATTTACCTAGGACCGCAGTTTCTATAACTTGCGAGTTTGTAAAATCGCTACTTTCTCTTGCAGTTTGGTTCAATTTAACTATACCAACTGAATTCAAGAGAGATCGAACTTGAAAGTACTTCTGCATTTCAGAATACTACTGGACAATGTCTCCTGCTTTTACTATCTGCTAGCGTTACCCTGTTAGCCTATTTTTACCCTCAGAAATCAGGCCGATTGGTCATTCAGTAGTGCCTTCTGATGTACTTCCCCAATTATAATTGTACTGCAGTCAAGAATGTGCTCTTGAGTGAAGGTTAACCTAAGCTAATGAATATAATTGAGTGGTAGTTGGAAATAGGTGAATGCTGTACGAGACTATGAGATCTTGTAGTAGAGTGAGTGAATTATTAGCACGTGAAATTTATCCAACCCTAAAATTGTCCACGAAAATGTACAGAGGCATGATTTACTTGGATACTCATTACTCCAGGCCTTAGTCGGCTATATAAGGATTTGCTAAGAATAATGTTAATACACAGAGCAAAACAATCAATTTTTATAATGGAGATGAAGAAGGTACTCTGGGCATCTTTAACTGTGGTTCTGATCTCCGCCATGGTATCAATGGCTGCAGTTGAAACAATCATCGAGACTGCTCGATCAAACGCCATCAGTAAGTTGTAACTTTGTAAGTGCCCTCCTTATGGGATAAGCTAATCGTCAAATTTATGCCTCAATTTGGTGGTACAAATCAAGAATACATTTCGGCAAGCAAATGATTTATTTAGACCAGCCTATAACGGGTGTCAAACACGGATTGAGAATAAAAACTAAATTATTAAAATAAAATTTGAATATTGAGTATAAAAATAATTAATTAATATTAATTTAAATATGTTGATTTGTAGAATTCAATGTGAAATTTAAATGAAAGTCTATAATAAATAAAGACTATTTAATTAAATAGTTATGATAATCGAATCCTGGTGAAATCAAAGAAGTTAAATTTAATAAATAAATAACTTGTATAATTATGTAGTAGTAACAGCAAATCGAACTTGAGTTTTAGTACTAGTGTGTTTCAATGAAAAAAAGTTTCCAAATTATTTATATATATCTGGTCATTCCCGCTCGAACCCGAACGATTCCCCATATTTCTGACCTGATTGGGGTGGGGAACATATCGAGATCAAGCAGATAGTAAGAGAGAGAGATAGTAATTACATTAATACAGAGTTATTGTATAACTTATAGTATAAAATGTAATAGTTATAAATATAGCGTATATATTAATTGTATTATTATGCAACTTTATATTAATTGTATTAATCAATTTTTTTATTAATTGTATTATAAATTTTTATTATGCAATTTTTTACAAATTTGAAAATAGAAATAAATTATTCTTATTAAAATAATAATTATTTTACTAATAAAGAAATGCTTCTTGTATGCTGATGGTTGTTCAAGCAAGAGCTCTTGTGTCTAGTGTATAAGTAAGGTTAATGGATGATGTTTAAATTCCATTATTTACTCTCACGTAAAAAAATTTCTTAAGTTTATCAGTTATCAACTTACCATGCGTATTAAAACTTTTTATTAGCAAAAAAGCATTGTAGGAGAACAATGTAATATTTGTGATGAGTTTACTTTTAGTACATAATTAGTACTCCTCCGTCTCATCCATTTCTTTACACTTTCCTTTTTGGGATGTCTCATTCAATTCTTTACATTCCAAAACTTTACTAAAATAGTAAATTTTTATAATATAAAAATTAACAACTCCCACTACTTTCCTCCACTTTACTTACTTTATACCTTAAATATTAATGGGTCCCACCACTTTACTCATTATTCTTACTTTTTTTCACTATTTTACTTATTTTCCTTAACCTCCGTGCCCAAACCAATTGTAAACAATTGGCCGGGACGGAGGGAGTACATAATATTTTAAGTGTTTAACTATGATATTTACCCCTCCCTCTTCAAACACCAAGTTGTTGGTAGATTTCTAGTATACAACTTGGCTATTATTGACAATTAATTTAATCTTATAGTGATAATTATATTTATTTTGAATTGAACTAATTACGCATTAAACTAATAATTATATGTGTATACCGCGGTATACATAACATATCATACATTTAATAGGGGGTTATATTTTTAAAAACTATAGATTAGTTTATATTTTAATAACAATAATTAAATAAATTTGAAATTAAGCTAATAATATTTTTAAAACTAATTAAGTTAATAATTATGTGTATATCGCGGTATATATGACATATCATACTATTAAAAGGGGGTTTCTGCTTTAAATTCTGAGATTAATTTTTAATTAAATAATAATTAATATAAAATTAAATCAATTATATTAAGCTAATTAAACTAATAATTATATGTACATTACGGTATACATGGCATACTATACCATTAAATGGGGGTTTCTGTTTTTAATATAAAGTATAGATTTCTTAAGTTTACGAGTTACCAACTTACCATTATGCGTATTAAAAATTTTTAGGAGTAAAAAGACATTGTATGAAAACAATGTAGTATTTTCGATGGAGTTTGCTTTTAATACATAAGTATGATACTTCAGGATTTACCATCCCGATATCAATTCAAACACGTTGCTCGTAGATTTCTAGAATGTAACTTGACTATTGTTGGAAATTAATTTAATTTAATAATAATAATTATATTAATTTCAAATTAAACTAATTACGTATTAAACTAATAATTATATGTGTATATGGTAGTATACATGATATATCACACCTTCAAGGGAGTTATACTTTTAAAAAGTATAGATTAGTTTTTATATTAACAATATTTTTAATACTAATTAAGCTAATAATTATATGTATATGTACCTGACATACCACATCATAGAGGGTTTCTAATTTTAGTAAAGAGATTAATTTTATAATTTAATAATAGTTAATTTGAAATTAAATCAATTATATTAAACTAATTAAATTAATAATTATATGTATACCGCTATATATATGACATAGCATAAGAAGGGTTTCTACTTTTAATATAAAGTATAGATATAGCTGAACATCGCCTTTTCATCTACTTTTTACATTTCATTCTTTTTGTTTACAAATATTGTATTTAAACAATACTCCCTCTGTCCCTCTCATTTCTTTACACTTTCCTTTTTGGTACGTCCCTCTCATTTCTTTACATACCAAAAATAGTAACATTTTATAATATAAAATCCAATCACATCAACTATTTTCCTCCACTATACCTACTTTATACCCACTTTATACATTAAATATTGATTGGTCCCACCACTTTACTCATTTTTCTTACTTTTTCCTATTAATTTACACTTTTTCTTAAGCTCCGTGCCGTCCCCCCAACGTAAACAACCTAGGGGGACAGAGGGAGTAACTCACATCGTATTTCAATGGGGGATGAAGGTTCTGAAACACAATATAAAAATTCTCAATTTGTACATCTCAAATATGCATTTTAATAATATTTTTAATAATCTAACATGATCTAAAATAATATCGTATACAAATATTTATTAAATGTAAAAAAATTGGTGACGGCAGTAGCATCTAAATGATAATTCATAGTGATCATCAAAATATTTGAAGTTTGTTAATAGTCTACCTATTTAGAGTAGATGATGAGAATAAGTTAGTGAAAATGAGGAAAATTTGGAGTGTGAATAATGTGCGACAATTCGGAGGGCGTAAGGTATTATGGATGGCTACGGAGGGAACAACTGGTGGGTCAGCAATTGAAAATTGGTAGAATTTTAAAAAAGTTTATAATGTATGTTGCTGACCCCTTTCCTCAAGACCATGGTCCGGAACGCGGAGGGAGCGAAAATTTTAACAAGTGGCCAATTTATTAGTGGAGTAAGGTACTACTGTATTTTATACGCATCTAATGTTGTACGTAGAAGAATGTTTACACACACAAACGCGAACACTTTGACCAACCCAGGAAAATAACTCTGCTTCGACTTTTATCCAATATTGACCCACATGTTCACTTCAATATCTTATGTTTTGCTTACATATATATATCCCCTTTTTGCTCCAAACAAGACCCATATTTTACATTTTAAAACTTGCTAGCCAGTGACCTAAAAGTACTCAGAGATGGAGCACTTCTTTGGTTATCGTTCTGAACCAGTTTTCTCCTGGCTAGAAGAGGAGGTTCCTGCGAAATCAAGCGCTTTTGTTAGTTATACACAACATCAACTCAATGTTGCTCCGGCATTTGTTGGTAACAAGGTTAATATAAAGAAAAGAATGAGCGAGTTCTTGATCAGGAGCATGAGTACTACTAATCAGGAAATTCATGATTTTTCCGAAATAGAACGGGGTCGACGACACATGCTGAGTGAGAGAATGAGAAGGGAGAAGCAGAAGCACAACTACATGCGCTTGCATTCTTTGTTGCCCTCCGGAACCAAGGTTTGTGTTTCTACTTTATACATTATTATGAAATATTTATCAAATGGTGTAACGAGGTGTTATGATTATATTATGTGTGATAGTGTAAGTGTCTAACTATGTGTGGTGTTTTTGATTGCTGGCAGAGGGATAAACACTCGATAATATTAACAGCGGTTCAAGAGGTAGAACAACTGAAGAAATGGAGACAAGAGCTGGAGAGGCAAAAGAGTGCGATGAATAAGATGTTGGGAGCAAGAGAAAGTAGTAGTGAGGGGTCAGAAATGGAGGAAGCAAAGATAAGAATAAATGTGGCACGCCCTTCATCTGCTGTTGATTCCATGCTGGAGGTTTTAAAATGTCTGAAACAGACTGGCTCCAATATCAGACTCATCCAGTCCAGATTTCTACCACAACAATTTTCTGCTGTACTAGGAATTGAAACAAAGGTAATAATTCTCATCTAAATTTTAGAAGCTAGAACTATTTTATACGTATATCTTTTGTTAGAAGATGATACTATTTCATAAAATATAAAAATTATTTTTTGCATTATTCTTTTGAATAGTTTATGAGAACAAAAATAAAATGCATCATATAAAAAAAAAATATTGTTTAAAAATATATATATGTAATTTAGGTAGCGACCAAGGGCAGTAGACCGCATAGCAGATTGTGTACTTCAGATAACCATAAATTACAATTCATAAAAACATTATGTGATAATTTCATAAAAAAAATTATATACAAATAGAGCTAAATGTAACATACTAAACATAAATAATAATCGTATAAACATTTTAGTCGGTATAATACTATCTCCAAGGATTGTTAAAATAATATTAAATATTAATTATGCAAAATTTGTTGTGAGGTGCTTTAACGGAATTGGTTATAATAGTTGGTTATATTTTAAAAATAATATGTTTTATTATTTCAAGTTGTTATAAATAAAATATATTATTTTAATATGACTGACGTGTGATTCCAGGTTCCTAGAGCAGCAAATATGGGTTAGCTAAATTTTTAGCTAAGAATTTTGTACCATCGGAGTTTTGAAATTTTTACATATAATATCTATAATTCTTTATTTATGACATGACACATAACATTTTAGCTTAGTGTTTTATTTCATTGAAAATGTTATAAGTTCCAATTCTATTTGAGACAAAAGTTCCATTATTTATTATTTAAAAAAGGGCTTTTTTTTCATAGATATCTAATTCTAGAAACTTTTTTGAAAAAATACTAAGTTTTGTTTTTAATATTTTGCAAAAATACCAACGTTTTGAAAATATTTTCAAAAATACGGTGCAACTTCTTGCAACCAAAGTTGCAACTGCATCAACCAAAAGCGACACCTTGTTGATTAATTAGAAACTCAAACGTTGATTTGGTTGAGATGACACTTATGAAGTCTCAACTATGCACGTATATGTATAGACATGTATGTATAGACAAAAGATGAGGGGGTAAAACTTGAAATCCCAAGTTTTATTCTCTTTATCTTCATTTACCGTTCTAACTAACAAATTTTTTGAATTTCAGTTGATTTCAAATTATTTTTAAAAAATTGTATCTGATTACTTTGGTTGCAGACCATATTTTTATAAATATTTTTAGATTGAATCTAATTGCATACAGTATTTTTGTAAATATTTTCAGAAAATGATAAAATTACAAAAAAAACATAAAAAACAGAAGTAGTATTTTTGATAATTTTTTTTAAAAAAATTACAATATATATTGTAGGTATCTCTTAATTCTTCACATTTAAACAAATAAATGGATGGGACGACAAAAATAATATTTAAAATTAAAGACTTTCAAATTGAAAATCGAAATTTGGCATGCATTTAATTAAGTATTTTAAATGTATGTATAGGTTGGAGCCGCAGAAGTGGAAAAGGCAGTTCACAGAACACTGTTCCAAGTAGAGAAGAATTTTCGGTACAAACGCGTAGAACCTTCTTACACGAATGGGAGCCGCTCGTTTCATTCGGGAAGTTAATTTTTTATGTGGCTCAGCCTGTAAACTGTATATTAACGAAACTTCTAATCTACCTGCTCAATCATTTGTCGTTCAATTTACATGTGCAATCGTATATATTATTATATTCCAGTAGTATGTACTATTTGACATGCGTTGTTTTATCATTTAGTCCATTCAAGTTGCCAAACGTGTATGAATGCACCTTTTTTTAATTCAGCAAATCAGCTTAAAAGCACCGTGTGCATGACTCCGTTGTAATTATGGGTCTGTTTGGCTGCAACTTTAGCTTATGACTTATAAACTCAAAAATACTTATTGGGGGTGTTTGCCAAAATAAGTGAAACCAACTTATGGCTACTTAAAATGGATAAGTTGAATGTTAAGAATCCTTAACATTCAACTTATAACTTATAACTTATTCTCGATACACACAATATATAATATTCTTCAAATCTTCAAAACCATATATCTTTTGATCCGTTCATTAAAAAATTGATATGTATATATCAAATTTCTCTACTCATCGAGATCTATCCATTGATATCCATTTATATATATATATTAAAAAATAAATATTTTAAAAATAATAAAAAAAGTTAACTTATAAGTTCTAATTTACCCAAACACTCTACTGCTTATAAGTTCTGATTTACCAAACACTCTAGGACTTATAAGCTCAGCTCTACTTATCACTTATAAAGCACTTACTCATTTTAAGCTATAAGTCAACTTTTGCTTGATATCCCAAACGCCCACTATGAGATGCCCAATAAATGTAAAGCTCGAAAAAGATCGTAAAAGTCGATTTTTTAGCGATTAATCAAATAATTGATGGGAGTATTTAAATTTGAATATTAATAAGAATCTATCTATTACTATATATTATACGCTGACAGAAGGGCAAAGTTTGCCGATAAATTGTCAGTGAAATTACCCATACACCCTTTTGTTTATCGAAAATAACAGTGATACCCCAGTATGATACGGCATCTGTTACATTGTCGTCCCCAAATATCAAATATCATTGCCCATCATCTCCCTTGCGCTCGTCGGAGTAGTCCACCCTCTCCAATTTGATTATACAACCCTCTTCCTTGAACCCATCGGGACAGTGGTCGCCCTCTGCTTGCGATTCGATTTGTGAGAAGTCGGCCTCTAATTTCAATTTTTCTTCAAATTCTTGAATTGTGCACGAGAATTGCTGCTGTCAGTGTAAGATTTCTCCCCTTCTGTTCGGTTCATAGGTTTGTTCGTTTTGTTGCCTGTGATTGTGAGATGTCAATTGTTTTTTTATGTATTCCTTTGGTTTGCCTGTAATTGTCTGTTTTGTTGCTTGTAATTGTGAGATGTCAATGGTTTGTAAGTTCCTTTGTTTTAAGAGTTTGGCCAGCCACCTATAAGGGGTTTGCATTTTTGTGTGTGTTGGTGTATGGTTGTGTTGAGGGTACAATTTCTGGGAAATAATAAAGATTTGTTATATGTGGGGATTGATTATTGTGGTTGTGGCAGATTATTGGTATTGGGCACATTGTTATTTTTGTTGCAAATGTAATTTTGGGATTTGATTTTGTACCCCATCATAGTTGGGTAGTACTGGGAAATAATAGAGCTTTGTTATATGTGGGGATTGCTTATTGTGATTCCATGTTTACCATTTTTCTGGAGGCTACTGTATTTTAGATTTTTTACTCCTCCCTCCTGTATTTACATCTTCATCTGTATGATGCACTAAATAAACCGACAATCTTAATGAAAGCTTATAGCTCGGAAAAGGTAGATCATGGAGTCATTGCGAAACTGTAATAGCTAATATGTCTTGTGGAATAGAATGAGGTTCCATTTCCTTTTTTCTACCTTTAGATGCTACTTCTTAGGATTGGGAACTTTCCGGTACTGGAAGTCTGCCCTGATTTCTCTGTGACCATAATTTTCTGTGTACCCTATCGATCATTTTGCCGTATCTAAATAAAAGTTAAAAAAAAAAAAAATCAAAGCTTCGATATAGTTTTGAACAATGCTGCTGGACTCAAGTACACTTTATATTCTCAAAAGATCATCTTATCCATGCTTAAAAGGGAAAGGACAAATGCTTCTTTATCAAAGAAAGTAATACAGAACTTTTCAGATCAGAAGAATGTGATTGTCTCTTAAGAAGATACCAGAAAGTAAGAACTATGACCATTTAAAGAAACTCCAGTAATTTCCTAATATGGCTGTTTGGCCAATCTAAATTTCCAATGATAAGTAGATATTTAAATTATCCCACACCCTCATAATTCCTCAAGCATACCACCACAATATTTCTGTACCTTGTGGAGCAAAGCAAGTGCATGAAATTGTACAAGAGCGGCCCTTGATTGAACAGCTTCATGTACCTCATTACTCCACCTTTTCACTATTTCTGGGTTTGTCTGAAGAAAAATAATATAAAGCTGATCATCCAACTACTCAGGCCAAAAGAAAGCCGTAACTTAACGTACACTATTAGAAGTTAAGATAACCTGCAGCAAATGAATTCCGCTAACAAGGGCCGCACTTGCAACTATCGGATTTTTAGTCCGCCCTCTCCGATTTGATTATACACCCTCACCCTTGAACCCATCGGGACAGTGGTCGGCCTCTGTTCGATTTGTGAGAAGTCGGCCTCTACTTTCAATTTTTCTTAAATTCTTGAATTGCGCACGTGAATTGCTGCTGTCAGTGTAAGATTTCTCCACTTCTATTCGGTTCATAAGTTTGTTCGTTTTATTGCCCGTAATTGTGAGATGTCAATTGTTTTTTCATGTATTCCTTTGCTTTGCCTGTAATCGTTTGTTTTGTTGCCTGTAATTGTGAGATGTCAATGTTTTATAAGTGAATTGTTTGTTTATTCCTTTGTTTTTAGACTTTGGCCAGCCACCTATAAGGGCTTTGCATTTTTATGTGTGTTGGTGTATGGTTGTGTTGAGGGTACAATTTCTGGGAAATAATAAAGCTTTGTTATATGTAGGGATTGCTTATTGTAATTGTATCAGATTATTGATATTGGGAAAGAATAATAAACTATTCTTTCTTCAGTACAATGTATATGTGTTTGTGTAACTTGACCATTTCATTAACTACAAAAAGGGATCTTTAATCAATTTCTTGTTGTGTTGCTTATACTTGGAAAATGATCTTCTTAATACTGTTATTATTATCTTGCAAGCTATTAAACTTATCAGAAATTAGATGACTTTATTATGTACTAATTTTGTAGCCGAAACTTAATGTGGTTTTCATCTACATTATATATGTATACAGAAACAAAATACATCTATAATGTCGAATACATTCTAATACAAAAGAACTTCTGTGGTGACAGTTGAGACTCTTGAATCAATAGCGATGCTACTAAAAATTAAACAATGGGACGTTAAAAGGAATTCTTGTAGTGGAGGTGGAGGTTTGAGTGTGTTGTTCGACATTGCTCAACCCGTTAGCAATGTGACTTGCGATTGCACATTCAGCAACTTTTCTGTTTTCCATGTTAGCCATATGTTCGTTCTTTCTGCAAATTAATTTATCTTCGTCTCGATTTTTCTTGTCATACTTAATTACTTATACTCTACAAAGATTTTAAATATGCTTTAGCAAATTTGCAGCAATCCACATGCATTGCAGCCAGGTGAAGCGCCTGAATTTGACAGGAGAAATACCTTTCGAATTTTCAAAACTTGTCTTTCTACAGGTATTGCAGAAAATGTAAATCCTACCATTATTTAACAATGAAATTATGTTCAATTTGATTTCATGAATTGGTTCAAATGATGGTCCATTAATACAGAGTGCTAATTGTATCTTGTAGACTAGGTTCGTATTTATAATGCTTAGCCCCAGTTGGGGAAAAGTATGCTTTGGTCAAACTATAATATGCATAGTTAGTGGTATTAAAGGGCGTTAACTGTTGAATGTTTCGAAGTGCTTATGTTTGTATTGGACCTGGATGAAGGTTCTCATTACATCATAGCATGCGTTAACAGAAATCTCTTGACAGCTGGAAATTTTCTGTTGTAGTATGTGTCTCAGCCAGGAGTGGCAATAAGGACACACCACCATTGAATGAAACCAAACCATATTTTCGTTTTTTGTTTAACAGAATATGACATATATTCAATATCTGTCACATCTCACATGTCTTCTTAAAATTTAGTAAGACTTCGTGCATGTGAATCTTGCGCACTACAGGAATGTGTATTGACTATTGTGCATAATTGACAGACACATACTCATGCATTGCTCGTGTCGTGTGTACTACAGCTAATACACTTCCGAGCACAGTACAGTTAAAAAAAATCTAGCACAAGGAACGAGATTCTTTTTGCATCTCATGCATAAGATTTTCCTCTCAAAATTGTGTTTTCAAATCAGAACTTGTCCAAATTGTGATTTTCACTGGCAGGGAGTTGGCTCAAAACTATATATATTGGAACTATCCCCATTTCTTTTGGTCGCCTTCTCCCATAACTCTGCAAGTGTTTTAAATTCATTATAGGACCTTAGTATTAAGGCAATATTTTCTGTTTGAGGTCTAAACACCAATGGTTTATATGTATGACAAATCTAATATGATGGTAACTTGGCAATATGCTGCAAAAGCCTTGTGAATAATCGTATCAGTGGTTCTATTCCATGGGAATTAGCTAATTATATATCAACACTGGAAGATATATATATATATACACCCACGTATATGTATATATTATACTTTCGACTGTAATTTGTTGAGATTAATTTGAAATACTGCAGGATCTTGGAAGATAATCAGCTAGGAGGATCTCTTCCGACAGCCCTTGGAAGTTTGAGGAACTCGAGAAGACTGTAATTACGAATCTTTATATATATGTCTTCCGCAGAAGTTCAACTAACTTATTTCATTATAGTCTGCTAGCTAAATATTAATTATAGCTACGGTAATCATAGGCAGGTGCCACGTAGATTCTCTCTTTGCTGATTTGAGGTTTTAATCTGAAAGATCGAGACAAAAAATGTTGATTTGAAACTTTAGGGAGTAAAAATAGAATCCTTAACATGGTCGATCTACTTAGCATGAGGACTATTAAGTGTTCATGGTGTGTTACTCCTAGGAAATTTTACAACTAAAAAGTTACAAAGTGGTAGATACTAGATACCAAGAAAATTATGTAACACTTTAACAGAAGGAAAATGTGTCTAATGAGAGAAATGATAAAAATAATGTCAAAGTGAATGTTGCAAGCTATTTTAGCTGTTTGGAGTCAAACTCGGAGATGAACACTAATTCTCTGTCCAGTGTCCAATGTTGCCTTACCAATTCCAGTTTGCTTATTACTTAACAGTTTATTGCTTTTTTTCTTTTCTTTTCTGGTTATTGTTTTATTCTAGCTTAATGTATCCTAAGCTCGTATTTCTTGAACATGCTGATACATTTCAAGGTAAAGCTATGATTAATACGTGGTGTATAACTTTACACTTTTATGCAACCATCTTTCTTCTAATAACTTCATTGGAACCATCCCGGGTTTGTTTCGTGCTCTAAAGAAACTATCAGACTTGCAAGCCATGCTTAATATTGTTTGTTACAAATATATGCTCGATAGTGTCTGAATAGTATTTGTTCATTATAGTAGGATAGATGGGAGTTGATTGTCTCTGGAAAGATACCTGATTTTATTGGAGATTGGACTAAATTGACAATATTGTAAGTTTTTTTTTTTATAAATTTTCATTTGTATTATATTCATCTCATTTTTTCCCTCCATGTTTTTTAACAAAGTCAACTACATGTAGACATCTATTACCATTTGAGTAACCTTCGTCAATTCGTTACGGGGATCTGCAAGGTACATCTATGACGGGTCATATTCCTTCCAGTATCTCCCTTTTGAGAAGCCTACAGGAGTTGTAAGCACAATCTGAATCAGTAAATTTGTATGAAAATCTGAATGTATGAAGTCATTTACTGCGTTTCTTATCTGCAGAAAAATATCTGATTTAAGTGGATCTTTTTTCAAGTTTCCCCAACTTGCGAGATATGACAGATATGAAATACTTGTGACCTGATCAGGGGAATTAATTATGTCTACAAATGCATTATGTCTATATTTGGTGGTTCTTCTGACGAAGAATCGGTTTCCTATTTATTTCATGTAGGAGACTGAGGAATTGCTTAATAAAAGATTTCATTCCATCATATATCACCGAGATGAGAAGTTTAAATACCTTGTACGTTGTTTTTTTTAACATATTCAATTCTTTCATATTTGTATCAGTCACTATTATTAGTCTTCCATTTAGTGCTGATTCTCAAGGACATCAGAAATATTCAAAGCTAAAGTAATTTATTAACTTCTAAATATTGTTGATGGTAGTTCCTATTTTATTAGGGTCATATAAACTTTTGTCTCTTTGCAGCGATTTGAGCTTTAATAGGCTATTTGCACAAATTTCGGATTCAATTCAGCCTCTGGAGTCCAGTTTGAACTTTTTGTGTGTAGCTGAAAATAGATATCTATAACTTTGATGGAAGCAGTAACAAGTTTTTTGAATACATTAAATTCATTCATGTATTATCTTTTAGCTACAATATGTTTTTTCTCCTGAACGTTTATGTTTTACTCAATTTGTGATAAGTATCTTTGGATATAGGTATCTGAATATTAACTTACTAGGTGGGGTTATATCTTTGTAGTCCACAAATGAACCAGATTAAGGTTTAGTTTGGACTTTGTGATGATTATAGGATACACTTGTGTTTAAGATTTGAATGAATTTTGCAAATAGGTTGTGCCTTTTTTTCTATAATATGTTTATTGTTGCAGGACATTAAAGGACTTTGCCATCAGTGGACTTGTGAGAGCTAGCTGACAATTAGTTGGGAATGGTTGTTGATTTGGAGGCGTAAGTGAAAAATTGGTTATCAGTTATACAAAAGCATATACAAAGGTACAACAAGTCTATGTCTCTCAAACACCTCATCTATTATTTTAAGCAGAAATGACCTTGTGGTTTCTAATCTACATTGCTTAACACAAATGGAAGATTAAGAATTGGATTTTACTGTTAATATTGGCAGGCACAAGGCGACTGAAATTTAAGATGACAAGACCATGTCCTCTGATGCTCAAATGAGCATGACCCCTATATCATGAATAAGAAACTCCAGCCAAACTCTTCTGAATGCCAAAAACTCTTTCCGGTAGATGCATTGTTCCAACATTGTATGGTCTACGATTGCTAAATGTTATTATTGGTTCTCTTCTTCAAACGGGGTAATCATTGCTCCAGATGGACTCTATCGTTACTTCTATAAAACGCACGCCTATCACAAAGGAAACAAAAACGATCGCATATATATACAAGCCCGTGCCTTGCACGGGCTATTACGCTAGTAGTTCATAAGCCTAAACATTTTCTTCATATACTCTTTTATAAAATCTAAATTATTTGTACAGAACACATGATTCGAACTGTTGAAATTGATACCCAAGGAGAGACTACGTGCAATCAAAATGCGTTTTTGAGGAATGGGTGGCACCAGTCAGTAGCGGAATCGGGAGTAAATTTTACCCGGGCTCAAATATATTACAACAAAAATTTATATTAATATTTGAGAAAAGTAAGCGTACAGTTACTCATGTAAGTAATAAAGTAATAGATGATAACTAAATTCTCCAAGCTTGCATATGTTGATAGCGTTGTAAAATAGATTCATTATCCACGCTTAAAACACTACTAGAAATATATCAATAGACATCGGCTAAACACCGATGTCTTTCTAAATACTCGACCGATGTCTACGCGTGTGATGTTAAATGTCTATAGCGTTAGACATCGGTTTTGCATTGATGTCTATTGAGTATTTACACATCGTTTTCATTTTAAATTTTGATGTCATTAGAACAAATTTAATACAAATGTATACTATTACCACTTGAATATTGATATGTTATCAAGGTTAGAGGCACTTAAACATATAACACCCAAGTGGAAAAGAAATATTGACATCGATTTGCTTAGAAAAATGATGTCTAAGACGGGAATTAACATCGGTTCTGTGAGAGGTGTGATGTTAAAACATACATCAGACATCAGCTAGTCCAAAGAACCGATGTAATATAAGTTAAAGACATCGGCTAATTTAAAAAAATTATTATTGAAGGTCCCTTTAATATTGGTTTCATTTATAAAACCGCTGTTGAATTGTCTTTTTAACATCGGTTTTCAAATTGAAGTTGATGTACAATCTTGCATTTGACATCAAATTTATGTATTATATTGATGTCTTTGTTGTGTTAAAAAATTCAGGCTTCCACGTCAATTTTTAGTAAATATGTGATGTTATTATTGTGTGTTTACATCATTTTTCAGTTGTGTGTGATGTTAATTGCATTGTCCCTGCTTACCAAAGAGCTATTCTACATATACCAAAAAACTCAACAAACTTGTACCACAAAGCTAACTACTATATATCGTTACCAAATTCAATTCAAGACGAATTCACAAAAAAGCTTATAGCTACAATTCAAGTGTATTACCACACTTATGGATATGCTATTTCTAGTTCTATCCTTAACAGAAACACAACAAGCAACCCTATGCTCAGTCCAAGGGTAACCAGACAACCAAATGCTTTCCATTTTTTCTATATAAACTTGATAACCTCCAAGTGCACCTCATCCAACTTGTGCACTTTGCAAGTCTTTCGAGTTCCGGTCACCTACTAAAAAGTAACACACAAAATAATAATTAGCAGAACATTCATCAATCTTAATACTTTTTAAAATTTTACAAACCAATTATGATTAGAGAAAAAGTAAAGGAAAAATAATTGTCCTCTAGCATACCGGGTTCTAAATAGGTGCCACATACTTAAGATTCCAGATACTTAACACTAGTTCAAGTAATGTCACGTTTAAACTAGACAACAAGTTCACAAAAGGGCCCTGGACCAAACTTAAGAAAATATTTTGCTAAAAGCAATTTTAGAACTATATACACAATAACTATGTATCTGTTCATACAACATGCATACCTCACTTCACTTTCACAAAGATCTTTTGCTTGAGTGTACAACATCTTGAGCCTGGATAGTGAACCATCACCAGGCTTTTCAACCACCTCAGGAGCTGCATCCACATGCCAACAATCATAAGTCATGGGGGATAGACCTCTACCACTAGACTATCCCCGAATCATCATAACATCATGATCATATGCTAGATTATGAAAAAATTGCTAATTTTTAAATTAACTACTTCTTAAATTAACTACAACACAAGCTCAATTGCTAATTTTCACAACCACTAACCAAGCATTCTCCCGTCTAGCCCCAGCGTGTCAGTTGCAGCATCTTCCCCGTCTAGCTCCTCGACATGGCGGGAGTAATTTGTTTTCTATATATTTAACAGAGAAACGTGGGCGTCTGTTTTTTTTATCACCCTCGACATGGAATTAATTAGACTAGACAAAAGCTTTAGGAGTTTATATGCTTAAACGTGTCTGTTTATTAATTTTAAGCAGGTAGTTGGAAGTTGGCAGCATAACTAAGGACCTCGACCTACTGGACTTTTGAGCCCTAGACTTGTACATATGTATCAGAGTAAAGTACTTGAATTTGAATTCTATTTCACCTAGATAGCTTCATTTCTACGCTAGAAATTAGATTGTCCCCTGTTCTGCAACTTTTATTTTCTTAGTTTTGGTATTTCTTCATGCACTTCCATTATCAGTCTTTTCTATGCGTTTCTTAGATATCACTATAATCAGCATGAAAGGAGAAGGCAGAGATGTACTTACTAACTGTTTGGAACAACCTTTCAGCTATTATCTGTAGTGAAGCCAAACATAAAACGTCACAGATGATGATAATAGATATTTGTACCAGCATCCATGCCCAGATGCTACCTACCTGAGCATGCTCAACATCATCTATTTATTTAACCAAATTAACTAATCACGACAGAAGGTTTTAATGATCATAAATGTAGGTCCTGGCAGAAAAACTATAATTAGTTATATGTTGCATCTGTTGTGTGACTTTTGATATCTTACTTAGAATTGTTTGGTCGGATGGCTCAGCGGTGAAGGCATAATACTTCTGGACTAGTTTTTAATTGAGTTCTGTTTTTAATTAAATTAAGTGTTCGAGATGTGGTAGTTGGTCAATTGTAGTGTCTGATAAGGTGAGACGAGTGTAAATATATTAATTGAGTTACTGTAAGGGGACGATGATAATTCTCAAATGATTTACTCACTTTCTACATCAATGTAAATATATTAATTGAGTCATCCTTAACATCCTGAAAGCGATCAGAAGATGTATAAAGAATATGTTCAAGTTTCAGTACTTACACTAAGATATGCATTTCCCTCACCAGAAATGCTCATTGCAAGCTTAAGTCCCTGCTTTAGCTTGACCTACGATAGAATAGACAATAGATTTAGTCCCACAAGCAAAGACAAGATGAAGCAGCAGAAACAAAGATAAGACGTTGAACAACCTTCTCCATGGCTTCTATATACTGTTCCACAGAGTTACCAACTTTATCACCCAAAGTTTTTGTAAGGAGGTGTGATTCAGCACCTGGTGCATCAGGGATGATGGAGCCATATCCTGAAGCTGTCGATGCAATTATTTGTGAAAAATATGTCACTAAGGAATCATTTGGAAGATAAAAAGAACATTATCTAGCAAAAATCATTATAGTAACAGTGTGTCTGATATCTAATATCGATACACCAGTAATAATGACCAGTCAGTATATATCAATATTAAAACACAAAAATCAGTTGTTTTGGTCAGAGCCCACCTCTGGTCTATTAGTTAGCAAGTAATATCTCCACACTTCTACAGGAATGTTGGTATCTTTTGCATCATTTCCAAAAACTCCTATACCCTTGCTCTTGGAGAACTTCCCTGCAAATGCCATGATATAAACACTAAGCTTATAAAAGTGTCAAAACAATTGCAGTGTAAATTTCTACAAGTATACCAACAACAGTATTGATTGACCATGTCCTATCAAGTATAAGTAGACATCATGCTTATTATTTATGGAAACAACAAGCTAGCTATAATTAATATTACGAATTATTCGAAGCTACAAAAACTACCAACCTGCAAGTTTCGCTACAAAATAGAACATATACAAAATACACTAAATATACAAACAAGATATAGAATCCTGCAAACGTAATAATGAATAAAATACATTAATATGATCCACTAAAACTAATAACAAAAATCAAACAACTCCGTAAATATGCAAGCTCCAAATCTGGTCAAGAAAGTAAAGTTAGAAACAAAAAAATTGAAAATAGATCTGAAATCGTAAAAGGGTAGACATAATAAAAACACCAAAAACTCACATTTTATCAACCATTCGCATTACTAGTTTAACGGAAAGAAACAACTATACAGAGATATTAAATATAACAACAATCATACAAAACATCAAAGTATATAGAGATATACTTGTAAAACAAAAAAGCGTACAATGGTATACATGCAATGGAAGAGAAAAACCGAGATGCAAAGAAAAGTAAATCAAATAAAAGTAAAAGGGGACAACAGAGATGCAAAGGAAAGATGGAGAAGAAGAGATGTAAGCTTACATCAAAAGTCAATGGCAATTCCAAGCTCAATTAAATTGAAACTGAAACTGAAACTAACTTACAAATTAAAGCACAATTAAATAACAACCCAAAGAAAAAGAAACCCAATTAGGTCAATTCCTTTGTAGCTCGATTGGGTTCCTTCAATTAGGGTTTAGATTTGTACAAAGTTGGTGAAATTAGGGTGTCAAATACAGAGATGGTGAGATGGTGAGATGATGAGATGGTGAAATTAGAATTTTAGTTACAGAGATGGTGAAATGGTGAGATGGTGAGATGATGAGATGGGAGAGAGACGGGAGAGAGAGAATGAGAGAGTCAGAGAGTGTTGACTGTGGGAAAGGGGGAAATTTGGGGGGAATACAAATTTTGTTAAGGGGGGAAATTATTTGGTGTAATAAGGGAGAAGTGTGGCACAGAATTTTTTTCAATTTTTAAAAAGTGAGAATTCACAACGGCTGTTTTACAAACCGATGTCTAAAAACAGCTTTAACATCGTTTTAAAAAATACTGATGTTGAAACACTCTTTAACATTAGTGGCATTTTCAACTGATGTTAAAACACCGATGTTATATGTACTTTTTCTAGTAGTGAAAATATAGCATTTTCGATGTATACCATCATACTATCATTCAGCCACTCATCCCCATCCAATTACGCAAATAAGATTTCACAATTTTCATGGCTGAAATTACTCTCTCAACAGTGGCGGTTGCAATAGGCAATACAAGAGCTAACTCAATCAATCGATAAATAAGAGGATAAACTGTATGTCTTTGTGTCTTCACCATTTTAATAGCAAGCTCCCCCATATTTTTAAGTTCTGAAAAGTTGTCATCACTTCGAGCGTCAAAGATGAAATTGTTTAATTGATTACCCAACAATTCTTGATCCATTAAAGAGAAATCATCTAGATAAAACCGGCCTAACCAAAGAAGTTTTGCATGATCAAAAGTCGAAAATGAATTTCGGGGATTAAGACAGCCAATGTAAGTAAGTAACTCAGTATTCCCCTCTTTAAAGTTGCCAATGCGTGGTATCATTTAGTCCATTCAAGTTGCCAAACGTGTCAAAATGCACCTTTTTTTAATTCAGCAAATCAGCTTAAAAGCACCGTGTACTTGTAATGATGAGATGCCGAAGAAATGTAAAGCTCGAAAAAGATTGTAAAAATCGATCTTTTAGCGATTAATCAAATAATTGATGGGATTATTTAAATTTGAATATTAATAAGAGTAGTTCTTAAGCCTAAACATTTTCTTCATATACTCTTTTATAAAATCTAAATTATTTGTACAGAACACATGATTCGAACTGTTGAAATTGATACCCAAGGAGAAACTACATGCAATCAAAATGCGTTTTTGAGGAATGGGTGGCACCAATCCAAGGTCTTCCGTGCTTAAATGGCTAGCATGACACGGAGAACACAGCCAAATAACGTCGGACCATTTCAGGCTTGATCGCAATCTGGTTCAAGGTCTTAATTTCGTAAACTTCGACAACATTTCCGATCATCTCAGTTACAATGATATATCACCCTGCGGAGGTGGGTCTTAACAAAAAAGAACCACATGATCAGAAAAGGGGGGGACCTCGAAGGTTTAAGACTCGCATGCACATGCCTTAAATATTGACGTAATCTAAGTCTAGTAAGAAAATTCTTAACATGTGAGTGGTCATGCCTTAGTTTTTATGTTGAATATCTTTCAGACTTCATTCTTCGTCTTAACAATTTTTATTACTACGTATATAACAATTACAAACGTGCAAATTACTATTGCAAGAAACTTTACAGATTCTGAAATTTTTTAAATAATATGTTCGTATAGATTCAGAACTTTAATTACCCTATTATTTGTTGCTTATAGAAGTAGATTATAATAAAAATATTTGACTTCTAATATTATAAGCGTAAAGTAACATTTTCATCTAAAATATTAATGTGTTACATTATGGTCCTAACAGGATTTTATTATTCTATAACAAATATTATTTAACAATTCTCTTCAGTCGTTTGATATGTTTCGTCACGATTGACCAGACAAACATTAATAGACAGACAAAGACAAATAAGAACGGCAGGACTCGAATTTGAAAGAACCTAAAAATATCTTTTTAGAAAACCATAGGCAGACCAATTTTCTTTAAAGTTGCTATTAAACAAAGATTTATGCTTCTAAAACAAATTTTAAACCAATCAAATGGTTTTCAGCACTTTTGAATTAATATGTATTGTTGTTTGCAACACAATACCAAAGACATCTTGGGCTAACCGTATTTTTTTTTCGCTTCCTTTACAAGAGATCGACGATTCTTGGTGTACGAGCATGTCATTATGATATAACAACACCAGGAGATTGAGGGTTCTTGGGTGTACGAGCATGTCATTATGGAATAACAACACCAGATACGACCTGTGCTGGCGGGGAAAAGATAACGTCCAGATTAGTAGATTTCAGTGTAAACAGTGAAGACCAAGGACTGGAATGAGGAAAGGACTGGAATGAGGAAGGTAAAACTTGAACAAGTAGGCAATTGTTTTTAACTAGTGGACTAACCGAGTAGGATGTATTTTATATTAGAAGCATCATGTTCACACTCAGAAATTCATCTGTAAGACTTTCTCAGCTTATTCCTTCCCAGTCGATCCACATGTTCAATATGTCCTTTTCATCATATATCAATTTAGGCATGTATATACCTCTAGACATTAAAGCCACAAACAAGAAAGTTATTATACAGTTTGGAACTTGCCTTAATAGAGATAGTTAGCTAGCGAGCATACCAAAAATGGAGCACTTCTTCGAAACAGATTTCACATGGCTTGAAGAGGTGTTTTTGGCACGACCAAGCGCTTTTGTTAGTTATACGCAACACAAACTCGATGAAACTCCAGCGTTTGAGAGACATAATATTAACATAAAGAGAAGAATGACAGAGTTCCTGATCAGTAATAGTACTGCTACTATGCAAAGAAACGAGTTTTCGGAAAAAGAACGGAGTAGAGAACACGTGATGAATGAGAGAATGAGAAGGGAGAAGCAGACACAGAGTTACATGCGCTTGCATTCCATGTTGCCTTCTCGAACCAAGGTTTGTGAATGCTGTCTGTTATGAACATCCTAGACATGAGACTGTAGTGTAACATTTTGTCATCTTTTTAATTGTTTGCAGAGGGATAAACTTTCGATAACAACAACAGCAGCTCGAGAGGTTGAAGAGTTGAAGAAGCGGAGAGAAGAGTTGAAGAGGCACAAGACTGAGTTGAATAAGATGTTGGGAGCAAGAGAAACTAGTAGTGAAGGATCAGAAATGGAGGAAGCAAAAATAAGAATAAATGTGGCACGTCCTTCATCTGGTGTTGATTCGATGCTGGAGGTTTTAAAATGTCTAAAACAGACCAGTTCTAACATCAGACTCATACAATCCAAGTTCTTACCTCAACAATTTTCTGCTATTTTGGGAATTGAAACCAAGGTAGGACTCAAATTAATTTAAGATCATTTGTTTATAGAGAAAAAAGCTATATGGGATAAATTCATCAACAACTTTTTAAATTTGATTCGTTATTTTATTTATTTTTGGATAATTAGTTATATAACTTTTTGAGTCCTAAAGATATACTCTCTTTTTTTAAGCAAGGTCCAAAATGTGTACTTAAAACTCTCTCTTTTTTTTTACAAGATAACTTTTTAACAATTTGGATAAATATTGTTCTGCATCTATTTTGAAAATGCAAAACACTCAAGTTTAAAATTGTTCGGTATGCATAGCTAATAGCTTTAAAAGTGCAGAATAATTATTCTCATATTTTTCGGATAAACGGTTTTTACTACAATCATTGCCTTACCTATATTGTTGTAATCACAAGTTGTATTGTGTATATATGTACAGGTTGGAGCCGCAGAAGTAGAAGATGGAATTCACAGAACGCTGATTCAAGTAGAGGAGAGGTTTGGCTTCAACCGCGTACAACCTTCTTAAAGAGTCTAATCTTCTATCGTTCTGGAAAATAATTAAAAATTGGATGTAGTTAAAAAAAAACATATAAACCAACCAGTTCTATATAGTCGTGTCCTCACTTGTAATACGGTCACAAACTGTGTACATGTGAAAATATGTAATTACTTGCTCAGTCAATTCTACCGTATTTGGTAGAGGTGTGAACACATTATTTATTTAAATAAATCTTAGAAACAATAGACCATGCAAATTAGTGTTCTAAAAATCGTCCGATTTTTCAAAAATCGTCGATAAATCGTTGATTTATCGTTTAAAAATATTTGACCGATTCGATTTTTGAAATCCAATATATCGCTATGAATTATTTTTAAATAGTTTATTATATTATATATAAGGCTAATATATTAAATATATTTAAAATATTACAATTTATCCTATTTTTGTTCCGATTTATCATTGCGATAAATCCCCGATTTACCGATAAATCGTTATACGGTACCTTAACCGATTTGTTCCAATTTCCGAAATCTACAACCATGATGCAAATAGATTAACATGTAAAAAAAAATATTAAAACAAGACACCAACAAGGAACTGTAAATAGGCCATGCATGTTTAGGAAGTAGACTAGTTCGTTTTCCCGTTAATCAACATTAAACTGCAGCGATCATTTTCAAAGAATATGGAATCAGGGGTCAAAAATTTGCAAGCAGACAATTCATTCAAGATCTGAGCATGAGGATTATTTGTTTGATTTTATTAAGAAATTAAAATCATCATTTTCAGGATATTTCACCAAAAAGAAATGACAGTTCTATCAAGCATTCGATTAATCCAAGATTTGAGCCATTACTAATTTTGTTTTTCTGGGCTACTACTTAATATTTCGCATATATCACTTGTGGCCTAACGTTTCACTTGGATAAGTAGGATGGAAACTTGATATAACAGATTGGCGAGCTGCTTTTATCATGACTATTCTAACCTTTGCCCTTTGGCCCATTTCCCCGTTCTACTAAAACAAATATTGCCAAGTGAAGGATCTTATAACGCATCTTGTTATGTGTGTCTTGCTAGCAACAGCCAACAGATATCAGGACGTGAGAAATGAAGTGTTGCTCACAAAAAGGGAAGAGAATAGCAAGACAAAGGGGGGCAACAACAGAAGAGTGTTTTTTTCAACTGCTTCCTAACCAATTTTATCAAAAAAACTAATTATCAGCTGATGTAATACGAATACCCAAAATCCTATATTCCACCAAGTAAATCTGGCAATGTGACCAGATCACCACTATAAAGATAACAGAACAAAATTAATTTAAATAATTCTTTGTTCTTATCACTAGGGATAACTGCTCAAATTAAAAACAGTTTAAACATTGTCATATCCAAAAGGAAAATCCAACATAATTTCAAGAAAGTAAACAGCAAAACTCAGTAACATAGAACATCCTTGAAATAAAATGTGATTATCACTACAAACAGCCTGCAAAAGATCTCACTTCAATGGAATGAACCTTGAGGAGTGGGTTGCACCGATACCAGGTCTCCCGTGCTTAACTGGCTTGTATGAAATGGAGAACTCAGCCAAATAATGTCCAATCATTTCGGGCTTGATCTCAATCTGGTTGAAAGTCTTGCCATTGTACACTCCAATGACACTTCCGATCATCTCAGGTACAATGATCATATTGCGGAGGTGGGTCTTAACAAGCTCTGGCTTCTCACCAGATGGTGCCTCACGTTTCTGATGGAAAGAAAACAAATAATAAATATACCATTAGTTCTAAACTATATCTACTACAGATCACTAAAAACACATAAAATGAAATGAAAAATCAAAACAAAATCTCATTAGTTCAAAAGGAAACTGCTGCCACGCAGATTTATCTGCAAAACTAGTAAAAAGATTATTCGAGCATGGACAAGTACAATTGCCCATTTAAAAAAACTTTCTACCTGTTACATATTCATAGAGTCAATGCTCAGTTCATTCAAACTGAAGATGAGAAACTATGTCATTCAATCAAATTCTTACCTTGAATGTATTAGATTTCACATGTTCATAAAAAAACATTTTCATTTACCACCAAGATAGTCATGCTTGGCACTCATTTCTAGCAATACAAATAACCAGGACTAACATACTCATTTTAAAAATATCAGACTATGTAATTTTATGGTCATCAAATCAAATCTGTCATTTTAAAAATCTTAATTTAAATATAATACTATTCAGGAAACATGTTACTAAAGAATGGTTCACTTTACTAACCAAGTTGACATAATACATTGGACTTTCTTAACATCACCAATAGACAGAATTTCCATACAACAAAGACTAATCACAAATCAGAATACACAAGCTATCTCATCAAGAGGTCTCAAGTTCAATTCTGTTTCAACACTGAGGTGTTTCGAAATATAAAACACATTTGCCAGGATATAATTGTTATATAGGCCCAAATTATAATATTCCTACAGCCTAGAAATAACCATACCAACAAATACGTAAAACTACCTGGACTTCATTCACAATTTACTCATAATATATAGCCTTAATAGTTAACACTTCACATTGCAATCCTACTATTACATCCACAACAAAATACATACACATTTAAGTTTTAAAGCATACTACATTCCAAATTTACAATAGCATCAATAACAAATCACAAGACACTCTCAAAACAAATCGACAGCAATTCACATTCCAACATTTAATAAAATAAGCACAAAACCGCAAACAATTCATAGAAACGATAAAAAGAATTCAGAATCATACCGCCTTACGGAGCTTCTTAATCAAAGCCATAGGCTTCCTCTTCAAACCTCTCTGAAACCTATCCATTTCACCAACACAAATCAACACAAATTCATCCATCCACAAGAATAGACACAAACAAATGTAAGTAAAAACACACACCTTCGACGAGCACGAGCACCGAAGAGCTTAACAAGCTCATCAGTAGACATATCAAGAAGAGCATCCAAATCAACTCCTCTGAAACTGAACTTCTTGAACGTCCTCTTCTTTGGCACTCCTGCTGTCACGTCTACTTCCACATCCGCCTATACATACACATTTACATACAAATTAGATCAAAGAAAGCGTAATTGAATCCATAGATACACATGAATGTATAGATACAAGATGTGATTAGATGAAATTTATGACTCACCATGGCTGCTGTTGCTTGAAGAGTGAGAAAAAGCTCTGGAGAGTGAACGGCTAGGGTTTTGAGGAGATGATAGGGGAACAAATTGTTATAAGAGTTTGTTATAAATATAGAGGGCTAGGGTTGGAAATTCATGGGCTTTGTTTTCATTTGGGCCTGGATGCTTGTTTTTTTTCTTGGATTGGTTTGTGTTGGATCGTACTCGTAGGGTTGCAGCTCACACACTCGGTCTAATTTTTTTTTTTTTTTTTTTTTTTTTTTTTTTTTTATCATCATCGTAGGGAACCCGCAGCCGCTACCCTTCGGGTGCGCACTGGGTAAACCCCACGGGCTCATGTAATAGCCTGCAAACTACGTGAACCAAGGTAAACCGCAATTAAGCGACAGGCTCTGCCCCAGGAGGCATAATCACAAATTCGTCCCCCTCCCTGGGATTCGAACATGTGACCAAGAGGTTACTTGACCTCTCTTTAACCAACTGAGACAACCCTTGCGGGCCACTCGGTCTAATTTGATTTCATTGACGGTATGATTTTTATAATCAAATAGCATTTATGCCCGCTACGCATGGGTGTCAAATTTTTTATAAAATGTTATAAAAAAGTTTTATAAAATTATATTAAAATTTTTAAATTCCTATTTTATCCTTCTAAATTTAAAACCTTACCCTTTGGTCATCTTCAATAATGACCTAAAATTCTAAATTTGGATCAAATATGCTCAACCGTGCGCTAAATTTCTGTCCAAATTTAGATCGATGAACTGTCCCACAGTAAATTTGGACGGACACTCGAATTAATAATAATTCCACACCCTTCTTGTCAGAATTGAGCATTCCTCCCTACTCTTCTTACGTTTGTAAGTGCAATTGAAATTTTATCACTTCCTTGAGCATGAATTGACTTTGCATTCCTAATAAAAAAATATGCTTAACACAATCTTTTTTTGAATCTCGCTAAAACAATCTTAATACATAACCAATATAATATAAAAAAGTACCACGCGTGTTACCATTCGTCCAACTTTTTCTTCATTTAGTTTTTCAGTAACCTGCAAATAGAACCAAGAATTTGAAATTATGAATAAGAGTAGAGCACTACTTCGACTTATTGTGGTATTTGGCTCAAAGAAAGCAAGAGTAAACTATCAATTTTGTAATGAACAGTTCAAGGGCGCATTCAAAGGAAATCAAATAATTAATCAGAGTGAGACAAAAACTTCTCATATACAACCCCATTAGAATGTTCTACAACATGGTTATACATTTTATTCATCATCAGGGGTCATACATAGCCACATAAAGACCTGAGATAATGCTTTTGTTATTCATGAAGGCTAATCAAGTTATAATACAACGGAGAATCCAATACCATCTCAAAAGTAATAATCCATTTACTTAGAGCAATATCGTTAACTGGTGACGTAATGTTGCAATATTTAAGAATTGAGTAACATGTATTATAAAAATTTAGAACACGAACTAAACTTATATAACTATAAACTATGACCTGACTTAAAGAATACATCAAAATTTAAATGAGCAGGAGTTTTAACACAACTGATGACTGAAATATTTATTGCTGAAGCAAAACAAAACAATATTTTTCTGGAAGGCTTCCACCATCTCAGGATCAATCCACATATTCAACCTCTGCAGTGTTACTCGACTCATTTGATATATCAATCACTAAATCAAAACACAAACACCAAGTATTCAACTTTATTCCATAACACATAAAGACATGCAAAACTTAAAAATCATATCTTATTTAAACAAAATTCTTAAAAACTTACGGCTTGTGATATTCTTCTAACAAAATCATTAGCACAATCAGCGAAAACTTCTTGCTCACAACAGTCAACACAATTTCTGTAAAAACAACAAAAACGTTGTCTAAGAACTTTAATCAAACACTTAAAAAGCGCATACAAAGAAACATGCTATATATAGAAATCAAAAGTTACACAGAAACAATTTGTGCGATAAAATTCAACCTGCAGAAAAATAGATAAGTTTGTCAATAGAATAAATCAAATGAAATGAGAGAGAGAGAGAGTGAGTGAGTTTGAAATCAAATGCAACAACTCACCTTTTGATTTTGAAATTGGGAATTCAAATTTGAATTGATTAGTTGTTTCCTCTCTCCTTTCTATGTAATTCTAAGAATCAATGTTTCCTCTCATACACAATCATCTCCCGCCTCTGATCCAAATACGTCGCAAACGTCCTAACAAAAGCAGAATGATCCCAAGAACTCGGATGCGCCTATGTTCAACAACCTAGTTCCCTTCCTCATCCCAAACATAATCTCCTGCTGAAACATAGGAACCCCGTCATTCAACAATCTATGAACCAAAATCAAACTTTTCAACGCCACAATCCAATCCCTCATTTTCCCCAACCTCTCGGACAACTTGGAAACACAAGCACAACAAAAAACATACATACCAACGAAGTAAACTAAACACAAATTGTCTGAGACATTATATCAAACACCTTAATGACAAATAACTTCAAATTCAAATTACATGCTAATAATAACAATCTTAGAACAAAAACACCAAAGTTGAATTCAAAAAAATGTACCTCGTATCAACGAAAACATATATAGCGCACAATCTGCAAACACCCAAATCAAGAACATGTTATTCAAATCATCAAGAATACAACTTGATAGTTATTGAATTCAGAATAAGAGATTCAACAAACATTGACATAAAAGACAAAAAATTAACGATGGGTATGAGTTTGAGAGAGAGAGGGGGGAAGAGAGATTTGAATGAGTTTGAATTTGAAATTGAAATTTGAATCCTATGTATTTTGGATCTTTTCAGATTTGAATTAAAAATATGGACAAGAGGAGGAAACAAATTAGAAGGAAGTTGGACACTTCTGGCTTTTTCATGTACCGTCACTGTGTTTCCTTCCCAATAATTCAGAGACAATCACGTGTTTTAATGCTTGTTAGAAAAGTCAGTACTCAAAGACAAAAAATTGTATAATTTTTAATGTTTTTCTGATTTTTGGATTAATGTTGAATGGCATTTTATGTAATTTTATATGAAGTCTTGGGGTAGGGGGTGTAAAATGTCCATAAAAAAGGTTCAGGATTTATAATTTAAAAGAAGTTATTGAACTGGAATTTTTTTAGTTGTATTTGAAATTAATTGATTGGATTTTCAGCATAATTTTGATAATGATTCATAAATAAACATTAAACTTTAAGAAAAATATAGGGTGATTATGGTCGTATTGACATTTGACTTGAGATTTAAAAACTACTGGAGTGCACGTGTTAACATTGCCTCGGAAAGAACAAGTGTATAACATATTTGTCGAGCCTTTTATTTCTGAATTAGTAGCACAGGAAAAAAATATTGAAATTATCATGTCCAAAGAAAAAAGAACTTACAATTACATTAACACATTATGATCACAAGGTTTTTGCATTGTTATCTATCAAGAAGAAAAGATTGGGGGAAAAGGAGGGTTCTTCCTTGATTTTAAGAAATTTTCTTTTACATACTGCTATAAAAACGTTTTTACTCTGGCTGGACGATTTAACAAACTTGTGTTTCTCATGTATTGGGTGTTTGGTGTTCCTTTTAGTTCACTTAAATGGGCTGAATTCTATAAGATCATCTGCACTTCTATAAGAACTGTTGGTAAGATTTATTCTACTAAAAATTCTACAGAGACAAAATCCAGCTCCGCAAAGTACAATGAGTTGGCAAACCAAGAGCAAATTCTGTTACAAAGTTAGTTAAATGAATATAGATACATTTTGTATACTAGTATATGTAGAAGGATCCCACCTGTAGTATAACTAGCCTTATATCTCCTTCATTGTAATCAAGTTGAATTGTTGTTGAATTCATACTGAAATATAGTTCTTCTTCTTTGTTTCAGTACTGTAATGTTCTGCATTTACAACTTTCTAGCTCTAATTTTGTCATGGTATCAGAGCTATACATCGATTCTATTCGTCTCTCCCAAATCTCACTTTCTCTATCTCACTTTCTCTATCTCACTTTCTCTATCTCTCTCTATCTCTCTCGATCTCTCCATTGATCTATGTACAGATCGTATGCTTCCATTGTATATGTGGCTGCAACTACAACTACGACAGCTCCTATGATTGATATCAATCATCCATATTATCTCAGTTCTGCAATCATCCATTCCACTTGTCAATGAAGTATTAACTAATAACAATTATCACCATTGGAGTCGACCTGTTTAGATCGCTCTCTCTGCAAAATTGAAGCTTGGATATATTGATGGATCTCTATCGCCACCTACAGAACCTATGCAGTTATCTCTATGGAAACAAAGTAACGATCTAGTTATTTCGTGGATTCTCAATTCAGTTTATTCAGAAATTCGCAAGTGTAGTATACATGATGACTGCAAAACATATCTGGCAAGATGTTGCTGCTCGATATTCATAAACAAATGTCCATCGTCTGTTTCAGTTACACAAGGATCTTGTTTCTCTCTCTCAAGGTACAAAATCTATCACTGCCTATTTTACTCAAGTTCGAGGATTGATTGATGAATTAGATAGCCTTTTTCCAATTCATCGTTGTGTCAGTGCCAATTGCAATTGTACCTGCAACAATTCTAAAAAATTAGATGTGTATGAATAATATATCAAGCTTAGTCAATTTTTGACGGGATTAAATGATCAGTTTACATCTACTCGAACTCAACTCTTACTTATGTATGTATGTATGTATGTATTTATGTATGTATGTATAAGTATTCATATTAATTTGCATCATTTAATAATATGTAATAACACTACTAGAAAAACGTCAATAGACATCAGTTAAAAACCGATGTTTGGGAACTTTTCAACCGATGTCTTTGTCGATGTAGAGAAAAGTCATATGCTTTTACATCGGTTAAAAACCTATGTCAAAGAGCATGTAAAACATCATTTTTTTGGTAAGTGATCGATGTCTTAGATGCTCCCAAACATCGGCTAATAACTGATTTGAAAGTTTCTTTACATCAGTTGCTAGCCGATGTCTGGTACCTTTAGCATCGCCTTTACTAAACAAAGAGATGTTAAAATGTCATATATACATCAGTTTCTTTTCTGTAAGTGATGTTAAAATGTCATATATACATCAGTTTCTTTTCTGTAAGCGATGTTAAAATGTCCTATATACATCAGTTTCTTTTCTATAAGCGATGTTAAAATAGCCTATTTGGACATTCTTTTTAGTTCTTATAAACTAATGTATATATTTATAATTAACTGTAATCATATACACCAAAAAATACCAAAACACACATACCAAAAACAAGAAGTTGAAATGATCGCAAAAGAAAATCAAATCTCTGAATATCATTACCAAACCAATCTACATGATTTCAGTATACAACAATAACAAAATCAAAAAACATAATGTTCTAATTGTTATTGCTAGTCAAAACAAACTATTCGACAAGATCATTTGTTCCATGACAAAATTAAAAAGGCAACAAGAACTAGTACTTCTACATAAGATTTTCAATATAGTCGCTCGTCTCCAAATGCACCACAACAAAGTTCTTTGTGCAAGACATCTTATTCATGTTGATCATCTACAACAAAATGTAAAAATGAAGGAAAAGTTACCATAACATTCATCGAACTATATTTCCCAAGTATTCCAAAGTAGCCAGAGTTTAAAATGACATACCTAGGTAGTTGCCACAACTTCTTCTGCTTCTTTGAGCCAAATAAGTAGTTCACCAGTCAGCAGTAAAACAAGAGTTTCTGTGTTATGGATTATGATAAATGCATAAAATACAGAAAATTTCATGCACCATGCAATTGTGCAATTCTGGATATATACAACATGTGTTACAAACATGGCAAAATTGCCTAATACAATCTACAAGTAGATTAATTTTCGTTATTGCATTTGTCATTACCTGCAAGCCAACTACTTTCCATATGTTTCTGTTTTTGGGTAGGCAAAATGCTATCTATCTTGAGGAAAAGGAAAAGAAGGAGAAGGAAATGAGGAATGAGATCATTAAAGAAGCCGATGAGTATAAGTGTTAATCCCAAATGACCTAACAGAATTGTAGAAGGGGGGGTTGAATACAATTCTTGATATTTTCTTAAACTTAAAACACTTTATAAAATAAAACTGAACTGAATAAATAAAAACACAAGATATAAATAATTCAGTTGGATTGTTTGATGATCCAACTGAAGTGTTTTTATTGCGAAAATAATCTGTGATACACAAGTACACAGCTGCTCAGTTACAGAGTTGTAGAGAAGAATGCTCTCAAGGATAGCTAATACAAACTATTTGTTCTTCTTCTCTTACTCTATCTTAACTGCTACACTTGGTTATATATTCCCCAAGTTTACAATACTATTTTTGGCTACACTAAAGTACACTAAAGGTAACCGCCAATAGTTTGCTTTTCATCCCTTTGTCCAGTGGTCCTTGGAGATCCTTGCTTTTGTCTTCATGCTTATTATGATCACTCCCAAGAGCCCAATTGGAAACTGGGATGTTTCCTTATTCCCCATGTCCATTTTAATGGTTTCCAATGCAAAGTACACTTCCACATCACCTTTAGATCTGTTCAGTAAACTGTCACTATCACTTTGTCAACTATTCAGAAAAGCAATAATGATTCGTTGATAGCAGGGAGATGTGTTTCGTTGATAGCTTTATTCTTCATTCCGTTGATGGCGTTTCTCTCGTTTCGTTGATGAGTAAACTCCATACCGTTGATGGTGTATCCTTGTTTCGTTGATAGAGTAATCCTCATACCGTTGACATGTCTTCACTTAGGCAAAATTACAAGGCATAACATATTTACAATTAACCAACCTATTTTGCCTATCTAGTACTTAGTCAACATGACTTAGAAAACCTATCTAATACATACATCAAAATGCATATCAAACTGTGAAGTATTGTACAGTGCAATTGCTACATCACTCATTTCGTTGATGAGCTACCTGTCAACGGAATGCTGCAAAGCATTCCATTTCGTTGACAGTTACAAAATGACTTAATACAAAATCTACTAAGTGTTTTTATAATTATCATCAAGAACAACATATTCCTAACAATCTCCCCCAATTTATGACTGATAGAATAACAGCCATAAATCAAGAGCCTTGATGATAACAAAAACACTCAGTCAAATTACACATGATAAAAGTAGAAATTGCATTGAGCTTCATTGAATTTAATTAAAATACAAAGTAGAAAATCTTACTAAACAAGTGCACAGAGTTGCTCCTCTAGACTGAGCAGATTTTTCATCTTTGCCTCTGTGGTCTTGTTTTCTTCCCTTTTCTTGCATTGTTCTCCTCAATCTGAGCTTGAAGTCTTCTGTAGAAAATCTTCTCTTCTTCATCTTGATCCCCCAACTTGGATTGCATTAATCTTAGAGTTTCATTGGATGCCTTCTCCAGTTGGTCTTCTATTCTGAAGAATCTTCTACAGTTGTCCTTGTCTCTGAATTCCATCATCCAAAAAGGTTGGAGATGAATTTTCTTTCCTGTTTGAGGGACCTTCAATACTCTGGGAAGTGCACCAGACTTGTTCCAGCTAGCTTTGATTTGGCAGATTTTGGAAACAACTTCAGACTTAGCTGTTTTGGTAAAACCAAAATCTTTCTTCAGGCATTTGAACACAGAAAGCAGTGTCTGATAGTCTTCTCCCAGAATTCTATGTAGAGGCCAAACCTGTTCTCTCCCACCCTTGTAGACAAACACCAATCTCTCTGGTAGTTTGTAAGAAGCTGCAATTCCTCTCACTTCAACTAGGTCATCAAGATTGATGTGTAGGTCAGACTCCTCCCTGATATCAGCAATGTAGATGAAGTCTTCTGGGTTGGTAGGAGGTTTTTCAGCTTGTGGTCTCCTTACTAGAATTGGCTTAGCCTTGGTAGCCCTTTGCTTAGATTTCTTCTTTGGATCCATCTCAAAGAGGAATTTTGGAAAGTTGGCCTCATCAAACTCAATTGGCTCTTCCTTTGGCTCAATTGGCTGATCATGGAAATTAACAGGATGTTTAGGATCACAGGCTAACTTTTCCCCTAGAGCTGGATCAGGAATTGTTGGAGGTGCAGTTGGTACAGAAGAGTCTGATGCAATACTCTGAGAGTCATCATTCTCAAAGGCTATATTTCTCCTAGCTCTTGCCTTTGGTTGCCTTGTGCTCTTCTTTGCACTCCTTTCCTCTCTGGCTTTTTCTTCTTGCTGTCTTTCTTCTTCATCAAGAGATTGAGCAACTGCAAGTGCTTGCATTGCTGCTCTTTCTGACTCTTCAGCTTTAGCTTCAGCAAAGTTTGGGTGACCAGCCCAAACACAGATTTGTTGTCCATTCCTGTAGACAATTGCCCTTTGCTTCCTTATCTCATAGTCATTGCTTTCCTTGCTTTTTGTGATGAGAAGACCAAGAAGCTTGTGCTCATCTGGATAAGGTGCAGGATAGAAAGTCCTTTCTGTATTTTTGCCCTTTGGTTTAGCAGGAGACTTGGGAGATAGGCTTCTTTGCAATGTAGCTTTTTCCACATCCCTAATGCATGAAGTTTGTCCTTTCTCCTTCCTTGATCCTTGAGTGACTCCATGTAGAAGGGGCTCTACCTTATATGAAGAATTGGTTTGTGGCTCCCATTCCGTTGATGCTAAGACCATGGCATTCGTTGATGGCTCTGTAGAAGAAGCTTGATCCGTTGATGGATTTGAACTCTTTGCAGTACCAGCTAACTTCTTGACTCTTTCATCTATCCTGGACCAGTGGTCTTTAATTTGTTCAGCAAGCTGTAGCTTCATAGATGCTTGCTGAATCAGGTCAATGCTGTCCAGTTTAGCTTTACCTGACTCCCCCATAGCTAGTGGCTCCTTTGGCAGGGAAATGGCTGGGACCATAACCTTTGTGATTTGAATGTCTAGCTCCTTAGATTTCTCCCCCTTTTTGTTATCATCAAGAGAGATGACTGGGAGTCCTTGAGCTGCCACTAGCTGGGCCAATAGTTGTGTCTGCTTCTCCTGTTCCTTTTGCATCTGAGATAAAGTAGCTTCCACCTTGTCCACTCTAGAAGAGAGAGTCTTCAAGGAGGTAGCCACCTCAGGTTCCTTAGTGAAAAACCTGTTCATCTTGGACACAGTGAGAAGAGGAAGCTTTTCATCTAGCCTCCTGTCATTAGCATCCTTGAGATTGCTAATTGAGTCCTTGATTTCTCTAGCCTCAATCCTTGTCTGCATCATCTGTAGCCTTTGGATTTCCAGTGAATCCATAATAGCCTTGTAGAATTTCTTGTCATTGGCATTTGCAGACTCATGAGCCAGATAGGCCTCATTGTACTGCCTTGTGATTGCAGCATCCAGGGAGATCCTTCCTTGTAAATCTTGAGAAAGCCAGTTTGGTGTAGGAGGCACCACAGAAGTCCCAGTCTGTGAAGTAGTGGCCACCTGATTGTCACCAAAGTTGTCCTCATCATCAGAGAAATCAAACTCACCACTTACTGCAACTCCTGGAGATAGATTGGTCAAGGCATCCTTTGCTCTTTGCATTGATGCAGTTGTATGTATTAGTTGTAGTGACCTCTCTGCCTCCACATTGCCCTGTTGAGCCAAAACTTGATAGGCTGACACAGGATGAGTAAAGGTCTCAGGATCCAGGGAAATACTATCCAGAGTTTGTTGATAATGCTCTTGGAAGGTAAGTTCCCTTTCTCCCTCATTGACCTCCATTAACTCACTAGCAATGGCTGCTTCCTCCCTTATGACTCCTGTAGTCCCTTCTCTCTCTCCTCTATATTCTTGCATCATGGGCTCCCCATGGCTCACACCTCTCACACCCTCACCTTCACCTACTAAGGTGGAACTCTCTATCTCTCCTTTTGTCTGGCTGGAAGAAATAGCCAGCCTCTTACTCTCATTCTCTCCTTTTGCCTGGCTGCAAGCCAGCCTCTCAGTTTCACTCTCTCTCAATCCTAAAAGTGTCTCAACTACCACCAGGTCATCTACACTAGTTGTGGAAACAACTAGATTTTCAATAAGGGGTGTAGAATGACCTATCAACGGAATGGTAGTTTGAACTGTCAACGGTATGGATACCGTTGATGGAGAAACACTTGTCAACGAAATAGACTGTTTCGTTGATGAAGTCAAGAAAGCACTTTGAGAATGAGAAATTACAGTAGAGTCTGTGGTGATTGATTTGAGAGATTGGTCCACAGATCCCCTTGCAACTTCAGGAAAGATTGGTTGATGGCCCAACAAATCACTTAACAAGTGATGGCCACCAGCTTCAGAGTGGGGCTTCTCCAAGATTAGAGTTGGAGAATCAGGAATAGATGTATGGATCATGTCCACATCTAAAGATTGAGTTGGTGAATTTGATGGAGATAATTCAAGATTGATGTTTAGAGAATGGGACTGTAACCCCAGAGTAATGATAGGGGTTACATCAAACTGAATTTGAGAAACTGGAAGTGTTGCTTCCAGTGTGTGTGCACCCTGTGAAACCTGGGATTTTTGCTTCACTCTCCTTTGGTATTGGGAAAATGTAGACTGTGGGCTTGAAGTGTCCCTTACCCTTTTGGACTGTGCTCTAGGTTGAGAGCTTGTTTCAATAATTACATCCTTTTGGGAGGATGCAATTAGACTTGTGCTTAAATCCATTTTACTCATTGTGCCTTGTTGGGAAGACACAATGGGGCTAGGCTGGGAAACACTTACCTCACCTTCCTTATCCTTGGGGTTTCTTTGACTTTCACCCCTTCCCTCACCTCTCACAACTCCAGACTCACTCCCCTTAGTTTGTGTGGTAGTTCTTACAACAGGTGCCTTTTGAGAAGCACCTGAGGTTGGCTTGGAGGATTTCTTAGATTTTGGTTTTGTTGCTGGGGCAGGAGCCTGTTGGGTCACAGCTACAGACTCCATAGCAACTGGATTGGATGAAACAATGGAAGTAACAGCTATACTAACAGGGATAGCAGTAGTTACCTCAATGATTGGCAGATACACCACTGGAACATCACCATTGTGGTTCAGCCTCAGTATGTCTGTCAATACTCTCTTCTCTTGCACAAAGCACTCAAACCTGGCAGTAGGGTTAGAGATAACTAATGGTGCTGGACTAACATGATTAGCCAGCATCATCAGAAACCTTGCATAATAGATATTTTTCTTCCTATTTGCCTTATCACCCAACTTAGCACCAATTTCATACATAAGTTGGGTGCTAAAGTTGTAATATCTATCATTTAGAAGCATGGTTAGGAGAATTAACATAGAGTTAGTTAATGCATCAAAATTACTAATCTTTCCAGAAAAGACCTTAATGAATGCATCAGCTAAATAACTGTATTCCCTAACCAAACCTCTCCTAATAATCTTACCTAAGTTATCAGTAGGCAAAGAGTAGTTTATAGAATTTAGCATGGTAGTTATTTCAGTGTTAGTAGGCAAAGCATCACAGTTATTATCAGGAATATGTAAACATGCTTGCAAAACATCAGAATTAACTATGTACTCATTACCTTGAAGAGTGAATTGCAGTGTGCAGTTTGTTCCACTATACTCACATGAGGTCCAAATCTCCTCGATTATTTCATTGTAGAGTGGTGTAGAGTGAAACATCGCATAGCCCAACTTACAGTTCCTCATGAAGTCCATCATCTTGAAAAAGATGCTGTTCGGATTCTCCTTAACAACAAATGGAATAGAATTGTTCTTCTCATAGATGAACCCACCAGCAGACATAAGCTTGACTATGGGTGCCATTGTTGAGTGAGGAAAAGCTTCGAGCTGTATTGCTTGTTAGAGAGAAGAAGATAGAAAAACTTTTGGAATTTTTGAGAACAGGTAGAAATGAAATAAAGAAATTAAAATTTCTTAAATACTCCCCCAAAAATTCTCAGAAATTAAGTCCAATAATTAATCTAAATTACCTGATTGGCTTAAAAAGTAACCGTTAGAATTAAATATTACCACGATTTATGCTTACAGGGGTGTATGTATAGATCGTGATAAAGAACGTGAAATTTCAACGGTTCAGATTAAAAAGCGCTACATCAACGAATCAGGATTGGGCGGTTATAGTCCAGTCTTATTTCGTTGATAAAGCTGCGTTTCGTTGATATAAAAGAGCTATCAACGAAACACCCAGAAAAATGCTAAGACTGTCAACGAAATGGTGCGTTTCGTTGACATAGTAATTTTGACTTAGACAAAATTTCACCTTTTCCTGAGAAAATCAATTCACAGAAAAATTATAGCAAGTTCCTGGCTGCATTTTAACTTGCAAAAATCTCAAAATAATTAAGAGAAATTTAGCATACCTAGCTCACTTACTAATCTTGAGAATGTGGATTCATCAAGTGGCTTGGTAAAGATGTCTGCAAGTTGTTGTTCACTTGGAACAAAATGTAACTCCACAGTACCATTCATAACATGTTCTCTAATAAAGTGGTACTTGATGTCAATGTGTTTGGTCCTTGAATGCTGCACTGGATTCTCAGTAATGGCAATGGCACTAGTGTTGTCACATAAAATAGGAATTTTCTCAACTCTTATTCCATAATCAAGTAGTTGATTTTTCATCCATAAAATCTGTGCACAACAACTTCCAGCTGCAATATACTCAGCCTCAGCTGTGGAGGTGGAAACTGAGTTTTGTTTCTTGCTGAACCATGATACAAGCTTGTTTCCTAGAAATTGACAGGTTCCTGTTGTGCTTTTCCTGTCAATTTTACATCCTGCATAATCTGCATCTGAATAACCAATTAGTTCAAAACCAGATTCTCTAGGATACCAAATGCCAAGGTTTGGTATTCCTTTGAGATATCTGAAAATTCTTTTAATAGCAACTAAATGGGATTCCCTAGGATCAGCCTAAAATCTAGCACATAGACATGTAGCAAACATAATATCAGGTCTACTAGCTGTTAAATATAAAAGTGAGCCAACCATGCCTCTGTAACTTGAAATGTCCACAGATTTTTCCTTAGTATTCAATTCAAGTTTGGTGGCAGTAGGCATGGGTGTTTTGGCAGGAGAGCATTCCATTAAGTTAAACCTCTTTAACAAATCATTAATGTACTTGGTTTGACTAATGAAAATGCCTTCATTAACTTGCTTTACTTGAAGACCAAGAAAATAAGTTAACTCTCCCATCATGCTCATTTCATACTTACTTTGCATAAGCTTGGCAAACTTTTGACAAAGTTTTTCATCTGTAGACCCAAAAATTATGTCATCTACATATATTTGAACAAGTATTGTAGAGCCATTCACAATCCTATGAAAAAGAGTTTTATCTACAGTACCTCTAGTGAAGTGATTCTCAAGGAGGAACTGTGAAAGTGTGTCATACCAGGCTCTAGGTGCTTGTTTCAAACCATAGAGTGCTTTGAGGAGGAAGTATACATATTCTGGAAAATCATCATCTTCAAAACCAGGAGGTTGACTTACATACACCTCCTCTTCCAATTCCCCATTTAGAAAAGCACTCTTCACATCCATTTGATAGACCTTGAAATTGGCATGGGCTGCATAGGCTAGGAAAATCCTTATTGCTTCTAGTCTTGCAACAGGAGCAAAGGTTTCATCAAAATCAATTCCTTCTTCCTGTGAGTAGCCTTTTGCAACCAATCTAGCTTTGTTCCTTGTGACTATGCCATTTTCATCCATCTTATTTCTGAACACCCATTTTGTGCCTATGACACTCCTGTCCTTAGGCTTGGGCACCAGCTTCCAAACATTGTTCCTTTCAAATTGGTTTAGCTCTTCTTGCATAGCCAAGACCCAATCTGGATCTAGAAGTGCATCCTCAACTTTCTTTGGCTCATCTTGAGACAGAAAGCTGCTATATAGACATTCTTCTTGAGTTGCTCTTCTAGTTTGGACTTTTGAAGACACATCACCTATAATAAGTTCAAAGGGATGATCTTTAGTCCATTTCCTTGAGGGAGGTAGATTTGCTCTTGAAGAAGTAGCTTCATGATCATGATTGCCTAGATTAGATATTTGTCCTTGAGAAACTCCCCCTGAGTTTGTTGTCCCTAATTGATCACTCCTGGAAGCATTTCTGTGACTGTCAACGGAATGACCATTTTGACTGTCAACGAAACGCTCATTCTGACTGTCAACGGAATGACCATTTGGTCTACTAGCAGCTATTCTTTTCAATCTTAATGCAGCAATTTCATCTTCACTGCTGCTTTTATCTGTGCTAGATACAACAACTTTGGATTGTTTCTCAATAGTCTTATCATGATCCATTTGTTCTCCTTCCTCATTCTCAAAAGAGAGACTTTCATGGAAACCTTCATCACAGAGACCCTGAATTTTGAGATCATCAAAAACAACATGTACAGATTCCATAACAATGTTGGTTCTGAGATTGTAGACTCTGTAGGCTTTCCCTGCTGCATAACCCACAAATATTGCTTCATCTGCCTTTGCTTCAAATTTCCCCAAATGCTCAGCTTGATTTCTCAGAACAAAGCACTTGCATCCAAAGACATGAAGAAAATCCAATAGTGGCTTCTTTCTTTTGAGTAGCTGATAAGGGGTCATTCCTTTGGCCTGATTAATCAAAGAAATATTCTGAGTGAAGCAAGCTATATTAACTGCCTCAGCCCAAAAATAAGTTGGTAACTTTGATTCATCTAGCATTGTCCTTGCAGCTTCAATAAGTGTTCTGTTTTTCCTTTCAACTACACCATTTTGCTGTGGTGTCCTTGCTGCTGAAAACTCATGCAAAATACCATTTTCTTCACAGAACACCTTCATGCTTGAATTCTTGAATTCTGTCCCATTGTCACTCCTAATCCTTCTTACTTTCAAGTCAGGATGATTGTTTACCATCTTGATGTGATTGATAATGATTTCACTTGCCTCATCCTTGGAGAGCAAAAAGAAAGTCCATGTAAATCTAGAAAAATCATCAACAATCACAAGACAATATTTCTTCTTTGAAATAGACATGACATTTACAGGGCCAAACAAATCCATATGAAGCAACTCAAGCTGATGGACAATTGATGACTCTGTCTTGCTTTTGAATGATGCCTTCTTTTGTTTCCCCTTTTGACAGGCATCACACAAACCATCCTTGGAAAACTCCACTTGTGGAATTCCTCTAGCAAGATCTTTCCTCACCAAATCATTCATAACTTTAAAGTTCAGATGAGATAATTTCTTGTGCCATAGCCAACTTTCATCCTTGCTTGCCTTGCTGAAAAGACAAGTGATGGTTTCTGAACTTGTGCTACTAAAGTCAGCAATGTACACATTCCCTCTTCTGAATCCAGTCATTACCACATTGTTGTTTCCTCCTTTAGAAACAACACATACTTCTTTAGAAAAAGTAACTAAAAATCCTTTGTCACAAAGTTGGCTGATACTAAGCAAGTTGTGCTTAAGACCATCCACCAATGCAACCTCATCTATGATGACATTCTCTTTTGAAATCAAGCCATATCCCTTTGTGTAGCCTTTGCTGTCATCTCCAAAAGCAATACAAGGGCCAGCTCTTTCCTGAAACTCTGTGAGCAGGGTAGAATCACCAGTCATGTGTCTTGAACAACCACTATCCAAGTACCAAAGATTCCTTTTGTCTCCCTGCACACAATAGAACCAAATCAAGTCGATTTTGGTACCCAAGTTTCCTTGGGTCCTGTTTTGTTAGCCTTTGCTTTTCCTTTTATATCATTTTTCACCTTGGGCTCAGATTGATTTAAATCAATATTTATCCTTGGTGTTGATTTCTGAGGATTGCTCACATTTTCATTCTTAGCATGCATAATTGGAGGAACAAACATGTTATTCATATTCCATGGCATTTGTGGCACATTAAACATATTCATGTATGGATTAGACACAAATGGCATGCTGGCATATGGATTTTGAAATTGTGCATATGGAGCAAACATGTTAGGCATAACAGGCATTGTAGGCATGGAACTATTCATTGCAGGCTTGGGAATTTTCACTTTAACAGTCTTCTTAACAGATTTGCAGTTAGTAGATAAATGACTAACACTTCCACAATTAACACATGTTTTTCTAGGAGCATATTTATCAGGTGTGTAATTGTTGTGTTTGTTAATTCCTACTTTGCCATTCCTGTTATTCCTTTTATTTCCCTTAGCCTCAACTTGAACATTCTCTAACTTATCTTTCAATTGCTTGTTAGATAAGTGACCTACATTAGCTCTCTCAACAGGCTTCTCAACTTTCTTTGATTTACTAGACTCACTTTGAACAAAGTTCTTGGTGACAGGACCATACTTATTATTAAGTCTAGTGAGTTCATCTTTTCTTTCCTCTGTCAACGAAACACCCTGATCAGTTGATGGTTCATCTGTCAACGAAACATTGCATTCCGTTGACATATCAACCTTCAACAAATGATCATTGTTGTTTGTTGACTCTGTTTCTAATTCTAAGGTTTCACAAACATACCCTAGTTTCTCTTTGTTCTTTTTCCATGATTGTTCACAGAAAGATTCCATACCTTGAACATTAATGATGTTGGTAGCAACATTCCTGGCATCTTTCCATTTAGCAATCACACTTTGTTCTATTTCAAGTTGTGTCTTAAGAATTTCTTCCCTTTGTAATACGTTCTCAAGTTCCTTCTTAGCATCCCTACTAACACATCTCATTTTCTCAAATTCAATGAGCTGTGCTTCTAACATTGCATTCCTATCACTTAAGAGCAAATTAGTCTCTTTAATTCTTGAATTCTCTTTGGTAAGTGATTTAAGAGTAACACGCAAATTATATAATACAATAGACATTTCATTTACTGCACTATCGCATTCCTCTTTAGAAAGCTCAGAAAGATTAGTAATTGTTACCTGGTTGCTTGAGGAGCTTGCTTCCTGCTCATGATTGTTAGCCATAAGAGCCAAGTTGACATATTCAACATCATCATCAGAATCTTCACCATTACCAGCCCAATCATACTCCTGAGACATGAAAGCCTTTTCTTTTTGCTTGAGAAGTTCAAAGTATTTCTTTTTATAATCAACAGGCTCAAATTTCCTGTTGCCCTTCTCAACCTTGGGTTTTCTGCAGTCTCCAGCAAAGTGACCAAGCATTCCACAATTGAAACATTTTGACTTAGACTTTTCAATCCAGTTTGATTTGTTAGGTTGAAAGTCTCTTCTTGGTGGCCTTGCTTCTGAGTTTCTCTTGAACTTGAACTTAGAGAATTTTCTTGACAGAAAAGCAATGTGTTCATCAATCTCATCTAAGTCATCCAAGTTGGCTGATTCTGGTTCTTCTTCTTCTGTCATCTTACCTTTACCCTTGCTAACATCACTTCTACAACTAGCTCGACTAGTTGTGGCCTTTGCAGCTTCTTCAGTGTCATCTTTCAGTTGGTTCACAGATGCAATCAATGCAATAGATCCACCCTTCTTCTGTACCTTTTCAATTTCCTCATCTTGCTCCATTTCCAGCTCATAAGTCTTCAAGGTTCCATAAAGCCTTTCAAGAGTGTAGTCTTTGTACTCTTGAGTGTTTCTTAGAGAAACAGTCATAGGCTTCCATTCTTTTGGAAGAGCTCTTAGAAATTTAAGGTTTGAGTCCTTAGTTTGGTAGATTCTCCCATACAACTTTAATCCATTCAGAAGCTTTTGAAACCTACTAAACGTGTCATTTAGGGTTTCACCAGCTTTAAAGTGAAAGTGCTCATATTGTTGTATAAGGAGTTGCATTTTGTTCTCCCTTACTTGCTCAGTTCCTTCACATAGTGTTCTGACAGTGTCCCATACTTCTTTGGAGGTTGTACAGTTTATGACATTGTCAAACATCTCTTGCTCCAAACCATTAAACAGAATGTTCATGGTTCTCTTATCTTTATGGATTTCTGCAAGATCTTCAATAGTCCATTCTGAGACAAGTTTTGGAATTTCTACATCAGGAGCATCATCTGGCACTCCAATTCTAGATGCAAACTTCATGGGAACGTGTGGACCTTTCTCAATGCAGTCTACATATCTCTCATCCATAGACATGAGATGTAAATGCATCTTTACTTTCCAGTGAAAGTAATTGTCCTTATCAAGAACTGGTATCTTTACACCTGCATCCTTCTTCACCATGGCTTCTGTTTTTGGTCTTGATCTTTAAACTTCTTGTGTGTTAGAAGCTTGCTCTGATACCAATTGTTAATCCCAAATGACCTAACAGAATTGTAGAAGGGGGGGTTGAATACAATTCTTGATATTTTCTTAAACTTAAAACACTTTATAAAATAAAACTGAACTGAATAAATAAAAACACAAGATATAAATAATTCAGTTGGATTGTTTGATGATCCAACTGAAGTGTTTTTATTGCGGAAATAATCTGTGATACACAAGTACACAGCTGCTCAGTTACAGAGTTGTAGAGAAGAATGCTCTCAAGGATAGCTAATACAAACTATTTGTTCTTCTTCTCTTACTCTATCTTAACTGCTACACTTGGTTATATATTCCCCAAGTTTACAATACTATTTTTGGCTACACTAAAGTACACTAAAGGTAACCGCCAATAGTTTGCTTTTCATCCCTTTGTCTAGTGGTCCTTGGAGATCCTTGCTTTTGTCTTCATGCTTATTATGATCACTCCCAAGAGCCAAAATTGGAAACTGGGATGTTTCCTTATTCCCCATGTCCATTTTAATGGTTTCCAATGCAAAGTACACTTCCACATCACCTTTAGATCTGTTCAGTAAACTGTCACTATCACTTTGTCAACTATTCAGAAAAGCAATAATGATTCGTTGATAGCAGGGAGATGTGTTTCGTTGATAGCTTTATTCTTCATTCCGTTGATGGTGTTTCTCTCGTTTCGTTGATGAGTAAACTCCATACCGTTGATGGTGTATCCTTGTTTCGTTGATAGAGTAATCCTCATACCGTTGACATGTCTTCACTTAGGCAAAATTACAAGGCATAACATATTTACAATTAACCAACCTATTTTGCCTATCTAGTACTTAGTCAACATGACTTAGAAAACCTATCTAATACATACATCAAAATGCATATCAAACTGTGAAGTATTGTACAGTGCAATTGCTACATCACTCATTTCGTTGATGAGCTACCTGTCAACGGAATGCTGCAAAGCATGCCATTTCGTTGACAGTTACAAAATGACTTAATACAAAATCTACTAAGTGTTTTTATAATTATCATCAAGAACAACATATTCCTAACAATAAGAAAGCTTTTACTGAGAAAAGAAAGGTGAATTTGAGACAAACAAGTCTCAAAACAGAGAAAGAGAGAAGGTAAAACTCTGATTTCCCCAACATAATGGAAAGTTTTCCTGAATAACCAGTCTATTACTCCATTCTTCCTTCATAATTGAGTAGCTAATTAAATGATAATTGAGTAGTTTTAATATTACAATAAAAGGCTTTCAGTCCCTCGGTTTGGTCACGTGTCAATGTGCCATGACCAGCAAAAATCTGCACCCAGTTCTATGATAAGCCTTACATTAAAAAAAAAAGATTTGTCAAATAAAAAGTTTAATGCACAACTTATAACTTTAGTATAGTCAAGTGTTTGTGTCATTGTTCTACAGCCAGTAATGATTTAAAAACAGTTACTTGCCAAGCCTTTTGAAGGCTTGTGCTTTACATTCTAAAATAGACTTTCAAGCATAAATTTAAGATTAATTATTTAGGATTTGCTGGATTCTGACTGCTGAGATTAATCTGACCATTTATACCCCTATTGTGATTAAAAAGTGTGGGAAATTAAGTCCCTATAACATTTGATTTTTGAATATTACTTTTTTCTGATTTTTTTTCCTTCGACTCGTGTAAATCTTTGTTGGCACCTAGATATTGATGTTTGAAACAAATTCAGAGAGAGACAATGAAATATTAAAGTGGTTGTAGTTGCTTTATCTGCTACTAGTGCCCAATGCTCCGTGCATTAGTAGCAGTGTAAGATCATGTTATACTTAAAAAGTTCAAAGGGAACAAAAGAACCAAGACTTTGACCACTGAGCTAACTTTTTCTCTTTCATTGCTTCCGTTGCAGCTATGAATTAAAAAGTTCCGAAGAAGAAGAAGAAAGACGTAAATTAAGAACCAAGAAGAGGTAAACTTCCAACTTCATTTTCCTTTTCCATAAGTTAAATTTTCAGTAATTTGAAAACAGGTTTTATTCTATGGAAGGAATCCATCTGTTCTCAGTTACGTAATACAGTACTAGCATTGACTGTTGAAAGGTACTAATATTGCCAAATTCAACATTAAATCAACTATTTAAATAGACCAGGTAGTTATAAATGTTGAATAAAGTACCGAAGACTACTGATTAAAGTTGTTATATCCACTCTATGTTCAAGTTTCAAAATTGCATAGGTGTATGACAGCTCGAATGGATAATATATATTTATTACTAAAAGAGATGGCTATATTCTTCTTAGTGTGTTTTCTAGATGGAAAATGCATCTAATGTACATTTCTATTTTCAGAAAGGAATTTGATGAGCTATAGTGTTAAGAGGCGGGGAAAGAAGGAAGAGGAAAAGAAGACCTCAATAACGGTCCTACAAGGACCAAAGCCAGAGAAACCGACCGATCTTTCCAGAATGCGGCAATTGCTTTTGAAGCTGAAGCAAAATCCTCCACCCCATATGCTCCCACCTGCAAAAGATGAAAAAGACGCAAAAGATGAAAACAATCCAAAGGATGGGAAAAATGTTTCTCCGGATCCAGCAAAGGATAGGAATAAACCTGGTACTCCTGAGGAATCTAAAGCTGTTGCTTTTGAGCAACTGAACATAAGTAAGTTACAAAGACAAAATCTGGCAGAACTGACTGTGCATGTTTCTAATTAACCTCTAGACTAATACAAAACATCATTTTATACCTAGCATACCATCATGTGTTACAAACATGACAAAATCACCTAATACAAAATCGCATGTAGATATTGACATATACTAAACATTTAATCTATGTGCTCTAATTGCCTAATACAATCTACAGATTTTGGATGGTCGATTAATAATTCAATTAACTTATTTCATTACACACAATGCTCCAGTATCACTATACGAGAAAAAGAATCAGTATTTACGTTATTTTTAATAGGTAGACTAAGAAAACCATGCTACTAAGTACCTACTGGAGCCAACATAAACGCTACCAAGTTTGCTGATATCCTGATAAAAATGATGAATGAGAGCTGGTGATTGATGGAGTATATGATAATACTGTTGAAAAAACGCATCCCCAACCTATCGAAAACACACCAAAATCCAGAAACCAAGAATCCCAATTAAAAAATAGGACCCAACAAGATATGATATACAAACATAAAAACTTAATATACATATTGTATATTATATAAACATTTATCATGTATAAACAGAGAGCGACATTATGTGTTTACATATAGACAATATATATATAACACAAACACATAACAATAACTTACTTTGCAGATGACCAACTCAAGAATCCACCCAATCTATAAAAAGAAAACCTAATTAAAACATAAAAACTGAAATTTGAACAAAAAATTGAAAACCCACTTACAAATTCGAGCTAGTAATTGGAGACAATGATTGATTTGAGCTTCTCCTTCACCGATTTAGGGTTCTTGAGCTTCTCCTTCACCGATTTAGGGTTCTTGAACTTCTCCTATGCCGATTTAGGGTTCTTGAGCTTCCACCGATTTAGGGTTCTTTAGATTTTCCACCGATTGGAGAGAGATATGAGAAGACATGTTTGGGTTTTGATTTAGGGTTCTAAGAGGTATGAGAGAAAGTAGAGCGAGAGAGATGTGAGAACAGAGAGTAGAGCGACAAAGATGTGAAAAGAGGGTTAGAGAGGGGAGGGAGGGAGATAGAGACGGGTTAGGTTGTGAGAGAGAGGTAAATTAATTTGGGGGGAAATAATATTTGGGGAGAGGGTGGCTAAAAAAAATTCTGGGGCGGGGGAATTATGTTTTATTTCAAAGGGAGAAATTAAGCCGCGTGTTTTGATTTTCTTAAAAACTAAAAAAGACATCAGTTGTTTTAAGATCTGATGTCTGAGAAAGTAATTAACATCGCTTTTTTAAAAACTGATATTAAAATTATCTTTAACATCGATGGTTTTTCCTACCGATGTTAAAAGCGTGATGTCTATTCCATTAATTCTAGTAGTGTAAATATATATATATATATATATATATATATATATATATATATATATATATATATATATATATATATAAGTATTCATATTAATTTGCAGCATTTAATAATATGTAATAAATATATCGATGTTTAAAGACCAAAATAATCTTGAAAAGATAGAGTAGAAAGAAGGGCAAAATGGTCCATGATTTATATTGCTTAGCCAAACCCCTCTGTTGCTGTATTATATATATATATATTACCAACATAAAATCCAAATGGACACGCATAGTGTACATGGTAATTAAAGGAGAGTTGTACTTGGGAGTTGTACAAGCCTTTGTTGGCAAACGACATAGGTGGAAGCGACAATTAATATGCATACTTATATATACATACATGTATGCAACATTTATATGAATTTTATATATATATATATATATATATATATATGTCTATATACTCCTACAGACATACATATGTATATATATATGTAAAGCATAATGTAACATAAGATGTAAAAGAGATAACTACAACTCAACAAAGGACAAGACAGACAATAGTATTAACAGAAGCACAGGAATCTAGAATCAAAGAAGAAAAGGTAAACTCAAAAAATCAAAATACGTTATGTATTCTTGAAGTCCGTAAACAGGTCACGGAAAGAAGTTCATGAAAATGTTCAAGCCTCAGTGACAGCAAAAGAAACAAGACTTTCAAGACGACATAAGTATGTGAATGATTTAGGGTTAAGTACCACGGGATTCCAGTGATTTAAACGAAGCAACCAGAACGACAAAGGACTTATCAGAAGCATTGAATTGAAGACATAAAAGCAGAATTGATCAAGTGATTATTCATCTGTGAACCAGACCAGTTGCACTAGGTGACAGCACTTAAAAGATCAAGGTGTTTTATCGTCTCAGAAGAAATTGATACAGTCTAAAACTGAAAAACCCTAAAGCTCAGAAGCTTTTCTAAAAGATCAAGGACAAGAAAAGGATTCGATAGTTTTTCTATTTAGAAAACTATCGAATGGGATTTAAGAAAACCATTTGAAAACTAAAGTAAAGAAATTTACTTTTCGATAGTTTTTATTTAAAAACTATCTAATGGTAAATTCATTTATTCATTCGATAGTTTTCAAATATGGGAGCAGGTGAAAAGTTTGTTTTGTTGGACAGGTTGATGAGAATTGGACGACCAAGATTGTTTTAACAATTAAGGTTCGATAGTTTTCTAAAACTAAGACTACAATTACAACAGAGGAAGTGTGTCTTCTTCAGTCGAAGTTATTTCACACAGAAGCAATTACGAAGAGAGAGATTGAGCCAGAGAGAAAATACCAAGAGAAATTAATTCTGCTTAAACTCTATCATTGTATTGATTGTGAATAACTTAGAACTCATTGAAGCTAATCTACAGATTAGAAATTGTAGCACCCCTCGAGGTTTATATTTATAAAAAGATATATTCCCCGAAACTTGATTTGGTTTGGTGTGTTTGATTTCGTCATAGAACTGAATGAATTACCCGCGAACGAAATTAAATTATTTGTGAGTATCATATTCAACCCCCATTCTACGATACTTTGGACCTAACAATTGGTATCAAAGCTACTTGATTGACGTACAAATCAGATCCGGTGAATGAGACCAAAATCAAACGTAGCGTGAAAATTCGAAGCAAATTTTTTAACTTTCAAAATTTTTTATTTAATTGGAATTTCTTGAATTTTAAACAATTTGAAATTTTCAGAAACCATGAGTGCTCCAAAGACAGCTGGTATTAAAGTTCCCCCGTTTACTAGAGATGATTTCGGTTTGTGGAAGATGAAGATGATGTTATTTATCAAGGCATCGAATCCGTTGTATATTGGAATTTTAGAGAACGGACCATATGTACCAATTAAATCAATTGATGAAATGACAACTCCTGAAGGTAACAGGATTCCTGTTGGCACCCAACCTAAGGATATCTCTGAGTACACAGATTCAGACAAGGAATTGATTCGATTGGATACAGGTTTAATGCTGATATTGACGGACTCCGCAGACAAGGAAATGAGCTATCAAATAATGAACTGCTTAAGCGGGAAACATATGTGGGATACCATTAACTTGATAATGGAAGGAACTGAAGACGTGCAGGAAAACAGATTGGACATCCTGACTTCTCAATACGAAGCTTTTAGGTCTCTGCCAGGAGAAAGTATAACTCAGGTCTTTGAGAAATATACTAAACTCCTCAATGAATTGGCAATGAAAGGAAAGACCTATCCACTGAGAGAATCAAACAGGAAGTTCATGATGACGCTGCCCCATCATGTAGAACACAAGTCATCATCCATAAGGGAAAGAATTGACTTCACAAAGATGTCATTAGAGATGATCTATGGGAAGTTGAAGACCTATGAGATGGAACAGGAACAAAGAGTGATAATCTACGGATCAGGGACAGTGGACAGCAAACACAATGCACTTGTGAGATCAGCAGCACTTGTAGTGGATGAACCAATAACTTCTGAGATTCAGGTTCAAACCTCTAGAGCTGGAAAGGAGGTGATAATAGAAGCAGAAATGGATTCTGTGAATCTGGGTGTTGATGAAACTGATTACTACACCCTAGAAGAGCTTGAGCAAATGGAAGACAAAACCATGGCGTACTTAGCTACAAAGTTTAGTCACATTCGTTTCAAGAGAAACCCTAAGTACAAGTTCAAGGGTTCAACCAACAGATTCCATAAGAGCAATTATACACCTAGTACAGGCTTTAAGGGAGGCTACAAGACTGACATGATTGATAGAAGCAAATCAAGATGCTACAACTGCAATGAGTTAGGGCATTTCGCCACTGAATGCCGGAAGCCTCGTCAAGCGAGAGACATGAAAGATGTCTATGGAAAGAAGGATTCTTATGATGAGTTGAAGAAAGAGAATGCCAAGCTTAAACAGCAATTGGAGGCATTCTCTGGAAAGCAGAAAGGGAAATCTTATATAGCAGAGGGAAAGCACTGGGATGATACTGATTCGGATGAAGAGGAGGAATATGTAGATGTTGCTCTAATGGCTGACTCTTCAGAGGAATCACCACAATCATCTCAGGGTAAGGTTAAAAGCTCAAAGGTTGTGTGGATTCTGGATAGTGGTTGTTCTAGACACATGACAGGTGAAGAGTCCCTGCTTACAGAGGTGGTTAAGAAGACCGACCCGATTGTAACCTTTGGAGATGACAGCAAAGGATTCACTACGGGATATGGTAAATTGAAAGCTGGAAATGTCATCATTGAAAACATCTCTCTTGTTGAAGGATTAAAGCACAATCTTCTAAGTATCAGTCAATTCTGTGACAAAGGCTACAATGTAGATTTCAGAAAGGACAAGTGCTTGATCACCAACAGGAAGGATGAGAAGCTTACTCTACTGGGAGTGAGAAAAGGAAATTTGTTTATAGCTGACTTAAGTTCTACCAGTGAAGGAGAAGTTACATGTTTCTATGCAAAGGCATCTTCAGAACAAAGTTGGCTATGGCACAAGAAGCTCTCACATCTGAACTTCAAAACTATGAACTCTTTGGTAAAGAGAGAGTTAGTGAGAGGGTTGCCCCTGATGGAATTCAATCAGGAGGGACTATGTGAAGCATGTGAAAAAGGGAAGTCGAAGAAAGCATCACATGGAAGCAAAGGAATGACAAGCATTACTGAACCATTACAGCTGATTCATATGGATTTATTTGGTCCAGTCAATGTTATGTCACTTTCAAGAAATAGATATGCATTGGTGATGGTGGATGACTACTCCAAGTACACGTGGGTGTTGTTCATACAAACAAAGGATGAAGCAACACAACTAATCATTGATCACATCAAGAAGATAGAAGTGGAAGCTAAGCTACCTGTGCGGACAATCAGATCAGACAATGGAACTGAATTCAAGAATGCAGTTCTTAATGATTTCTGCTCAGAGAAAGGAATATCAAGACAGTTTTCAGCACCAAGAACTCCTCAACAGAGTGGAGTAGTGGAAAGGAAGAACAGGACCTTGTTTGAAGCAGCAAGGACCATGTTGAGTGAATCAAAACTTCCCACTTACTTTTGGGCTGAAGCAGTGAACACAGCTTGCTACACTCAGAATCGAACCCTGATCAAAAAAGATTATGAAAAGACTCCGTATGAGTTAATGGCCAACAAGAAACCAACACTGAAGTACTTTCATGTGTTTGGTGCAAAGTGATTTGTACTTAAAGATGGAGAACATCTTGGCAAGTTTGATGCCAAAGCAGATGAAGGCATTTTTTTGGGCTATTCTCTGGAATCTAAGGCTTTCAGGGTATATGTGATTGAAGACAAGAAGGTGTTGGAAAGCTTTAATGTAACATTTGACGACACCAAAAGACCAGGCTTGCAAACTGGAGAGAACTCTGAATCCTTGGTATTTGAAAATCTATCAGAAGATCTCTCTGACAATGAAGAAGTACCTGAAGTTGTTACAGTTATTAATAATAATCATAATGATAATGATTCTGGACAAAGTGGTGACCAAAGTGGAGATCCTCAAAATTCTATAGGATCCACTAGTCAGTCTATAGAATCATCAGATCAAACCGTCAACAACTCAGGGGGAGCAGGAGAAGGATCAACTAGTCACACTCCACAACATCTAGAACAAGGAGAATTATCAAGATCGCATCTGCCAAGACAAAGGGTATGGAATAGAGATCATCCCTTTCACTTGATCATTAGTGATCCGGACACAGGAGTGAGAACTAGGAGAACATCACAAAATGAATGTCACTATTCTGGGTTTCTTTCAGAAACAGAACCTAAGAAAGTTGAAGATGCTCTAGATGATCCAGATTGGGTGATTGCTATGCAAGAGGAACTCAATCAGTTTGAAAGGCAGAAAGTTTGGAAGCTGGTACCCAGGCCTAAGGGAAAATCTGTTATAGGAACAAGATGGGTATTCAGAAATAAGTTGGACGAAGATGGCATTGTAACAAGAAACAAAGCCAGACTGGTTGCTAAAGGTTACTCTCAAGAAGAGGGAATTGATTATGATGAAACCTATGCACCAGTAGCAAGACTTGAGGCTATCAGGATGTTTCTGGAATTTGCTGCACATTCCAATTACAAGGTATATCAGATGGATGTGAAGAGTGCTTTTCTGAACGGGGAGTTAGAAGAAGAAGTGTATATGGAACAACCTCCAGGTTTTGAGGATTCAAAACTAGCAGACTTTGTGTACTTTCTATTCAAAGCTCTCTACGGACTCAAACAAGCTCCAAGGACATGGTATGACACTCTCTCTGAATTCTTACTTGAAAATGATTTTACAAGAGGTGTCGTAGACAAAACTCTCTTTGTCAAAAAGCATAAAAATGATTTGATATTGGTGCAAGTATATGTTGATGACATAATATTTGGTTCTACTAATGATGATCTATGCAAGAGATTTGCTAAGTTAATGCAGAGTCGTTATGAAATGAGCATGATGGGTGAATTGTCATTCTTTCTTGGACTGCAAGTATACCAAAAAAAAGATGGTATATTCATTTGTCAGTCCAAGTACATTAAAGATCTTCTGAAGAAGTATCAAATGGAAGACTCATCTACAGCAAAGACTCCTATGCCAACTGCCACTAAGCTTGATAAGGATGAAACTGGTAAGAAGGTTGACATCACAGGCTACAGAGGTATGATAGGCTCATTACTTTATCTCACTGCAAGTAGACCAGATATAATGTTTGCAACATGCTTGTGTGCTAGGTTTCAGTCTGATCCTAAAGAATCTCATCTAATAGCTGTTAAGCGAATATTTAGATATCTTAAGGGGACTCCAAATCTTGGAATTTGGTACCCTAAAGATACATGATTTGATCTTATTGGATACACAGAGTCGGATTTTGCAGGTTGTAAGATTGATCGGAAGAGTACTTCAGGAAGCTGTCAGTTTCTTGGAAGAAGGTTAGTTTCCAGGTACAGCAAGAAGCAACATTCAGTGTCCACATCAACAGCTGAGGCTGAATACATTGCTGCTGGTAGTTGCTGTGCTCAGATCTTGTGGATGAGAAACCAACTCCGTGACTATGGGCTTTTGTTGACAAAGATTCCAATATTTTGCGACAACACAAGTGCCATAGCAATCTCAAACAACCCAGTGCAACACTCGAGGACGAAGCACATCGACATCAGGTATCATTTTATCCGAGAGCATGTCATGAATAGAACTGTGGAGTTACATTTTGTACCCACGGAGGATCAAATTGCAGACATCTTTACTAAACCGCTTGATGAATACACTTTCAATAACCTGGTTGGTGAACTTGGGATGTTAAATCTTTCTAATTGATTTTGATTAGAAGTCAGTAACTGCAGATAGTCCTAGTGAATACATGAGTTTAAGAATTTCCATATCCTTAGGACTCGTGAATTTATTTTCTGGAGCAATTCTCGTAGTTAGGATTATTGTACTAATTTTATGTCATAATTATGGATGATATATCTTCTGGCATTTAGTTGGTTATTAATTCTAAAAATTATTTAGGTGCTAATATTTGTTCTAAATATTAAAGCATCTATTTAATTTGAATTAATTTGATTTGTTTTTAACATTGTAGATTAATGTAGCATAATTTATTGGATTTTATTTGATTAATACCATTTAATGATATTTAGTTGATTTTATTCTAAGAAAATTGTGAATTTTCTGTTAACGATTGATTTTGGTGAATTTTAAAAGATTTATTCAAAATAAAACTTGACAGGAAATAAAAAGTCTGAATTCTAAAACAAGAACAGGTTTTAAAATTTGGACAGAAGCAAAAAATATCGAATTTAGGAAATTCGATAGTTTTCAAGTACATAGATAAATCTATCGAATTTAATTTTCGATAGTTTTTGAAAAGGAAAAGAAAATCTATCGAGAACATATCTCGATAGTTTTTGAGAATAAAATGAAATCTATCGAAAGAAATAAATTCTTTAATAGTTTATATTCTCGATAGTTTTTCAGAAAGACAAATGTTCGATAGTTTTTTTTTGTTTTAAAAGAAAGAAAAAGCTTTCGATGGTTTTTGAAAAAGTCGGTTTGAATTCTTATTTTTAAATACTTCAATAGTTTTTCAAAACTATCGAAGTAAAATTGACCATTTTACCCCTAAAATAAAACCATCGACAGTTCATTTTAAAACTATCGAACGTAAATGGACAGAATTGCCCCTGACAAGTTAGTAAGTACTTAAGTAGCACTTAGACGTTTCTCTATTCTCATTTTACAGATCTAATAAAATCTTACATATACTTACATATATTTTCGAAGAACCTCTAAAAAACTCGATAGTTTTAAGTTTTGACCGAGATTCAAACACAGTAAATTCAGTTTTAACAGTGGTATCATTGTCAACAGTGAAATCTCTGTGAATTGTGAAACCTGTGTATTCATTTGTGGTTGTAGTTAAAGAAAAACTATCGAAAACAAATTTCTTTCGAACCTTAACTGATTAAAAGTGTTCTTGAAGAGTACTTTTTGATTGAAATAAGTTTCTTTTGAAGCCAGTTTCAATTAAAATTACTTTTCTTGATTTAGAAAATTAGGGTTCTTAATTTGGGAGTTTTTAGTAGTTCGAATTTGATTAAGTGATAAAAAGGGTAATTTTGTTAAGGTTTAGTTAATTAGTAATAATTAATTAAATTTAAGTGGAAATTTAGTTTTGGTTTATTTAAAATTTCTGGAAATTTAATATGGCTGGAGAATTTATTATTACCAAGACTAATCATGTCTCGTTTCAGAACTTGCAATCCATAACGAACTTACAGTTTCGTGCATGGGCAGAGTTTCTGAACACACGTTCATTAGTGGCATATTCTTTAAGTACTCCCGTGGTCCTTTGTATTGATCAATTGACTGCGTTGTACACAACCGTCACGGATATAACTGAGAATAACGTAAGGTCCTTCAGTTTTGTTGTGCCAGGGGGCAGAACAATAAGGGTGACGGAACATGATTTCAATAGAATCCTACATTTTCCTACAGAAAACCTTGTTCCGGATCCCACGACTGAGGAGATACATGCTTTCTTCACTCTCATAAGAAGTCAACAACCTAACTTCTTTGTGGGAGAGTTCCTTAAGCATTATTTGACAAAGCCATGGAATTTTTTCTTTCATACCCTAATCCATGTTTTTACTGCCAAGCTAACAAATCTGCATGGTATTCCCTTATTCCTTCAAAAGACAGGGTTTGCCATTGCGAACAATAGGCATATTAACATAGGAAGGCTACTGATCGATCAAGTCATTCTGTGCCTGGGACCACTGGATGAAAGAACAGGCATAACTGATGATGTGCTTTGTTTCTATCCTAGGTTCCTACAGCTAATTCTCAATGATATCTTAACAGATGATGAACGGGAGATATTTGAAGGTGAAGCCAACCAGGAGTGCATGAGAATGAAGAGCAATGCTATAACAGCTCTGATAAGGAAGAACAACTATCTTCCAGGGGTACCCATTGTTCTCACAGACTATCTAAGAACGGTGCCCCTACCACTTCTGCCCCCAGGGGAACAGGTAATTGAAGGTAATTTTCCTCCACCTCAACCTGAAATGGCACCTGAACCAATGGATGTTGATCCAGAGCCCTCAGTGGCCATTCCTGACCAGGAGGTTGCAAACCCACAACCTCTAACCACGGTCGAAGAGCCTTTGGAAGAGCCAAATGAAACAATAAACGAACCTCCTTCCCCTCCTATACCCAATATTCAGACATCTGTGAGTGTAGAGGGAGATAGTGCCTTAGCAGCACCACATGAGGAGATACACCCTTCAACAGCAGCTCTGCCTACCTCTAAAAGGAGAAGAACAGAAACTGAGGCAACTGTTGATACTTTATTTCAAACTTCCAAAGCGCCCTTTATTGATTTTTCTAATGCTGATTGGGCTACGCTAACGAAAGCTATATCTGAACCAATAGCTCAATCAAGTAAGGAAGAATTGACGGAAGCAACTGGTGTTCCGACCATATTACGGTCAGGTTCACTAGTTGAAGGTTCTAAGAACCAAGGGTCTTCACAGACGTCGAGAGAAAGCTTTGACCTAAATGCACAATCTAAATGGTCATTGTCTACCTCCCCAGATGGAACATATCTGGATCCTGCGGGTAAAGGGTCTGACGTAGGTCCAGATCGGCAACTCGGTGACAATGAATCAATTACTATTGAGGAGTCAACTGAGGTAGAGTCTTCACAGACTATTGGGGAAGATTCGGGATCTCTGTTGTTAATAGAGCCTGTTTCTAACCCCCTAGAGATTCAAACTCTAGATCCTTCAAAGGATATATCATCTACGGATGATCAGCAACTTGGTTTTCCTCCAGTTGATCAAGTTCCTCTAAAGAATAGAAGTCACCACCAGATTGATCAATGGATGTTAGTCCATATTCAACATCAATAACATTCATGTTAGAACTGGAAGGTTGAACAACCTTCACTTCCAGTTTATGTGGGACTTCAGCAGCCAATGTAGTAGAAGTACTAACTATCCTCCCAGTTCCATATAACTCATCCTGTTGAATATGCTCCAGCTCATAGGTCTTCAGAACACCATACAGTCTTTCCAAAGCAATCTCTCCCAGATCTCTTGCTTCTCTAATGACAGATATTCTGTGCTCCAAATGACGTGGAAGTGTAAGTATGAACTTCTTGTTAATTTCCTTGATAGTGTAGCGCTTCCCATTGAGATTCAGATCATTGATTAAGTTCAGGCCAGAGATTACTGAAGTCGGTCCAGAGATTACTGAAGATCCTCCAATGGTTAGATTCATGACGAATGACTTGTTCAGAATCTGCTATTTGGCTGAGGACAAACTGAGAGACTATCCAAGCAACTATCTAATATCAGTTGAGAAGTATCTTAGATCCACTGGATTCACATCAACGGAGAAGGACAAAGCAGCAGACACTCTTAGAAGATTTCTAATGGAGAATGTTCCTTACTATAGGAAAAGAGTGGAAAGAGGATTGGAAGTGCATACCAGATTACCAAACATGCCAAAGCTAAACAAGGAAGATGTTAACATTGCATGGTTATGGGCTGGAGTGGGTCAAGAGGTTGAATATATTGGAAGACACATCCAAGGAGCAATCCTTAAATCTGGAGAACCACTGCACTATCTATCAGTGATTGATTATCAAGCTGCTAACTCCGATCCAATGATTGAAGAAGGTGAGATTGGAATGGACTGAAGATTGAAGCAAAGAACAAAAGAACTATCAGCTCAGACTAGAGGAGCAACTTCATTGTATAAAGTTTTATTGTTTTTTGATTTATGAAATCTGGAAATCTATATATATCTGATCCAGAATGCATTTAATATTATTACGTTGTCTTACTTTAAGTAGTTTCATGTTTCCTTAGTTAGTTGAGTTATCCTCGAAGTATTTGCTTGTCGAACTCTATCCAATAAAATAGGGGGAGATTGTAAAGCATAATGTAACATAAGATGTAAAAGAGATAACTACAACTCAACAAAGGACAAGACAGACAATAGTATTAACAGAAGCACAGGAATCCAGAATCAAAGAAGAAAAGGTAAACTCAAAAAATCAAAATACGTTATGTATTCTTGAAGTCCGTAAACAGGTCACGGAAAGAAGTTCATGAAAATGTTCAAGCCTCAGTGACAGCAAAAGAAACAAGACTTTCAAGACGACATAAGTATGTGAATGATTTAGGGTTAAGTACCACGGGATTCCAGTGATTTAAACGAAGCAACCAGAACGACAAAGGACTTATCAGAAGCATTGAATTGAAGAAATAAAAGCAGAATTGATCAAGTGATTATTCATCTGTGAACCAGACCAGTTGCACTAGGTGACGGCACTTAAAAGATCAAGGTGTTTTATCGTCTCAGAAGAAATTGATACAGTCTAAAACTGAAACACCCAAAAGCCCAGAAGCTTTTCTAAAAGATCAAGGACAAGAAAAGGATTCGATAGTTTTTCTATTTAGAAAACTATCGAATGGGATTTAAGAAAACCATTTGAAAACTAAAGTAAAGAAATTTACTTTTCGATAGTTTTTATTTAAAAACTATCGAATGGTAAATTCATTTATTCATTCGATAGTTTTCAAATATGGGAGCAGGTGAAAAGTTTGTTTTGTTGGACAGGTTGATGAGAATTGGACGGCCAAGATTGTTTTAACAATTAAGGTTCGATAGTTTACTAAAACTAAGACTACAATTACAACAGAGGAAGTGTGTCTTCTTCAGTTGAAGTTATTTCACACAGAAGCAATTACGAAGAGAGAGATTGAGCCAGAGAGAAAATACCAAGAGAAATTAATTCTGCTTAAACTCTATCATTGTATTGATTGTGAATAACTTAGAACTCATTGAAGCTAATCTACGGATTAGAAATTGTAGCACCCCTCGAGGTTTATATTTATAAAAAGATATATTCCCCGAAACTTGATTTGGTTTGGTGTGTTTGATTTCGTTATAGAACTGAATGAATTATCCGCGAACGAAATTAAATTATTTGTGAGTATCGTATTCAACCCCCCCTTCTACGATACTTTGGACCTAACAATATATATATATATATATATATATATATATATATATATATATATATATACATATATATTGTGTTATAAGAACAAAGATGAAGAGAATTAAGTTTTCAATTGTTTCTTAACCCTAGTGCAACCCTCTGCCTCCTTTGTTCTTGAAAAAACATATAATATGTATGTATATGTGACGTGGGTGTGTTACAACCTATAAAAATCAATCTTGGTATACCAATACCAAGCATACGTGAATATACAATCGTGTAGATCTTAGTTTTTGAATATACTGAATGAAAAGATTAGGCATGATTTCAAATTATGCCAACAATTTGTATCAAGGCCATGTGATTAGGCACGATTTATGGATGATAATATTATGTACATATTTTTTGGCTGCTGACGTAGCTTTTTACAACATTTTATTTTGTAAGTAGAATTACTTTTATACCCTTAAAGAGTGTTCATGAATTATAATATACATAGATTTACATAAATATATGTATATATATATATATATATTATGTATGTCTGTATGAGTATATATAAATTCACATAAATGTTGTATGTGTGTATGTATGTGTGTGTGTGTGTGTGTGTTTGTATAAGTATGCATATTAATTTACAGCATTTTATAATATGTAATAAATATATCGATGTTAAAAAAACCAAAATAACCTTAAAAAGATAGAGTAGAAAGAAGGGCAAAATGGTCCATGATTTAAATTGCTTAGGCAAACCCCCCTATTGTTGTATTATAAATGGACACGCACAGTGTACATGATAATTAAAGGAGAGTTATACTTGGGAATTGTACAAGCCTTTGCTGACAAATGACATAGGTGGAAACGGTTTTGATGGAAGAGAAAAGATCTACACAAACTTAAACATTGCCTTATCAGGGTCCTGTAGTCGTCTTGATTTTCAAACCTCAATTACATATTTAAGCTCTGATTTGACAATACGCAATCCCCAATCGTATCCTTTTTCGATTTCATTAATTGATCTTTCACAAAAATCGTGTCTTTGTTGACCTAATAGATGTGATCGCTCAAATTTGAAAATTTGTCAAATCAACGATATATTTATTACATATTATTAAATGCTACAAAATCTATTATCTATTATTTATATAATATAGCAACAAGGGGGTTTGGCTAAGCAATTTAAATCATGGACCATTTTGCCCTTCTTTCTATTATATCTTTTCATGGTTATTTTGGTCTTTTAACATCGATATATTTATTACATATTATTCAATGCTGCAAAATTAATATGCATACTTATCCATACATACATATATATACATACATACATACATACAACATTTATGTGAATTAATATATTTATTTATATACATATGTATATATATTTATTACATATTATTAAATGTTGTAAATTAATATGTATACTTATACATACATACATATATACATACATACATACATGCATACATACATACATACATACATACATACATACATACATACATACATGCATGCATACATACATACATACAACATTTATGTGAATTAATATATTTATTTATATACATATGTATATATGTTAGGTCCTGATAAGTTTGTAGAAGGGGGGTTGAATACAAACTATACCGTTTAATCGAATTTGTCCTTTTAAGATTTAACAATGTAGAACAAATTATTGCGGAATAAAACTGAAACAATATTCAAGTTAAATAAAACTCTATTAAACTTGAAAGGTGTTACAATTCTGATCACTGATTACAAAGACCTTGATAAAACAAATCTAGAATAAATTCGACATGAATTTATCTATTTTTTTAATAAAAAGGATCGAATACTAAAAAGTTGTTCGATATAAAATCTAGGGATTATGATCCGCTAGAAAGTCAAAGCAGTACAAGAGAATCAGTTCTTATGAATTAAATGTTATGAACTAATCAAGAATTAATACTCCTGCAGAATTTGAAGCTTGACAGTTGAAGAAGTAATGAGACAGAGAGAAAGGTTTTAATGTTAATATCTTCTGTGTCTTTTCTTCTGTGTGTTTGTAATTGATGTCTATCTTCGACTTTTCTTCTTTTACTTTATATACACAGCCTTTTCTATTTAATCAACCCACGTGCAAAACTGACAGAACACAATTTGCACTAGGAAGACTTAGAGAAAAACAATTCTTTTGGCCCTGGAAGACTCTCGGGAAGACAACCTTTGTTCATGGAAGACAACCGGGAAGACTAGGGTTTTGCCTAGTAAGACTTTTGGGAAGACAACCTTGGTAGTCTTCCTAGTTCAAAAAACTAAGTCTTCCTAGTTCAATCCTCAGTCTTCCTAGTTCAAATTTATTCTAATTTAAATAATTAATTAAATAAATTATGTATTAAATTAATTCTTTACAGAATTAAATTAATAAATAATATACTTAATAATATTAATTATTTATAAGAGAATAAATAGAATTAGTTGACTTCTTAAACAATTCCAGAATCACTTAAAACTTAGATAAATAACAAACATAATAGTACGTTGACACTCGATGCACTGTCTGGTTCATGAGTGACTAACGACAATGTCTGTTCTTTATCTGTTTGACTTTAAGCAGTGATTCACTTCCTTCTCATTCAAAAACTCCGTAATCAGTATCTTTTTCTGTCACCATTTGAAATCTTCGTCACTTTAATAAATCCACCGAGCTTGAATACTTCATTGAGGCTTGATCAATAAATTGAGTTTCTTTCAATGTAGACTCACTTCAAGTCTGTAGATGACTTTAATCTCCATTCTTTGACAGATATAATCTTCTGAGATTCCTGTGACAATTTGAATTATTACTTACTTATTATAGACTTGTTTAATGTTGAGTTAATTCCTCGATGTAAACAAATAGGCTAAAACATATGCCTTTCAATATATATGTTGTTAGGCTCAAGACATGTCTGAATACCACTATTAACAAGCCTACACTATGTGACTATGTCACACTACATGACCTAGTGATTTCTATCACTGGGATATAGTATAGGTCTCTAAATGTACTTGTCTTGTTCTCATGAACAATAGCTTTATCCTGTATGCTCAGATCTATAATGAGCTTAGTAAAGTTTCTTGCATCTAGATTGTATATAGGCCATTGAATAATTGTCCTGGTAGAAGTTCAGTAATGCTCATGCAGCAGGATAGAAATGAATAAGGCCATGAAGTAATAAGTTGCAGAAATTTGTCTAAGGCATTATATAGCAAAGTCAGAAGAAAGCTATGTCGTGAAGTCACCAATATCTAAGTCGTGAAGTGCTACATCGCATAGTCCATTTTGGTCTATGTCGAGAAGTCCTCAAGACACATGTCATGAAGTGTTGAAGTCAGCAAAGTCAAAGAAGCCTAGATCGTGAAGTCCTCAGAAGCCTTATGTCGCATAGTCATCAAAATGACCTATGTCGCATAGTCATCAAATGACCTATGTCGCATAGTCATCAAATGACCTATGTCGCATAGTCGTCAAATGACTTATGTCGCATAGTCGTCAAATGACTTATGTCGAATAGTCGTCAAATGACCTATGTCGTAAAGTCTTCAAAGGCTATATCGCGTAGTCCTCACAAGTGAGATCGCGAAGTCAGGAATGAAGTGGAGTTCACGATATCAACACTTAGCCGTTTACAACAAGACAAATCAAGGTACAAAATCAAGAATCAAAAGAGACAAATACTGAAGCATTTGTTCTGGCAAGGTGGTCCAAAGAACAGATGGCAAATCTACAGCTAAACTTGGAGAGAAAGATAAGAGACAAACAGCTAAAGAAACGGGAAAGACTCTGAAAAGCAGGCGGTCCTTCCTGACACAGTTAACTTCTTATGGCAGGACAAGTTGGACTTTCAGCAAGGGGTAACTGTGTAAAAATAGGTGTGTGCACTAGTTTGTATAGGGCTTATATATATCATGCACATCCTATTGTAAGCTGTAAGAGAGATACACATAGTTATTTGCTAAGCTCTTTTCTCTGTAAGCAAGCAAGTTCAAAATGTTCTTGTTTAGAAGCCAGAAATTCGATTGTGAATTTCCTGGAAAGCTGTAGTATTTAATTTGCTTATACAAAGTAGATTAAAGTGATTGTGTGTGTTGTTTACTTTCCGCATATTGCATAGCATAATCATTTACAGTTTATATTTAGCTTCAAGTAAACGAAAATCCATCAAACTATCCATTCACCCCCCCCCCCTCTGTCTAGTTTCTAGGTGATATTCATTGCTAACATATGTCTATATACTCCTACACACATATGTATGTATGTATGTATGTATGTATGTATGTATATATATATATATATATATATATACACACACACATTTATCTAAGGGTGCTCTTCCACATATGTTCATATACACTTACATATCCTATATCTCATACTATTATTTAGATTTATTGTAATTTTTATGAATTAAATATTGCAAAAAAAGGAGGGTTTGGCTAAGCAATTTAAATCATGAACCATTTTACCCTTCTTTCTACTATATCTTTTCAGGGTTATTTTGGTCTTTTAACATCAATATATTTATTACCCCCTCCGTCCCAGCGGGAAGTTAACATTTGGAAGAGAAGGCGCAACACGCATTTTAAGGCTCCTTTAAAGTATAGTTTCATTAATTGTTTTAATTTTTTTTTATTCTGAATAAAAATTAAATGTTTGGATTTTTATTCAAAAAAGAAAATATTTAAAAATAAATAATGGAACTATATTTTACAGGAGCCTTAAAATGCGTGTCGACCCCTCCATCTCAAATGTTAACAAATAGATGGGACGGAGGGAGTACATATTATTAAGTGCTGCAAAATTAATATGCATACTTATACATATATATTTATTACAGATTATTAAATGCTGCAAATTAATATGTATACTTATACATACATACATACATACATACATACATACATACACACATACATACATACAACATTTATATGAATTAATATATTTATTTATTTATATACACTAGCCTATAACCCGTGCAAGACACGGGCCTTAAAAAATAATAAACTAAAAAATTTAATGTGTACGGAAAATATTAAAATAAAAGTAAAATTAATATGATAAATTATAAAATGAGAAACTTAAATATTAATTGGAACATAAAAAAATATAAAAAAATACTGATGGGACTGATGAAGATAAATGAGGTATTATTAATATTATTTTATAATAAAATAAAATTAATAATAAGGACAAATATAAAAACTAACATGTTTTAATTAAATAAATTAAGTATCCGTGATATTTTTAGAAATTTTTTAATTATATTAATTGTATTTATTAAAAAAATACGTTGACATGTTAAAAATAAGTAAGTTTTTTTAATAAGGACAAATAGAAAAATTAACATGTTTTAATTAAAAAAAAATTAACTGGCCGTAATATTTTTATATGTGTTTTAAATATATTAATTGTATTTGTTAAAAAAATACGTTGACTTGTTAAAATAGGTAAGTTTTTTAAAAGTATTAAAATAGGTTTTAAAATATATAAGTAAGGGTTGCAATTGATATTTTTGGAAAAAAGAGATTTTAGTGATAACAAATATAAATGGTAATATATTTTAATTTAAAGGTAATTGCCCGTGATGTTTTTGGAAAATAAGTAGATTTTGTTAGATTTTTTTTAAACCATAAAAGGCAATCAGCTAGTTACTATTTTTATTTTGTTTTATTATTTATTAAATAGAGTATTAAAATATATTTTGAAATAAATAAGTATTGATTGCACCTCATATTTTTGGAAAATAGAGATTTTAGTGATAAGAAATATGAAAGATAATATGTTTTAATTTAAAGGTAATTGTCATGATATTTTGGGAAAAGTAGTAGATTTTGTTAGAATTTTTTTTAATTATAAAAGGAAATAAGCTAGTTATTATTTTTATATTATTTTATTATTTATTAAATATAATATTAAAATAGGTTTAAAATAAATAAGTAAGGATTGCACCTCATATTTTTGGAAAACAAAGATTTTAGTGATAACAAATATAAAAGCTAATATGTTTTAATTTAAAGATAACTAGCCTAAAAACCCGTGCGAAGCACGGGCATGCTTATTTACTGAAATAATTTTTCGCACGAAAATGTATATATATCGAAACAATTTTGTAATTAAAATTAATTTTGAATTTATCTTATATTTGTATAAAATTTTTTTAATTTTTTTTAATATTTAATAAGATTTCACAAAATTTGGAAAAAAAAATCTATAAAATAAAGATCAAATTATTATTTTCATTTGACAAAATATTAATTTAGTTTTAAATGTCGTGAAATGCATTTTATCAAATTCAACAATTAAATATAATCTAAATGATTATTTTAGTATAGTTGTTCATATATGATATGGATGTATCTAAACTAATGTATTTTTAACGAAATGACAATATACTTGTAAATAAAATATAAAGTTGGTCAGGTACGTAAGACTACACACCGTGATCACATCTTAAAATCTTTTAGTCTAAAGTCCGTATATAACATTAGTGTATGTAAATTAATATGATAACGTAACTGTGCCAAACCCAAGGCTTTGGGACTTGTTCATAGTGAGTATTATTGATATTAAGAACAAATAGAAACAATGTAAAATTTGAAACACGGTCGAACTATTGTTCTTGTTGCAATTATAATCAGGTTTACCGGAGTTTTCTATGTTGGAGAAAGTATAATTTGTAAATAGGTATTTTGCCTTAGTAGTTGTTGTTTGTTTTTCAGCGATCAATTGATTTGGTTTTTTTTATTTTTTTGCAGTCTAGAATATAAATCGTTAAATGCACACAATGTTGTTGTAATATAATCGAACACATGTGAATGAGATAGAGGATTTTAAAAAGAAGCTGAAGGTTGGTGCATCTTTGCACACTCTCACAAGACAAATACTTTGGGAGATGAGCACCTATTGCAATATGGAGTATTCATATCACGTGTTTATTTTTTTAACTTGGGAACTGATTTCGCACTTCTCTCTTGTGTCCATCACTGTATTAAATTATATGAACACACTTAGTACTTTAATAATATGTTTGGAATGTCGTTTTACAGTTACAAATTTTAATCCAATTTTTTTTATAAATGATCATCGTGTACTAATAATAATGTATTTTAACTTGACTATATATATGTATTTTATGTAATTAATTAAGCGTTAATAATATCGAATTCAAAATTCAAATCTCATTTCGATTAATTTAATATATATACATATATATTGGCGACCGGAACGCCCTTAAATTCATATATATATATATATATATATATATTGAAATCGTAGATCCAACCATATATTTAAAAAAAGATTACATAATTGTTTTTGAGTATATTAACTTATGTACAAATTGGCATGGTTAATGATGCAATTTATAATTTATAGGATATAAAATTTGAGTCTTTGTCTACTTGATACAAATAAATATTATTTACAATATAAAAGTAATTCTATTATTTTTGGGTCAATTTTAGAACAAGTTGTTTTCGTGCTTATTTATTTATGTTTTTTTATATGTTATTATTTAAGAGATAATTGAAATAGAGTCCAAAATTTAAATCTCATATATATTAATTTGATTAAATATTTTTCGATCCAAACTCCTTTAAATTCACATTGTGTTTTTTTTAAATCGTAGATGCAATCATACAAACGAAACAGTAGTTACGTAAAAATTGTTAAATGTATTAATTAAGTTACTTACAAATTACAAATTAGTGCATAGATGATGCAAATTGTAATTTATATATAAAAAATATGAACCACTATCTATGTATAGTTGCATGGTTACATTTGCAAATGTTAGATCAGAATTCAATGATCGTCAGAAGCTAGACTCAACTGATCAGGATTGCTGACGTCATCAGTATTGCATGGTCATCAGTATTTGATCAAGCGTCAGTATCTTATTGATCATCAGGATTCCTACTCAGACTATGATCAGGTTTGATCATCAGGACTTGAAGCTGATCAGGATTCCTACTTCGAGTTATATTTGGAGTCTAGATAAACATGGAAGTTTATTCTATTTGTTCCTGGTTTGTAGAATGCAGCTATCGATTAAAGATATGTTTCTATCTTTGTTATGATTAGGACTTATCTTGTTATTGATAGAGAAGCTGTGTGCACTATTTAAACACAGTTTTGGTTTCGATTTATGTATTCATTCGAGAGAGAACATAATCGGAGAGAAGCTCTTAAGAACAGAATTTCTTGAGAGAGTTTTTGTAAGCTAGCAGCTCTTAAGAACATCAGAATTTCTTAAGAGAGTTTGTAACAGTTTTATATCAAAGTTAATAAAGCTGTTATTGTTATTGTTATTGATCTTTCATATTTGTGTTATATAAAGTCGAGAATCTTATACAATTGTATTCAACCCCCTTCTACAATTGTTATTCACTGGGCAACAATTGGTATCAGAGCAAACTGATTTAATTCTGAATCAGATACGATCTAAAGATGTCGACAACCAAGTATGAAAGCATGAAGATTCCCATCTTGAAGATATCAGAATATCCTACATGGAGGGTAAAGATGCTGATGTACCTGGAGGCTATGGATCCTGACAATCTGGACAGGATTCGTGATGGACCATATATACCAACAAAGTTCGTAGAACGAACAGATACTGTACCAGAACATTATGTGGTCAAAGCTAAATCTGAATGGACTCCAGAAGAAAAAGCTCATGTACTCAGAGAACCAAAGATAAAGAATATCTTGCACAATGGTCTTGATGCTGTTATGTCAAACAGAGTGATTGCATGCAAGTCTTCAAAAGAAATCTGGGATACTTTGGAAACTCAGTGCCAGGGATCTGCATCTGTTAAGAAAAACAGAAGGGCTCTTTTGATTCAAGAATATGAACAATTCGATGCAAGACCTGAAGAGAGCCTGACTGATCTATATGATAGATTCCTGACACTATTGAACAGCTTATCCTTAGTTGACAAAGTATATGAAACTGAAGATTCAAACACCAAATTTCTTAGAGCTTTACCTGAAGAATGGGATACTCAGACCTCAATCATTAGACATCAGTATGATCTGAACATTGTGTCTCTTGATGAGATCTATGGGATGCTAAGAACTCATGATCTTGAAGTTCAACAGAGAAAGAACAAGAAAAGCAGCAAGGCAAAGTCAATTGCTTTGAATGTAGAAGCAAAATCAAAAGAGAAAGCTATGGAGGTCTCTAGAAGGAAAGCAAGAGTAGCTGAGTCAGATCCTGACGACTCTTCATCAGATACTGATGGCAATCCTGATGCCAATACTGGTGATGAATCTTCTGATTCAGACATGGAAGAGATGGTTGCTATGATTGTCAGAAACTTCAGAAGGATGAAGTTCAGGAAGAATAGAAGACAAGGCAACTTTCAGAAAAAGACCTTCAAAGCAGACAAAGACAAGTATATCAAGAAGGACAGCAAGGGTAGCAAATTTGACAAGTCAAAGGTTAGATGCTACAAGTGTAATGGTATGGGTCACTTTGCTTCTGAATGCAACAAGACAAAGGCACTCATCACATCAAGCAAGGATTGGATGGACTCTTCCTCAGAATCTGATACTGAGGTAGTCAACTATGCGTTAATGGCCAATGCTGATGTAACTGCTGCTCCTAATGATAAGGTACTAAATACTATCTTTGATTTTGATACTGATAATGCTTCTGAGTTAAGACGTTTTCTAAAGTCATTACATATTAGCTTTAGAAGTCAAACTGCTGAGAATACTAGAATCTTATCTGAGATGTCTGACCTTAGAAAGAGGAATGAGATATTAGAAGCTGAATTTTCTCGTATGCAAGAAGTACAAAAAGAATGTGATAATGCTAAACACATGCACTTAGAGATGACATCTAAATGTACTTCCCTTGAAAAAGAACTTGAGTATGCTAATGAGAAAATCAGAACCTGGACAGACTCTGGTAGGAAATTTCATGAGATTAATACCTCTAAGAATTGGAAAGAGTGTCTAGGATATAAGTCAGATGAAGATAAGAAATTAGCAGAGAAAATTGTCATTGATGAGACAGTCAGTCCAAAGACCTATAGACATGTTATAGACTCAACCAAATCTAAGATTACTCCTGTTAATTTTGTTTTTGGTAAGGATTCCAATTCTACTTTTGAAAAGGGATCTTCTTCTACTCAAGGAATTAAAATTATAAAGTCTAAACCTGTCGTGAACAAAGTCACTAAGAATCTAGGTCTATTGTCTCAGAAACAGCTCAAAGATAAAATCTGTGAGGTTACAGATAAGAAAAAGGAAGCTACTGTTAAGAGAAACAGGAATGGTAAAGTTGGGATCAATAAAGAGAATGGTTATAAATATATCCCAAATGCACCTAGAAAGTGTTGTTTTAACTGTGGTAACTCTAATCATCTTGCTATTGATTGTAAGAAGAGTAAGAAGAAGATTACTGATATTCCTAAGTCTGATGTTAGGAATAGATCAGTACTCTATAAACCGCAGAAGTCCTGTTTTCATTGTGGTAGTCTATGGCATTCTATTTATACATGTAAAGAGTATCATGATTTGTACTATAACTTTTATGATCCATTGCCTAAGTTTGAAAGTAGTACAAAGTCTGATAGAACTGAAAATGTCATGAAGAAGCATGCTTTTGTTAATACTGATACTGACAAAGCAAATCCTGATGGAGTAAATCCTGTCAGGACTGCTAAAGTCAAAAAGTCTTCTGCTGTTAAAATTAATAAATTGCATGAGAAAGGAACCCAACATGTATGGGTTCCTAAGTGTTCTAACTAGTGTGTTTCTATTCTGATGCAGGGTAAAAAGAAAAATGTGTTAGTCATGGATAGTGGATGTTCTGTGCACATGACTGGAAACAAAGCCCTGTTATCAGAATATGAAGAAAAAGCTGGCCCAACTGTGTCTTATGGAGATGGCAACATTGGACAAACCTTGGGATATGGCAATATAATCATTGGAAATGTCATCATTGAAAAAGTAGCTCTAGTGAAGGGACTAAAACACAACTTGTTGAGTATTAGTCAAATCACTGACAGAGGTTATCATGTCAATTTCTACTCCACACATTGTGAAGTAGTCAGTAAAGCAACAGGGAAGATAGCACTAACTGGCTACAGGCATGGTAACATATATGAAGCCAACATTCTCTCAGATACTGATGGCTCCCCTACATGTTTCATCAGTAAAGCTTCAGTAGATGAAAGTTGGAATTGGCACAAGAAGCTTTCTCATCTCAACTTCAGCAACATCAATGAGTTGGTTAAGAAAGAATTAGTAAGAGGATTACCTGATGTCTTATATACACCTGATGGACTCTGTGATGCATGCCAAAAAGCAAAACAAAGAAGGACATCATTCCAGAGTAAATCAGAATCCTCTATTGAAGAACCATATCACATGCTACATCTTGATCTGTTTGGTCCAGTCAACATCATGTCCATCAGTAAGAAAAGGTACACTCTTGTAATTGTTGATGAATATTCTAGATTCACCTGGGTGTATTTTCTGCACAGAAAAGATGAAACTCCTGAAGTTCTGTTGGATCATGTGAGGATGATTGAGACAACCACAAAGTACAAAGTCAAGATTCTGAGAAGTGATAATGGTACTGAATTTAAGAATTCAAAGATGGAAGAGTTCTGCAAATACAAAGGAATCATTCAACAATTCTCTGCTCCTGGCACACCTCAGCAAAATGGAGTAGTAGAAAGGAAGAATAGAACTCTTATTGAAGCTGGCAGAACTATGTTGGAAGAAGCTAAATTACCTACATATTTTTGGGCAGAAGCAGTCAACACAGCATGCTATACACAAAATCTCACATTGATAAACAGGCATGGTGTCACTCCTTATCAGTCACTCAAAGAGAAGAAACCAAGTCTGAAGCATTTGCATGTGTTTGGCTGTAAATGTTTTGTTCTCAGAACTCATCCTGAACAGCTAGGGAAATTTGAAACAAAGGCTGATGAAGGAATATTCATAGGCTATCCTGCATCAAGAGCCTTCAGAGTTTTTAATTTGAGGACAAGAACTGTCATGGAGTCAATACATGTATCTTTTGATGACAAGAAGATAACTGGAATCATTGAAGACTCACATGATAGATTACTATTTGAAAATGAAGCTTCCAAGGAACCTGAAGAAAGTGAATCAGAAGCTGTCCATTCATCCAGTACTGACGGGTCACCAAATCCTGATGACTCACCAGGTACTGATGGTGCTAATACTGATGATGCAAACAACAGTGATACAACTAGTAGTGCTAATGTTGAGGGGGAGCAACGGCATTCAACTACAAGTTCAGAGTCAACTCAATCATCAGGACAGAATTCTTCAAATACTGATTCAAGTGAAGATCCTGATAACACATCAGGAGGACATAGCAATAATTCAGGGAGAGTTTCAAATCAATCAAATTCTTTCAATCAAGATAACACCAATCCAGGGGGAGCATCTACTTCAAGAAACAATTTGACACCAGCAAGGAAATGGACAAAAGATCATACTCCTGATTTGATAATTGGAGATCCTGATGCAGGTGTTCAAACAAGAAGTGCAACTCAGAATGAATGTTTATATAATAACTTTCTATCCAAGGAGGAGCCTAAGAAAGTTGAAGATGCACTTAAAGATGCTGATTGGGTTACTGCAATGCAAGAAGAACTGAATGAATTTGAAAGGAATGAAGTCTGGAAACTGGTACCAAGACCAAAGAATAGATCAATAGTTGGTACAAAGTGGATTTTCAAGAACAAGACTGATTCTGATGGAGTCATTATCAGAAATAAAGCTAGACTAGTTGCAAAGGGGTATTCCCAACAAGAGGGAATTGACTATGATGAAACTTTTGCTCCAGTTGCAAGACTAGAAGCCATCAGGATATTTCTTGCTTATGCAGCACATAAGAAATTCAAGGTTTTCCAGATGGATGTTAAAAGTGCTTTCTTAAATGGTGAACTGGAGGAAGAAGTTTATGTTGAACAACCTCCTGGTTTCATTGATCCTAAATATCCAGATCATGTCTACAGACTGGATAAGGCACTTTATGGACTAAAGCAAGCTCCAAGAGCATGGTATGAAACCTTAGTTCAATTCTTACTGGAAAGTGGATTCAAAAGAGGTGCAATTGATAAAACTCTATTTTATTTGAATCATGGTAAGGAGTTGCTGTTAGTTCAGATTTATGTTGATGATATCATTTTTGGGTCAACAAACAATAAGCTGTGTGAAAAGTTTTCCAAGCTTATGCAGTCAAGATATCAAATGAGCATGATGGGAGAAATGAGTTACTTTCTGGGTCTTCAAGTTAAACAGACTGATGAAGGGATTTTTATTAATCAGTCTAAATACACAAGGAATTTACTGACAAGGTTTAACATGCAAGACAGTACTCCTGCTTCAACTCCCATAGCTACAGCTACCAAACTTGATCCTGATCAAGGTGAAGAGGTAGATGTAACTCACTACAGAGGAATGATTGGCTCTTTATTGTATCTCACTACCAGTAGACCAGATATCATGTTTGCAACCTGTCTATGTGCAAGATTTCAAGCAAAACCTAGAGAACCACATCTGATTGCAGTCAAAGGCACTCCTTCACTTGGCCTTTGGTATGCAAGGGAATCAGATTTTGGGTTGTGTGGTTATTCAGATGCTGATTTTGCAGGATGCAAAATAGACAGGAAAAGTACTTCAGGAAGTTGTCAGTTTTTGGGTGGAAGACTAGTTTCATGGTTCAGTAAAAAGCAGAAATCTATTTCCACTTCAACTGCAGAAGCTGAGTACATTGCTGCGGGAAGTTGTTGTGCTCAGATAATGTGGATGAGAAATCAATTGTTAGATTATGGCCTGTCATACTCAAAAATCCCTATTTATTGTGATAACCAAAGTGCTATTGCAATGACAGGAAATCCAGTTCAGCATTCTCTTACTAAACACATAAGTATCAGATATCACTTTATAAGAGAACAGGTTCTGGAAGGAACAATTGAACTTCACTTTGTTCCTACTGATCAACAACTAGCTGATATATTCACCAAGCCACTACCTGAAGCTACTTTCAATAAGTTGGTGAATGAACTTGGAATGATGAATTTTGAGAATTTCTGAGGAAAAGCTACAGAGAGGAAATCCTAATAACTGTCATATCCTGATGGTTATTCAGAAAGGTATGTATCTTTGATCAAATCCTGATAGGACTCAATCCTGACAGGAAGTCAACTGGTCAAATCCTGATGCTCATATGTTTGAAGCTGGTATGAAAACCAGAGGTTCTATGCTAATTTGTCATCAACACTCCTGGTAAACTCTGGACAATTAGATTATTACTTAGTCTTTGATTAAGTTTTCAGTCTTAATTATCAATTTCAATTTCATTATTAACAGAGTTTATTATTTATCATCTCTATATCACTTTGAGTGTTACTAACAAATTTTGCAGACAAGTACAGGAAGCAAACAATTGAGAAAATAGACAAATTTCATTAATACTTGAAGATACATTACACATGAAATATGGAAATTACATATTTGTTTTCCTAGTCTATTTTCTACTCAGGAACTCGTGCTTTACAGATAAGCATGAACACGTGCCCTGCAAATTAGCATGAATGCTCCTGAGCAGCTTCACAGTCCATCAGGATTGGAAGATTTCTATGTCCATCCTTAAAGGACAAAAAGAGGAGCTGATGCACTTGAAGGCGGATCGTCATTGTGATCACCGGGATGCTTCCTTGCCTCCACCGTGCATGAAGCACTTGCATCACGCACTTTCTTTCTTCTCCTCTCTCGCTCTTCAACGAGGTCCTCATCTTCTTCATCATCCTCATCGTCTTCATCCTCTTCATAGATGAGATTCTCAAGAGGATTCCAGCCAGGATTGGCTTGCACAAAGTCGTGCCACACCACATCAACCATAGCGTTTATAAACGCTTCATATTCCTGCGGGTCAGGAACTGGTTGTGGCTCCATCTCAGCAAGAGCCTCATCCATTTGTTGCCAAATTCTATCAAGTTCTTCATCAGGTATGTTGTTTTGATTGTTGGCAGCCATTGAAAAACAAAGAAGGTGAAAGGTTTTCGTGAGTTTTTCTCTGGAGAGGGTTTGTGTTTTAATAGATATATGATGATTATGCTTAACAGTTCTCTTTTATAGAGAATGTGTATTAAGGGTGCAGGTCATTTCTACAATCTCGATGAGACGGTTCGGTTTTCCATAAATATTTTTGCCTCGTTTGCTGGTAAGCGTGTTTTAATTCTATGACCATTAATTTGGTTATTTTTCTTAAACCAAAACGCTATTCAGGATTGTTAAAATAAATTTTGTTTTCTTAAATAAAATTTTATTTTAATCTTATTGAATATTTTTTTTTAATCCTGATATGGCAAAATATTTTGTGCGGAAATGCTTTTATTCCTGATGAGGTTAGGTTTTTCTTACATCAGAAAATGCCTACTCGTTATGGACTACTTTCTAATGCTATGGTACAAGGACCAACCCACCTTGTTCCTGACACAAGCATGCAACCTAAACAGTCTAAACAGTTAACAACCACCTCTACTGTCTCTCAAAAGACTTTAGTTGTAAAATCAAAGAAATCAGCTAGAACTGATGTGTCTGGAAGGCAATCAGGTTCAAAGGATTTTTCCTCTACACCACTCACTAAAAAGAAGATACAAGGGGGTGTACAAGGGGTCCTGGTCAAGAAAGCTGATAAGGTTGTTAAGAATGTTCCTGTGAAAAGGAAGTTAAGGTTGATTGATGAAAGTGATTCAGAGGATGACTTACCTATATCTTCTGTGATGAATGTGAACAAGGAAGTTGCTGATACTGCTACTAAAGCTGTGGTACCTTCATCAAAACCACAAAAGACAAGGAAATTATCAAAGAGTAGGTATCATATTCCTTTGACAGTGCAAATGAAGGATACTGATATTCAGACATCAAATCCTGATGTTAGTATTCCTGATGCAACAACAAAAGTTGTCTCTCTATCAGACTCTCCAGCCTCTCCATCTCAGATTCGAGGACATTCTTGGGAGAAGGTTTCTACAACTGCTTCCTTGGTTGGTCTTACACCTACATCAAAGAAAAAGAGGAATGCAGAAGAGTTAGTCTATCAGAGACAGAAGAAGCTGAAAGGATCAAGCCCACAAGAACCTGAATTTCAGAGTAATTCAGCAGCTACTGTTGATCCTGCCACACAAGAACCACTCAATCAAAGTTTGGGTGAAGGCTTAGCTAGTGGAATGGTCACACAAGAACCATTTTCTCAAAGGGAGAATGAAGACATCAACATTCCAGCTACACAAGAACCATCTTCTCAAAGTGAAGATGCAGGCAAAGCTACAGCTTCTGTTGAAAGATTGGTCGAGAACATTGTCAATGAGGGAAGCACACAAGAACCTTTAGCTCAAAGTGTTGAAGAAGCTTCTGAACCTCAAGCTCCACAAGAACCATTGGTAGCAAATACTGATGCAAGCATATCAAATCCTGACGATGTTCATCCTGACGCTAGTGGTGCTCCTGATAATGAACCTATTTTGATACAGCCACTTCGTTCAAGACCAATAGATCATCCTATCTCAGAATCTCAGGATAAACTGAAAGAAAAGAGAAGGAACAGCTTGCTACAGCACTCAAGATTAGTCTTGGAACTAATTTTGGTTCATCAAGTACATATATGGCTGGCAAAGCTTCCACTGGGAAAGATCAGAGACAAGATTTTTCTACTCCTTTCTTTGATCCTGCAGAGGCATTTAGACAGAATGAATGGAACAATTCATGGCACAATTCTGATGAATCTATCAGTTTTTCTTCTGCTATTGAACATGCCTATAATGCAGTGAAGTCTATAGAGAATCAAGACTTGAAGAATCATCTGAAGGCTACAACTCTGTTATCCAAAAGCCTGAAAAGTGAGATTGATTCTATCAAGGGTTCAACTGAAAAAGTGAGGACTGATATCTTTAATAATTTTACAAAGGTGCCTACTACTTTTCAACTAAGGGTAGTGGAATCCCAAGTGAAATCTGTTGTTTCAGAACAAACCTCAATCAATCAAAGAATTGATTCTCTGGATACTAAGGTAACTGAAATTCAAGCCTCTCTTTCCTTAATTTTGCAATTATTGTCAAATCCTGATGTCAAAAAGGGGGAGAAGGTTATTCAGACAAAATGTACACCTGATCTAGTATTAAGAAATAATGATGATGATACTGGAGATGATGGTGGTGACAAAGTGATACAAGGAGAAACCTCTGATACTGCGGTTTTGAAGTCTACAATTCAAACTTCTCAAAGTCAAACAACGCAGTCAACTCATGTTTCTGATTCTGGAGTTAAGACAGTAAGAACATTGGTGCAATCTCAGATCCTGACGGAAGATCAAATCCTGACACCTGGTCATGGACAAATTCTTGCTACAATTCCTGAAGGTGATGAAGATGTGATTATTGATAATCCTGAAGATGCATCAAATTTATTCCAGAAGTTTTCTACAAAAGACGGTAGAATTGTTACTCTTTATCACACTGATAAAAGAGTTCAACAATTATATGCAAGAAAAGCACTCTCTACAGCAAGTGAAGAATATCCAGATCTCTCACATGAAGAATTCTTGAGACTACAAAGAGAGACAATGGAAAGCTATACTGCTCCTGCTAGAGGTAGAGGAAGCAGAGGTAGGAGAGGTGCTAGAAGAAGTAAAAGAGGTTCTTCAACTCAAATATTACCTAGACAGACAAGGTCTAGAGGGTTAAGAATTGAAGAAATTCCTGAACCTATTCAAACTCTAGTAGTTCCTGACAGATCTACTTTTGGTGATGATGGAATTGTTGAAGAAGAACCTGAATTGAGAAGAAAATCAAGTAAATCAACTCTCAGCAATACAAATCAAATTGAAGATTCTAATCCTGACAATATTCAAGATCCTGACGAATCTGAAATTCTGCAAGAGGTTGATTTGATAATCTTATCTACTGTTGTTGATTGTCACAACAAGGAAGTAGATGAAGAAGAAGAAGCCAGAAGAAGAGAAATTACAAGATCAACAAATAGAGATTTCAATCTCTATGTACAAAGGCTTAAACTCTCAAACAGAAGAGTGTGGAGGAACTCAAGCAGACAAGAATCTTCGCTGGAAAGAAGCTATGCTTTTGAAAAGGAAAAGGACAAGAAGTGGAAACATATTAGCACATTAAGTTGTGATACACCTATCAATTTTCAGTCTGGTGGAATTATTACAAGCGCTTCAAGTGTTGTTGATTTGTCTGATATGGCTAGATCAAAAACACTTTGGTTAAAGATGTTTTCAAATCTGAAGCAATTGTCAAGTAATTCAAGAGGAGGTATTGGACACAGAGATGGTGAATATCTGAATATGTCATATGTTGATCCTTACTCCTTGACAGAAATTGGAGGTACTTTAACTTCTGAAAACCTGAACAATTTATTAGCTGTTGATATAGTTATAGATTGTCATGATGGTTTTGAAAAGAAAGAAAAGCTTCTGTACTTCATGAAAGATGGTAGTGTGAAGATTCTATCTATTCAAGATCTGCTGATGAAAACTACACAGGAACTGAAATATGTTCACTATCTGTTAAGATGGAAGAACCAAGTGTACAAAGAATGGAGTGACATGATTTTGTCAACTATAAGAAGAAGACTGGATGGAAACAGTAATTTCGATGGTAATTATACTCCCATGTACTTAAATCAAATAGGTCAGGATGTGGAAATGCAAAGGGGTACTGCTGTTAAAGAAGTAAATTTTGGCATGACTCATCTTTCTCTCAATCCTGATGGGAAGGAAATTGCTTATCTTTTGCTTGAAGAGCACAGTCTACAGAGAAACTCCATACAGAATCTCAGAGCAGCTATCTACCAGATTAATGAGGAAGATGAAGAACTCAGAAATCTTAAGGAAAGACTGATTCAAATTCTTGAAGAAAAAGAAGAAAGTTTATTATCCAACTTCTTGAAGATGAATCTGTTCTATCACAAAGCTTAAACAGATAAGTTGTTTCTGAAGATACTTGTACATTTTGATACATGTTTTTGACATCATTGAATATTTGGAATCTATACTTTATTTCACAAAGTATGAGATTGGGGGAGATTGTTAGATCAGAATTCAATGATCGTCAGAAGCTAGACTCAACTGATCAGGATTGCTGACGTCATCAGTATTGCATGGTCATCAGTATTTGATCAAGCGTCAGTATCTTATTGATCATCAGGATTCCTACTCAGACTATGATCAGGTTTGATCATCAGGACTTGAAGCTGATCAGGATTCCTACTTCGAGTTATATTTGGAGTCTAGATAAACATGGAAGTTTATTCTATTTGTTCCTGGTTTGTAGAATGCAGCTATCGATTAAAGATATGTTTCTATCTTTGTTATGATTAGGACTTATCTTGTTATTGATAGAGAAGCTGTGTGCACTATATAAACACAGTTTTGGTTTCGATTTATGTATTCATTCGAGAGAGAACATAATCGGAGAGAAGCTCTTAAGAATAGAATTTCTTGAGAGAGTTTTTGTAAGCTAGCAGCTCTTAAGAACATCAGAATTTCTTAAGAGAGTTTGTAACAGTTTTATATCAAAGTTAATAAAGCTGTTATTGTTATTGTTATTGATCTTTCATATTTGTGTTATATAAAGTCGAGAATCGTATACAATTGTATTCAACCCCCTTCTACAATTGTTATTCACTGGGCAACAGCAAAAAACAAAATATGTTATAGATGAAAACATTCGTCTACTATTTTTAAAAACATTTAAAAGAAATTAAAACATTCGGCTATATATGTATTATTTCGACCGAAACGTTCTTAAATTCAAATTATTTTTCTTAAAAAAATTGTAAGTTCAATCATATAGATGAAAAGATGACGTAATAATTATCGAGTATATTAATTTATGAAAAAATTTATATGATAGATGACGCAATTTGTAATCTAATACGATATAAAGTTCAAACCGTTATATATTTAATGCAAATAAATAAAATTTATAATATTAAAATAATCTTATTTTCTACGGGTGAAATTTATAATATTTTGTGTAATTTGTTATTTTTGTACGATCTTTTCTTTTAGTACCGTTAGATTTACAAAAAAAATATGAAAAATATTTATGTAAATCATTTGTGTAGATAGATTCCCTATCTTGCGAAGTAAATTACAAAATTGTCGGTATATAACATAGGCGATGCAGTCTTAACATTGTCAGATATAAACGTAGGGCTGAGACTTATTACAAAATCTATTAATATTATTTAAAAGTCATCCATGCGGCGTCTCACTCAATTTTTTTACTTTTAAAATTTTATAAAAATTTTATACTCTAATCTTATATGTTATCTATAATCTTATTATTATGTAGAAATTATACGTTATCTATAATCTTATACTCTTTTAAAATTTTATTTTTTATATCAATCATTTAAAATAAAAGAAAGAGAATCGTAGAGTATGCTCAATCCATTAAAATATTTTTGGTAATTATATACAATGCAATATTTTATAAATAATATAAACCAACATTTTATTTATTTAAAAATAAAAAATTATAAAAAAGAAGATGAGAGAAGAAGAGAAATTAACATTAATAAGATTTTAAAGAAAACTTAAAACAAAATGTACTATGCTACTTATGCATGAGCTTGATTAGAGAAGATTAATGGTTCAATTTACTACACTAATATAATCTTATCTACTATTTGCATAAATATAAAAGAGTTGACTTTTTTGTAATTTTTTAGCATGTAGGGGCAAAATCATAAATTCAAGGTATTAAAATGACATATATCAATAATTTAAATTGATAAAAGAGAATTGTAGATTATGTTCAATTGCTAAAAATATTTATTATAACTATGTATTGTGCAATATTCTAAAAATAATATAAATCAATGTTTATTAACTCAAAAAATAAAAAAATTGGAAGAAGAGGTGGTTTATCTAATAAGAGTTTGAATATAAACTCAAAACAAAGTGTAGCACAGTTGGTTATGACATGAGTTTGACATGGATATGTTAAGGGTTCGATTCCCATCATTAACGTAATTTCACAATTTTTACATTTTTATTAAAGAATGGTATTTTTGTAATTTTAGAAAATATAAGGGTAAAATCGTAACTTCACAGCCATTAAAATGGCAAACTTTGCCCTTTGTTGGCTTTTAATATATAGAGAAAGATTGCCGTGATATTTTTGGAAAAAGAGTAGATTTTGTTAGAAAAAAATATTTTAATTATAAAAGGCAATCATCTAGTTACTATTTTTATATTTTTTTATTATTTATTAAATAGAATAAATGACCGAAAACCAAAAACTGACCTTTAACCGAAAACCAAAACTTTCAATGTTTCGACTTTAATAATATAGTATAGATATGTATATATATGTCTATATACTCATATAGACATACATATGTATATATGCACATATTTATCTAAATTTACGATAATATATGTCCATATACGCTTACATATCCTATATCTCATATTATTATTTAGATTTATTTTGTAAATTTTTATGAATTAAATATTGCAAAAAAATATTATTTAAGCATATTTTTATTGTTCTTTATATAAGGTGTTCTTCCTAGAGTACATACATTATGTGAATATATAAAAATATTTGATTGAGCAATTTTAATTTTTTGATTACTCATGTCATATGTCATACATGCATACGTATATACATACATACACATAATATACATGATAATATATAACCATATACGCTAATATATATCATACCTCATTATATTATTATTTAGATGCATGTGCATTGTAATTATTTATACTTTTAATAAATCAAATTATACATAATCTTTAACATATTTTAAATATTAGATTTGTATGACACAAATACGTTCAAATCAACATATGATAACAAAAAGAACAAAACACTTTTATGTACTCTGCATTGTAATTATTTATACCTCTATTAAATCAAACTATACATAATTTTTGACATGCCTTAAGTATTATATTTGTACGGCACAAATACGTCCAAATCAGTACAAGCTAACAAAAAAAATAAGAACTTTTATGTATATAAGTGTAATACAAACTTGTACTAATTTTAAAGTCTGTTTGGCTCCAGATTTAAAACGGAGCTTAAAGTGATTTTTGACTTTAAGCTGAAAATGTATGTTTGTGTAATATTGTAAGACAAAAAATGACTTAAAGTTAGAAAAACCGCTTAAAACTAGAAGTTAGTAAGATGTACTTTTTTGAATGGCTTATTTATTTTTATTTTGACTGATTTTATTTGATAAAATTAATATAACCATTCAAATGTATATTTATCAAATTTATTTTTATTATTACAATTTTAATAACTCATAAGTCACTCGTAACATAAAATTATTCAAACAGATATTTACTTAAATTTTTTACATTTTACTTATCAATTTAAGCAATTTTAAACCATAAGCAATAATTTTAATTTTAGTCAAACGGGCTCTTAATGTCGTATAACTCATCAATTGCTACTCTAATACGGAAATATACAAAAAAATCGAATAAATTTATAATTTACTCATATTTAAAGTATGTCCGTGTATTGCACGGGCAAAAGAGCTAGTTTCCTCAAAAAGATCAAGTATATAACATATTTGTCTGTTTTTATTTCTGAATAAGTAGCACAGAAAAAGAAATATAAATTAGAGTAAATAGCAGTTTGCACCCCTTTACTTTGGGCGTTTTTTCGATTTGGTCCTGAATAATGTTCTGTAGCAGAATGCACCCCTATGTTTAATTGTCGCTTCGATTTGCACCCCTTTGACCAAATTCCGTTAATTTTGACTGTCACCGTTAATTAGAGCAGGGGTAAAATTGGAAAATAAATCCCAGAAACACTATTCATGAAATACTTTACTAACCAAATGGATCAAACGGTGGCTTAATCAAGAAACTCGCCGGAATTGGACGAACAACCTCACCGGAATCGGAGAATTCCAGAATCCGGCAGATAGCTTCGCCGCCGGCGAGCCCAAATCGTTCGAAACGACCTCCAAAATGCCCGGTTTTTTATGGGAAATCACAGGCCTTCATAACACAATCAATACCCAACAAAACATCAACCAAAACGGCTAAAAATCGAGCCCAAGGCTCGCCGGCGGCAGCATCGCCGCGTTTCCGGCCACCCAAAGATGAACACCAAAATCGAATATTTTTACATGTATATAATCGCCATTCTACGATCTATTCTGTGGCATAAGTGTCATTAACAACCGAATTACCGAGGTTCAATTCCGGCCAAAAACTTAAAGAAAATCCGGTGACCCTTAAATTTCCGAATAACTCGAATTCAAGCTCAAAAATTATAATCATGTTATAAATTTCATAACAAACACAATCCAACTATCAATTATCAAGAACAAATCCACCATGATTATTCACATAAATACTGTTAAAATCTAAATAAATAGGAAATTATCCTGGCTAATTACCCAAATAACTCTGGCTGTTAAGGTTAACAGTCAAAATTAACGGAATTTGGTCAAAGGGGTGCAAATCGAGTCGACAATTAAACATAGGGGTGCATTCTGCTACAACAGAACATTATTCAGGACCAAATCGAAAAAACGCCCAAAGTAAATGGGTGCAAACGGCTATTTCCTCCATAAATTATCGTGTCCAAAGAAAAAAGAAAAAAGAAAAAAGAACTTACAGTTACATTAACACATTATGATTCACAAGGTTTTTGCCTTGGTTTTTTTTTTGGGGCCTTGTTATCCATCAAGAAGAAAAGAAAAGTATTCTATCAGGGTCATTTTTAAATTCATGGGGGTAAAGAGGGGGTTCTTGCTTGGTCTTTAGAAAATTTGTTTTACACACTGCTATAAAGATGCCTTTACTCCCTCTGGACGATTTAACAAACTTGTTTTACTCGTATAGTGGGTGTTTAGCTCTCCTTTAAGTTCACTTAAATAAGCTAAATTCTATAAGCCCATCTGCACTTCCATAAGAACGAACACATCTAGGTTGTCCTTTGCAATCCCTCAAAGTTTAACAGCCAGCTGACGGTGCGAAAAGCCCATAACAGATAGCTGGATGATAGGCTGTGTATCATGGACCAAATATTTAATATTAGTTGTGTTCTGGCTTATAAACTCGCAAGTAGTGATTTATTTTTACAATGAACAGATGAACTGTTGCAATTGCGGAGTAGGATGATACAGCACTCATATCCCACAATCAGAAATTGACATGAATATAATAAAGTCAAATTTATTCCTATAATTTAGGTGATGTATATAAATTGTAGTTGAACATAAAGATGCCGTAGAAAATTTTCAAAATGCTTAGAGTAGGTCTCATCTACGAGAAGCGCCTCTTCGCCCTCGAGCAATTCTTTGCCCTGCTCCAAATAATACTGCTTTTCCTATCACTCCTGTATGTAGTCCACAAGCCATAGCCACAGCTCCACCTACAACTAACCATTTCCAGTCTATTCCATTCCGATCCCCTTCCCTCTTAATATCCATTGTCCCATTTCTCTCTTCTGCACCTGATACGGACTCCTGAGAATTTGAACTCCCATCAATTGAAATCTTTGTAGTGATTTTTGCTAGTTGTGCACTTCTGGACAAAGGTGCCTCAGATTTCCTTGCCACTTGATATGCTCTAAAGCCACCATGTAACTTCTTGACAGTTCCCCACATCCCATGACGAACGCCCAACTTTGCTACGTCTTTGGGGATCCCCATATCTTCATGATGAACAAGAGTCACCTCGCACGCAGTCAACTGCCCATCTCCTTTGCGAGATTGTACTGCACTCAACAGATAGATGCACCAAACAGTATACATGAGATAATTTAAAAATAATAATGCTTCCATTTCTGCTTCGTAACATGTGAAATAATTCTTACCAGGCTTGATAACCCAGCTTGAGAAGTACCTATCCACACGTCTGGGTTTGTCCCGCTTCGGCAAAGCTGGATATGGAACTGCCTGCAAAACATTCTCAAATTTATATTTGCAAATCGATTATGACTGCACATGTTTCTAAGAAAATAAATACAAAGACAATTTTAGTTTTATGATACTACTTACTCAAATATTACAAGTAGTGACGTATAAAAACCTATGTCATTTCACAATCTGAAATTAGACGTATTTATGAAAAGAACTACTATTTTCATGTAACAAAATATAAACACAAAAATCATATCATTTGAATTGTGCTTATATAACGCTCACACACCTAATAACTTTGGCCATATCCACGAGAAAAACTTCGATCATCCACACCAACAAACAAGTTAACTTAAAAATGTGATAGATCATAGATGGTTTTATGTCCATTATTAACTTTAGACAAGCTTCAAGTTGGTTTTTGAACATGCTAATCATAATGAAGCGAGTTAATGCAATAGAGCAATTTAAGAATGAGAGTTAAGCACCTTAGTCACGCAGTAATAAGTGTTTCCAGCTTCCCATATTCTTCTACCGATAATATACTCACGATCACTGCAAAAGAATGGAAACTGCATAGAGAGCAAGCACCAATTTAAACACTGTTTAGCAAACAGGTATCAAGACTAATATTCTACAACAAAGATATACAAAACATAGCTTAAAAGGGACCTTTTTAATCCAGTGGACAATTGATGTCCCTGTTTGAGGGCATTCATTTAACATCTTGAAGTACCCTAACATAGGATCCCATTTAGGCCGAAACTCGTCATCCCAAAAGAAATCTCTAACCAGCTCCGGAGTTGCATCCTCAAAGACGGTTCTGCTTTTGTATATTACGCCAGTCTGACATGTTATAAAGCATTATCAGCTAACAATTTTCACAAATGTCAAGCAACAAATAAGAAAATATGTAATGCACTCGGAAATCTTAAGGAAGCTGATACATGAAGTCATGCATTAAATCATATAGTAAAAGAAAATGATGCACGCGAATTAGGCTACACTCTACGTTATAGTCAGCTCTGATATTGTTACTTAAGAAAATGGAGTCCTAGGGTTTGAATTTAAAAGCAAATATCTAGTTTAATTCAACATATTACTATGTCCAAAATTCATTTATGCAAGCAACTAGGCATCTTCTTGCATTGGACTGTAGCCATTGTATGTATTGATCTCTGCCTCCAAACATAACGTACTTGACTCCTGAAGATTTTTTTTTTCTTTTCGAGCTAATCTCCTATCTGATTGTGCTTACTAATGACCCTAGCAAGGATGTTTTCAACACCTACTTTCTTTTTAATGTTACAGCAGTGTGCACCATTAAAGAACATGTAAAAAAAGATAAGTGGCATGAGTAAGAAAATCTTCTATTTTGCAACACTTGCAAGGTCTTTTGTAACATCAATGTAGGATGCCCTCTTAATTTTGAAAATAACTATAAAAATAATAATGATGATGATGATGATTAAATTTCACAAATGTAGCTTGATGGTCAAAAACTCTATCCATCTCACACCACCCCACCTGATGAAAAATAATTCTTAAGTAATTAAACAGAAACAAACTTGGCTGATTCACCATGATTAAACCGCAAGTAATCACTACCACCAAAAGTATTATAACTAAATTGCAAGAATAATTTATGGCAACCATATGTCGAGAAACACTGATGTTGACAATTCAATCAGGGGATATCATAGCCATCTAACAAGAGTATAAATAGAAGATGAAACCTTAGCAGACCAAAACCTATCATAGCTAGGCTAACAAAACAATATACCGCTAATAGATAGAAGAGTTCACTTATAAAATAATGTGTAATGAAAAATCATCCCTATCACCACCATAATACCATTGCATCATTAACAATAAGAGAATAAATAGTCTATGAGGATGATTATACTTGAACTTTACTCAAACTCTTCATAAAAGAGAGAATAAAAAAACTGTAACAAGTCCACTGAGTTTGTGCATCGATATCAGGATATCACATACTCGTATGTACGACGGTAAGCATATTTGGACAAAAGATGCTTCCTGAAAACAAAAATTCATTCACACCTACATTAAGTTGAACTTTCAAATGTTCATCCAAACTCCAAACAGTTTTTCGCATATATTGTGTTCCTACTTTCTACACTTTCTTTTTCTGAATAGTATTACTACATTTGAAAATTATACAATTTAAACACATGAGGTGTCAGACTCTAGCTCTATCATCCAGAACAAAGTAAATGTTAGTTCCATAACAATTAGCATGTGTGATGTGCATTTTCATCTATCTATTTAAGTATACAAATGTTAGCACTTAACATGTAACAAGCTATTCAAAACTTCCCTAACTGAGACAAATACGCACAGTGTGATCACATCAAAATAACCCGTAAAATTTGGCAGATGAAAAGCAGCAAATAAATAGGCATGATCAAGTGATACCTCAGGCTCATGGTGCCAAGCTTGATATGCCATGTTTGAGGTAGATCGGTCCATGAGATATTGCCAAGGCCTATCCCATCCCTTTCCATCCAGAAGATGCAACAGATGTTCGAGATCATTCTTCGTAACAAGAACATGTTCTTTAGTTGAGGTTCCATTGATCAGCCTACAAATGTAAAATCAGTAGAAACAGAAACTTTAATATGCATCATGTAAAATATTAAGGAAAGTCTCATATAAGGTCAGAATTATTAGTATCTCAAACAAAATCTATAAGGAAAAAAAATTACGTATTCGATTTGGAAATTAGCAGACAAAAGAGCATGATTACAAAGTTACATATACTGATGACAGTGTATGTGATTTATATAGGATGCAACATGCAATTGACTCCCTACCAGATGTGTCATAGTTGTCATGGCATGCTAATTAAGAAGAAGGCACTTTGACTATTTTGTGCTTTTAATCTCATTTCAAATACCCGACTTCCATTTATAGAGCCACATCTTCACAATAAAAAAATTCACAGCAAGTTTACTCACTAATTATATAGGTATCAGTAAGTATTCAAATATAACTAGTCTCCAGATTCCTATGTGACAAAAACATTTGCTAGTAAAACTAAATAAGTATGCCAGAGCAATAGTTTGTCATTTGATTATACTAATGATAAGCATAAATTAAAGGACATCACTCTAACATGATATCCATACGTAAAATTTGTTTGTCTTAAAAAGTCGGCACATAAGACGTAACAGCCTGGGTCATCTCCCTATTCCCCAGCTACGACATGTTACATCCTTGAACTACATAAAATTAAAAAATAAAAACAATAAAACTAATCCACCAGCTCCACCCACATACTGGAGTAGTAAACCATCAAAGCAAACTTTACTTGCTAATGAGCCTAGCGATGTCTATCTTGTTGCTGCACTCTTCAAAATCATTTCCTCCAAGCTACAATGCTATAACAGACACAATGATAACACTACACATTCTACAATGCTGCCAAATGACATTTAGGAATTGTAGTTTCTACAGCAACTTTTGTTAGATGTATCCAATGCTTGACAAGATGAAGGTAGCTGTCATGAAATGACAGTAATACACCTATGACTTCATTTTTCTAAATATTAAAATTTGTTGTAATAGTTTCAAGCATATTATACAGGAGATATCAAAACGGATTATGACCTGCTCCATCACGTATCAATCCCTAACTTGGCTATAAGGATGTGCAAAACTTCAGCTTCTATACATGAAGTACATTTCAGCTTCTATACATGAAGTACATTTTTAAAGGTGATAATGCCCATCACCAATTTGCATTTTCCCCAAAAAGAATGTTTAGTTCTCTATTATGAAATTTCCCGTCTTCTACCTAAGAATTACAAGGTTTTTCACCAATTAATTTTTTTTCTCTGCTTTATCCTTGTAATCTATTAAATGGACCACTCAAGCATCCAATTCAATGATTACACAAACACACACACACAAAAACACATATCAATAATCCACTAATAAGTCAACTGACCTAAACTAAAAAGCAAAACGCAGCTCAAAATACGAAGGAAACTACCTCATCCACCATTTCTAACTTCACATTTCAATTCCTTACAACATCTTCCAACTTAAAATGTCCGTAATATCAACCCTAGCAAGTTCTAAAATCATATTACCAATCCTATCTCCAAAAAAACAAAAAATTCAATCACATATAAAAAACAAAACACATAAGCAAACAATTAAATTAAACACAAATTCATCCGTAAACACGAAAAGCCTCACCTAATCTCACCGCCAGCAGCCTCCGACAGTTCCCCTAAATCCGAACCAGACTCAACTTTCTCCACCCCCGAGCTCTTCCTCCTACTCAACCTAAAATTAGACCACAACCTGCTAGCCACCGAAAAAGCCGATAAAGCCGTACACGCAAGCCAAAGCCTCCGAGCACCAAAACCAGGCGGAAATGTCCAAACGAACCGGAGTTTAGGCCGGAGCCCTAAAAAAACCAACCCGGTCCATCTCGGCCGCCACGACCAGCCAATCAAAAGTCCAATCACAACGGCGAGCCAAATCGGCACGGAACACAATAAAATGTCGACGAATGTTTCGATAAGTGCTGGCTTTTTGACGAATTCCAGCAAATCGAAGAAGAAATCCTCCATTATTAAGCTGATCTATATATACATGTATACGTATAGGGATTTGTATGTATAGATGGTTGTTAGATAATTGGGATTTCTAGAGAGAGAGAGAGGGAGAGAGAGAGGGAGAGGGAAGGGAAAGTGCAGAGAGAGAGATTTGGAATTGTAGGTAAAATGGTGGAAAACACGTGGGATGACGTGGAGGAGAGAGGAGAGTGGGGGAGGGGATGGGAAGGCGCGTGAGGGACAAGAATGGGGTGGTTGAACTGAAAAGAGGGGAGAGTGGAGGGGACGTGATGAGAGGCGCGTGAATGGGGGAGCTGTAGATGGATAAGTAATTTTGGATAATTTGAGTAGAGGATATAATTGTGATTGTGTAAAATGGTTAAATGGGTGAGATAAACGAGAGAGGGATATTATTTGTTTTGTGTCGACATATTTGCAGGCCAGTTTAAACTAACTGCTCAGGTTCCGATCCCATTCCTCATCCCCATCCCCCTTCTCCGTCCCTATATTTTGTAAAAAATTGAAATTTTAACAAAAATATTGTTTTACATTCGGTTCCCCATTTTAGGGGAAGTTATAGGATCAAAAAATGAGTCCTCAAATTTGGGGATTTACTATTCATCCCCATTTTATATTTTATGCATGTTTAATATGTAAGTATAGTATGAAATGATAAAATAATAGTTAGTAGTTAAAGTTGTAAAGAGAGGTGAGAAAAATAAGTAATAAAAAAAGATATAGAGATATAAATGGGGAATGGGATGTAGTAGATTTTTTGATGACAAATAAATTATAGAGATAAATTTGAGGAATTACCATTTTTAGTAAGTATACGGGGATGAGGATGGGGAACCAAATGTGAATGCTCTTACCCTGGTTTAACTCAAAACACCTGCTATTTTCCACATTCTGCACCCAAGAAAAGGGTCACTTATTCAGCTCATCTCTTGCCCCAAAAACAAGTGTAATAGCCATTTAAACAAATAAAAATCTGAATTTTTTTATTATTGTATACTTTATTTATAGCTCTATTATTTAAAAAAATATAAAAAATTCAATTATGATACATATGGTTATAATAAAAAAAGTTACACATGCAAAGACAAAAAATTAAATGAGAATCATCATACGCGCCTACGCGTTCTCTTTTTCAATCTTTCATTCTTTCTCTTACACTACTCCACCGCCGAATCGTCTCCCCTATTCAATTTCGATTTGCTTTCCCTCTACGCACTTTCCTATGAATCTTTTCTCTACTCTCACACTCATCCCTTCAGAAAATTGAATCAATTTAACTCATGTACGGAAACAGGTTACATCTCTCTCTTCATCTCTCTCAAGAAGTTTAGACGTCTACTCTACTTGTTTAGAGAACGATTTAAAAGGAAAAAAAGGAATTGTCTGTGTTGACCCCTCTGTTGAGTTTTTAAGTTCCTCTGCTTCGAATTGGACACATTGTTGTATTGCTCTTAGACCTGACAATTTGGTATACGACACGTGAACACGACACGAACACGACACGGATAATTAGTGTTTGGGTGCAAAAATTTGGTACACGAACACGAAAAAACATGAATATAATAAATGTCGGGTTTTGGTTTTCACAATAGGTACACGACACAGAACGAAAGTATACGAATAAATGAAGTAAATAAATAATTTTAAAAAATATATATTATTTATAGTATTGCATATTTAGAAAATATATAGGCAAATACATATGAACAATAAATAAAAGTTTCACGACTAATTGATAGTAAGTTATACATTTATATATAAGAAGTATACATTTATATATATAAGTTATATTTACAATTTTTGGTAAAATTGTATGTAATACATATTTAATACACATTTCATAAAAATTTACATAATTAAAATAGTTTTATAATATATAAATTTTAATTAAATTAAATTTATATTTTTGTTTAATGTACACGAATACGACAGGTAAAGTACACGACACGTTTTGAATTGGATATGTGTTTCAAATTTAGTACACGAATCCAAAACGGGTCGGATATGGATTTTACATTCAATTACACGAAAACACGAAAGTACAAGACACGGTCCATTGCCAGGTCTTTGCTCTGCCTGGAACTAATTTTAAGTTTAACTTTGATGAAATTTCGTGGGATTGTTGAAAGTTTATAACCACTTTGCTGGTTATTTAGTGCTTCGGTTTAAAGACGATAGTGGTGTAAAACAAGTCTTGCGTTGGAGTCCTTGTAGGTTAGGATCATGTGACTTTGTGTCAAGACAATGGCATGAGTGTTCTCCAGAAATAAAAAAGTCTGAAAAAAATGATAATTTTGTTAATCCCAAATGACCTAACAGAATTGTAGAGGGGGGGGGGGGTTGAATACAATTCTTGATATTTCTTAAACTTAAAAACAACTTACAAATAAAACTGAACTTAAAGTAAAAATCACAAGCACATAAATAATTTCAGTTGGATTGTTTGATGATCCAACTGAAGTGATTTTTATTACGGAAATAATCTGTGATACAAAATGTACACAGCTGCTCAGTTACAAGAATGTAGAGAAGTATGCTCTCAAATATAGCTAATACAATCTATTTGTTTTTCTTCTCTTACTCTTATTTTAACTGCTACACTTGGTTATATATATTCCCAAGTTTACAATACTATTTTGGTTACACTAAAGTACACTAGTAATAACCATCAGTAGTTTGCTTTTCATTCCTTTTGTCCAATGGTCCTTGGAGATCCTTGCTTTTGTCTTCACGCTTATTATGATCACTCCCAAGAGCTTTATTGGAAATTGGAATGTTTCCTTATTTCCAGTAACCATTTTGATGGCTTCCAATGCACAGTACACTTCCATATCTCCTTTAGATCTGTTCAGTAAACTGTCACTATCACTTTGTCAACTATTCAAAAAGTAATAGTGATTCGTTGATGGCATGGAGATGTGTTTCGTTGATAGATTTATTCTTCATTTCGTTGATGGTGTATTCCTCATTTCGTTGATAGAGTAATCTTCATTCCGTTGACAGACTAATCTTCATACCGTTGATAGAGTAATCTTCATACCGTTGACATGTCTTCACTTAGGCAGAATTCCATGACATAATATATTTACAATTCACCAACCTATTTTGCCTATCTAGTACTTAGTCAACATGACTTAGAAAAACCTATCTAATACATACAACAAATTGCATATCAAACTGTGAAGTATTGTACAGTACAATTGATACATCACTCATTTCGTTGATGAGCTTCCTGTCAACGAAACACTGCAAAGCATGCCATTTCGTTGACAGTTACAAAATGACTTAATACAAAATCTACTAAGTGTTTTTATAATTATCATCAAGAACAACATATTCCTAACAATCTCCCCCAATTTATGACTGATAGAATAACACCCATAAATCAAGAGCCTTGATGATAACAAAAACACTCAGACATATTACACATGATAAAAGTAGAAATTGCATTGAGCTTCATTGAATTTAATTGAAATGCAAAGTAGAAAATCTTACAAAACAAGTGCACAGAGTTGCTCCTCTAGACTGAGCAGATTTTTCATCTTTGCCTCTGTGGTCTTGTTTTCTTCCCTTTTCTTGCATTGTTCTCCTCAATTTGAGCTTGAAGTCTTCTGTAGAAAATCTTATCTTCTTCATCTTGATTCTCCAACTTGGATTGCATTAACCTTAGAGTTTCATTGGATGCCTTCTCCAGTTGGTCTTCTATTCTGAAGAATCTTCTACAGTTGTCCTTATCTCTGAATTCCATCATCCAAAAAGGTTGGAGATGAATTATCTTTCCTGTTTGAGGGACCTTCAATACTCTGGGAAGTGCACCAGGCTTGTTCCAGCTAGCTTTGATTTGGCAAATCTTGGAGACAACCTCAGACTTGGCTGTTTTGGTAAAACCAAAATCTTTCTTCAAACATTTAAACACAGATAGCAGTGTCTGATAGTCTTCTCCTAGAATTATGTGTAGAGGCCAAACCTGTTCTCTCCCACCCTTGTAGACAAATATCAATCTCTCTGGTAGTTTGTAAGAAGCTGCTATTCCTCTCACTTCAACCAGGTCATCAAGATTGATATGAATGTCAGACTCCTCCCTGATATCAGCAATGTAGATGAAGTCTTCTGGGTTGGTAGGGGGTTTCTCAGCTTGTGGTCTCCTTACCAGAATTGGCTTAGCCTTGGTAGCCCTTTGCTTAGATTTCTTCTTTGGATCCATTTCAAAGAGGAATTTTGGAAAGTTGGCCTCATCAAACTCAATTGGCTCTCCCTTTGGCTCAATTGGCTGATCATGGAAATTTACAGGATGATTAGGATCACAGGCTAACTTTACCTCTGAAACTGGATTAGGAATTGTTGGAGGTGCAATTGGTACAGAAGAGTCTGATGCAATGCTCTGAGAGTCATCATTCTCAAAGGCTATGTTTCTCATAGCTCTTGCCTTTGGTTGCCTTGTGCTCTTCTTTGCACTCCTTTCCTCTCTTGCTTTTTCTTCTAGCTGTATTTCTTCTTCATCAAGAGACTGAGCAACATCAAGGGCTTGCATTGCTGCTCTTTCTGACTCTTCAGCTTTAGCTTCAGCAAAGTTTGGGTGACCAGCCCAAACACAAATTTCTTGTCCATTCCTGTAGACAATTGCCCTTTGCTTCCTTATCTCATAATCATTGCTTTCCTTGCTTTTTGTGATAAGTAGACCAAGAAGCTTGAGCTCATCTGGATAAGGTGCAGGATAGAAAGTCCTTGCTATATTTTTGCCCTTTGGTTTAGCAGGGGACTTGGGAGATAAGATTCTTTGGAGTGTAGCTTGTTCCACATCCCTAATGCATGAAGTTTGTCCTTTTTCCTTCCTTGGACCTTGAGTGACTCCATGTAGAAGGGGCTCTACCTGATAGAAAGAATTGGTCTGTGGCTCCCATTCCGTTGACACTAGAACCATAACATTCGTTGATGGTGGATCCGTTGATGGATTTGAGTCCTTTGTAGTTCCAGCAATTTTCTTGACCCTTGCTTCTATGTTGGACCAATGGTCTTTGATTTGTTCTGCAAGTCTCATCCTCATAGAAGCTTCCTGTATTAGGTCAATACCATCCTTTTGCTTCTTTCCAAGCTCCCCCATTGCTAGTGGCTCATTTGGTAAGGAAATGGCTGGGACCATAACCTTTGTGATTTGAATGTCTAGCTCCTTAGATTTCTCCCCCTTTTTGTTATCATCAAAAGAGATGATTGGGAGTCCTTGAGCTGCCACTAGTTGGGTGAGTAGCTGAGTTTGCTTCTCCTGTTCCGTCTGCATGTGAGAAAGTGTAGCCTCAACTTTGTCCACTCTAGAGGAGAGAGTTTTCAAAGATGAGGACACTTCAGGTTCCTTGGTGAAAAACCTTGACATCTTGGAGACAGTGTGAAGAGGAAGCTTTTCATCTAGCCTCCTGTCAGTAGCATCCCTAAGGTTGCTAATTGAATCCTTGATTTCTGTAGCCTCAATCCTTGTCTGCAACATTTGTAGCCTTTGAATTTCCAGAGAATCCATTATGGCCTTGTAGAATTTCTTGTCCCTTGCTTCTGCAGACTCATGAGCTAGATATGCCTCATTGTACTGCCTTGTGATAGCAGCATCCAAGTTGCATCTACCATGCATATCCTGAGGAAGCCAGTTTGGTGTAGGAGGCACCACAGAAGTCCCAGTCTGTGTAGTAGTGGCCACCTGTAGATTGTCACCAAAGATGTCCTCATCATCAGAAAAATTAAAGTCTCCACTTGCTGCAGCTGCTGGAGATAGATTGGTCAGGGCATCCTTTGCTCTTTGCATTGATGCAGTAGTATGAATTAAGTTGAGTGACCTTTCTGCCTCCACATTGCCCTGTTGAGCCATAACTTGATAGGCTGACACAGGATGAGTAAAGGTCTCAGGATCCAGGGAAATACTATCCAGAGTTTGTTGATAATGCTCTTGGAAGGTAAGTTCCCTTTCTCCCTCACTGACCCCCATTAACTCACTAGCAATGGCTGCTTCCTCCCTTATCACTCCTGTAGTCCCTTCTCTCTCTCCACTCCTTTCTTGCATCATGGGCTCCCCATGGCTCACACCTCTCACACCCTCACCTTCACCTACTAAGGTGGTACTCTCAATCTCTCCTTTTGCCTGGCTGGAAGAAATAGCCAGCCTCTCACTCTCAGTCTCTCCTTTTGCCTGGCTGCAAGCCAGCCTCTCAATTTCACTCCCTCTCAAACCTAAAAGTGTCTCAACTACCACCAGGTCATCTACACTAGTTGTGGAAACAACTTGATTTTCAATAAGGGGTGTAGAATGACCTATCAACGGAATGGTAGTTTGAACTGTCAACGGTATGGATACCGTTGATGGAGAAACACTTATCAACGAAAGAGGCTGTTTCGTTGATGAAGTCAATAAAGCACTTTGAGAAAGTGAAATTACAGTAGAATCTGTGGTGATTGATTTTAGAGATTGGTCCACAGATCCTCTTGCAACTTCAGAAAAAGTTGGTTGATGGCCCAACAAATCACTTAATAAGTGATGACCACCAGCTTCAGAGTGGGGCTTCTCCAAGATTAGAGTTGGAGAATCAGGAATAGATGAATGGATCATGTCCACATCTAAAGATTGAGTTGGTGAATTTGATGGAGATAGTTCAAGGTTGATGTTTAGAGAATGGGACTGTAACCCCAGAGTAATGATAGGGGTTACATCAAACTGAATTTGTGAAACTGGAATTGTTGCTTCCAGAGTGTGTGCACCCTGTGTACCCTTGGATTTTTGTTTCACTCTCCTTTGGTATTGGGAAAATATAGACTGTGGGCTTGAAGTGTCCCTTACCCTTTTGGAGTGTGCTCTTGGAGGAGAGCTTGTTTCAATAATCACATCCTTTTGGGAGGATGCAACTAGACTTGTGTTTAAATCCATTTTACTCATTGTGCCTTGTTGGGAAGACACAATGGGGCTTGGCTGGATTTCACTCTGCTTCCCTTCCTTATTCTTAGGGTTTCCTTGATTTTCACCCCTTCCCTCACCTCTCACAACTCCTGAATCACTCCCCTTTGGTTGTGAAGTAGTTTTTGCAACAAGTGCCTTTTGAGAAGCACCTGAGGTTGGCTTTGAGGATTTCTTTTATTTAGGTTTTGCTGCTTGGGCAGGAGCCTGTTGGGACACAGCTACAGACTCCATAGCAACATTGGTGGGTGAAATAATAGAAGTAGCAACTATACTAACAGGGTTAGAAGAAGTTACCTCAATGATGGGCAAATACACCATTGGGACATCACCATTGTGGTTAAGTCTCAGTATATCTGTCAGAACCCTTTTCTCTTGCACAAAACACTCAAACTTGGAAACAGGGTTAGAGATAACTAATGGTGTTGGACTAACATGATTAGCCAACATCATCAGAAACCTAGCATAATAGATATTCTTTTTCCTATTAGCCTTATCACCCAACTTAGCACCAATTTCATACATAAGTTGGGTGCTAAAGTTGTAATATCTATCAGTTAGGAGCATGGTAAATAGAATTAACATAGAATTGGTCAATGCATCAAAATTGCTAATCTTACCAGAAAATACCTTGATAAATGCATCAGCTAAATAACTATATTCTCTAACCAATCCTCTCCTAATTATTCTACCCAGATTATCAGTAGGCAAAGAGTAGTTTATGGAGTTTAGCAAGTTAACCATTTCAGTATTTGTAGGCAAAGCATTACAGTTATTTTCAGGAATATGTAGACATGCTTGCAATACATCATAATTAACTATGTACTTTTTACCTTGGATGTTGAATTGTAGTGTGCAGTTTGTTCCATTATACTCACATGAGGTCCAAATCTCCTCGATTATCTCATTATAGAGAGGAGTTGAGTGAAACATTGCATAGATCAACTTGCAGTTCTTCATGAAATCCATCATCTTGAAAAAGATACTGTTTGGGCTTTCCTTGACAACAAATGGAATTGAGTTGTTCTTTTCATAAATGAACCCTCCTGCTGACATAAGCTTGACTATGGGTGCCATTGTTGTGTGAAGAAAAGCTTCGAACTGAATTGCTTGTTAGAGAGAAGAAGAGAGAAAAGCCTTTGGAATTTTTGAGAACAGGTAAAAAAAAATTAAGGAAAATAGAATTTCTTAAATACTCCCCCAAAAATTCTCAGAAAATGAGTCCAATAATAAATGTAAATTACTGGATTGGCTTAAAAAAAATATAACCGTTACTCTTAAAATATTACCATGATTTATACTTACAGGGGTGTATGCATAGATCGTGGTAAAAGACGTGTCAAATCTCAACGGTTCAGATTAAAAGCACTATATCAACGAATCAGATTTGGGCGTTTAAGGTCCCGTCTATTTCATTGATAAATCTACGTTTCGTTGATATAAAAGAGCTATCAACGAAACACCCAGAAAAATGCTAAGACTGTCAACGAAATGGTGCGTTTCGTTGACATAGTAATTTTGACTTAGACAAAATTTCACTTTTTCCTGAGAAAATTAATTCACAGAAAAACATAGCAAATTTCTGGCTTCATTGTAACTTGCAAATATCTCAAAAATAATTAAGAGAAATTTAGCATACCTAGCTCACTTACTAATCTTGAGAATGTTGATTCATCAAGTGGCTTGGTAAAGATGTCTACAAGTTGTTGTTCACTTGGAACAAAATGTAACTCCACAGTACCATTCATAACATGTTCTCTAATGAAATGGTACTTGATGTCAATGTGCTTGGTCCTTGAGTGCTGCACTGGATTTTCAGTAATGGCAATGGCACTAGTGTTGTCACAGAAAATAGGAATTTTCTCAACTCTTATTCCATAATCAAGTAGTTGATTTTTCATCCATAAAATCTGTGCACAACAACTTCCAGCTGCAATATACTCAGCCTCAGCTGTGGAGGTAGAAACTGAGTTTTGTTTCTTGCTGAACCATGAGACAAGCTTGTTTCCTAAGAATTGACAGGTGCCTGTTGTGCTTTTCCTGTCAATTTTACATCCTGCAAAATCTGCATCTGAATAACCAATTAGTTCAAAGCCAGATTCTCTAGGATACCAAATGCCAAGGTTTGTTGTTCCTTTGAGATATCTGAAAATTCTTTTAATAGCAACTAAATGGGATTCCCTAGGATCAGCTTGAAATCTAGCACATAGACATGTAGCAAACATAATATCAGGTCTACTAGCTGTTAAATATAAAAGTGAGCCTACCATGCCTCTGTAACCTGAAATGTCCACAGATTTTTCTTTAGTATTCAATTCAAGTTTGGTGGCAGTAGGCATGGGAGTTTTGGCAGGAGAGCATTCCATTAAGTTAAACTTCTTTAATAAATCATGAATATATTTTGTTTGACTAATGAAAATGCCTTCATTAACTTGCTTCACTTGAAGACCAAGAAAGTAAGTTAATTCTCCCATCATGCTCATTTCATATTTACTTTGCATAAGCTTGGCAAACTTTTGACAAAGTTTCACATCTGTAGACCCAAAGATTATGTCATCTACATAAATTTGAACAAGTATAGTAGAGCCATTCACAACCCTGTGAAAAAGAGTTTTATCTACAGTACCTCTAGTGAAGTGATTCTCAAGGAGGAACTGTGAAAGTGTGTCATACCAGGCTCTAGGTGCTTGTTTCAAACCATAGAGTGCTTTGAGGAGGAAGTATACATATTCTGGAAAATCATCATCTTCAAAACCAGGAGGTTGACTTATATACACCTCCTCTTCCAATTCCCCATTCAGAAAGGCACTCTTCACATCCATTTGATAGACTTTGAAATTGGCATGGGCTGCATAGGCTAGGAAAATCCTTATTGCTTCTAGTCTAGCAACAGGAGCAAAGGTTTCATCAAAATCAATTCCTTCTTCCTGTGAATAGCCTTTTGCAACCAATCTAGCTTTGTTCCTTGTGACTATGCCATTTTCATCCATCTTGTTTCTGAACACCCATTTTGTGCCTATGACACTCCTGTCCTTAGGCTTGGGCACCAGTTTCCAAACATTGTTCCTCTCAAATTGGTTTAGCCCCTCTTGCATAGCTAAAACCCAATCTGGATCTAGAAGTGCATCCTCAACTTTCTTTGGCTCATCTTGAGACAGAAAGCTGCTATATAGACATTCTTCTTGAGTTGCTCTTCTAGTTTGGACTTTTGAAGTAACATCACCTATAATAAGTTCAAAGGGATGATCTTTAGTCCATTTCCTTGAGGGAGGTAGATTTGCTCTTGAAGAGGTAGCTTCATGATCATGATTGCCTTGATTGGATATTTGTCCTTGAGAAACTCCCCCTAAGTTTGTTGTCCCTAAATGATCACTTCTAGAAGCATTTCTATGACTGTCAACGGTATGACCATTTTGGCTGTCAACGAAACACTCATTTTGACTGTCAACGAATCCACCATCATGACTGTCAACGAAATGACCATTTGGTCTGCTAGCAGCTATTCTTTTCAACCTTAATGCAGCAATTTCATCTTCACTGTTGCTTTCATCTGTGCTAGATACAACAACTTTAGGCTGTTTCTCAGTAGCCTTAACATGATTCACTTGATCTCCTTCCTCATTCTCAAAAGAAAGACTTTCATGGAAACCTTCATCACAGAGACCTTGAATTTTGAGATCATCAAAAACAACATGTACAGATTCCATAACAATGTTGGTTCTGAGATTATAGACTCTGTAAGCTTTCCCTGCTGCATATCCCACAAATATTGCTTCATCTGCCTTTGCTTCAAATTTCCCCAAATGCTCAGCTTGATTTCTCAGAAAAAAGCACTTGCATCCAAAGACATGAAGAAAATCCAATAGTGGCTTCTTTCTTTTGAGTAGTTGATAAGGGGTCATACCTTTGGCCTGATTAATCAAAGAAATATTTTGAGTGAAGCAAGCTGTGTTAACTGCCTCAGCCCAAAAATAAGTTGGTAACTTTGATTCATCTAGCATTGTCCTTGCAGCTTCAATAAGTGTTCTGTTTTTCCTTTCAACCACACCATTTTGCTGTGGTGTCCTTGCTGCTGAAAACTCATGCAAAATACCATTTTCTTCACAGAACACCTTCATGCTTGAATTCTTGAATTCTGTCCCATTGTCACTTCTAATCCTTCTTACTTTCAAGTCAGGATGATTGTTTACCATCTTGATGTGATTGATAATGATTTCACTTGCCTCATCTTTGGAGTGCAAAAAGAAGGTCCATGTAAATCTAGAAAAATCATCAACAATCACAAGACAATATTTCTTCTTTGAAATAGGCATGACATTCACAGGGTGTTAGGAATGAATATCACCTAGAAACTAGACAGAGGGGGGGGGGGTGAATGGATAGTTTGATGGATTTTTGCTTTCTTGAAACTAAATGTAAACTGTATATGATTATGCTATGTAATATGCAGAAAGTAAACAACACGCACAATCACTTTAATCTACTTTGTATAAGCAAATTAAATACTATAGCTTTCCAAGAAATTCACAATCGAATTTCTGGCTTCTAAACAAGAACAGTTTGTACTTGCTTGCTTACAGAGAAAAGAGCTTAGCAAATAACTATGTGTATCTCTCTTACAGCTAACAATAGGATGTGCATGATATATATAAGCCCTATACAAACTAGTGCACACACCTATTTTTACACAGTTATCCCTTGCTGAAAGTCCAACTTGTCCTGCCATAAGACGTTAACTGTGTCAGGAAGGACCGCCTGCTTTTCGGAGTCTTTCCCGTTTCTGTAGCTGCTTGTCTCTTATCTTTCTCTCCAAGTTTAGCTGTAGATTTGCCATCTGTTCTTTGGACCACCTTGCCAGAACAAATGCTTCAGTATTTGTCTCTTTTGATTCTTGATTCTGTACCTTGAATTGTCTTATTGTAAACGGCTAAGTGTTGATATCGTGAACTCCACTTCATTCCTGACTTCGCGATCTCCCTTATGAGGACTACGCGATATAGCCTTTGAAGACTTTGCGACATAGGTCATTTGATGACTATGCGACATAAGTCATTTGACGACTATGCGACATAAGTCATTTGACGACTATGCGACATAGGTCATTTGATGACTATGCGACATAGGTCATTTGATGACTATGCGCCATAAGGCTTCTGAGGACTTCACGATCTAGGCTTCTTTGACTTTGCTAACTTCAACACTTCACGACATGTGTCTTGAGGACTTCTCGACATAGACCAAAATGGACTATGCGATGTAGCACTTCACGACATAGATATTGGTGACTTCACGACATAGCTTTCTTCTGACTTTGCTATATAATGCCTTAGACAAATTTCTGCAACTTATTTCTTCATGGCCTTATTCATTTCTATCCTGCTGCATGAACATTACTGAACTTCTACCAGGACAATTATTCAATGGCCTATATACAATCTAGATGCAAGAAACTTTACTAAGCTCATTATAGATCTGAGCATACATGATAAAGCTATTGTTCATGAGAACAAGACAAGTACATTTAGAGACCTATACTATATCCCAGTGATAGAAATCACTAGGTCATGTAGTGTGACATAGTCACATAGTGTAGGCTTGTTAATAGTGGTATTCAGACATGTCTTGAGCCTAACAATCTCCCCCAAATTGTGAGTAAGATCCTTAGGCACAATTTCATGTCTGATAACAAACCTAACTTACATAAAAGGAAATTTAGTAACAGAGAGGACAATTCATGAACATTGAGATCAGGAATTTGATTACATAGAAAAATTGAAAGCTTACAGATTATTTTTGTTGCTCAGCAGCTTCAGCTTCCAATTGCTTCTCTAGTAAATCATCATACATCTTCTTTTTCCTTATCTCTTCTCTTCTCTTCATGTCTATGATGGCTTCTTGAAGTTCTTCTCTTGCAATCAGTTCTTCAATGAGAGGTGAGCCTTTCAAGTCATCAATTGCAGCCTTGAGTGCACTTTCTACATAGGAGTCCAGAAACTCCATCCTTATTTTGCTTTGGCCTCCATTTGAGTTTTTGTACTCCACAATGTTAGGATTTTGTTTGACCCTGCACAGCCCTTTCTGCCTTAGCTCTTTAGCCCTCTCCTCCATCTCAGCCATTTCTTTCTCTCTCTGTATGTTTTTCTCTTCATTCTCTTTCCTCATGTTTTCTTCATAATCAGCATGCATTTTCAAGTACCTGGCAATATCTATCTTCCATGTCCTTTCTTCTTTTTCTTCAAAATTCAGTAAGGCATTTATCCTTTCAAGCTCATACTTATAGAAATATTGCCAGCCTCCTTGCTTCATTATCCTTTCTCTTCCATCAGTGTACTTGATCTCTAGATGATCTAGCTTCACCTTGACTTCAAAGATTCTTTGAGCTCTCAAGAATGCTAGGGCATCTTCATCATAGTCTTCATCAAGAGGAAGCACTTTGATCCCTACAACATTAGTGATTATCCCATTCTTCTTTGTTATCCTTGTCCTCTTAGCTGCCCTCTTGATCTTCATGTGCTTCACTTGAGGTAGCTTTGTGGAGCAGGGAGAATTAGTCTTCAGTGCCACATCACTTGGGAGTAGCTTCATTCCTTTTCCCTTCATCCACTGTAACACTCCACCAGCTGTGACTTTGTGGAAGTGTCTTTTTGATGTTCCTTTTGTGGCTCCTTCTTTCTTCTGTGGCAATTCAGGTTCAGAAGTCTTAGATAATGATTTTGGAGGATCATTACTAACAGTACCCACCCTAGACTTAGAGTCTTGTGTTGTGGTTAAAGTACTGCTAGCAATGTCCTTGACTTGCTGAATTCCACTTCTTGTTCTCTTGGTTGTTTCCTTTGTCCCCTTAGAATCCCTCTTGTCATCATCAGCACCTTTTGTCTTCTTTGAGGATTTGCTCCTGCTACTTTCACTTGGTCCATCCTTATCACTCCTTGAATTAGATCTCCTTCTGTAGGTTTTCTCCTCATCATCATCCTCACCATCCTTCTTCTTGCTCTTTTCTTTGACAGATTCAGGAATGACTCCATGAATCAGAAAAGATTGTAGAGTGTGAATCATTTCTAGTTCCTCAACTGTCCTAACTCCTTTCTTAGATCTCAGCATCTGCAACACCTGTTTGATCTTTGCATTGTTTTTCATTTTCAGGTCTGAGGGAATGACAAGTTGGTCAATGCTGTTATCTTGAGATAGACTTTGGTAGATAATTGTCCTTGGCTTGGAGATAACCTCAGGCAATCTATGATTTTGATCTATCTTCAAGTCATTGTATAGACTTTCATTGTTCACTCCATGCTTTTCAATCAACTCCAGAATGATTGACAGCTCAGTAAATCTCAGTCTTTCTAGAGTTTGAAATGATAGATGCCACAAGCAATTGTCCTTGCACACCATGATAACCTCTCTTAGATGAACATCCCTGATTTTCTTTACTGCAACTGTGAAGTACTTGATGCTTTCCTTGAGCTTCTCTCTGTAGCTTCTTGCATCTTCATGAGCATTTCTGTAGATGGCTTTCAGAAACTCCAGGAAGGCCTCATCATGATAGATGTTTGAATTGGCAACTTCCTGTAGCTTGGCCTCTGTGATAACTGTAGCTTTGATAGGTTGAGCATTAGGAGTAGGTTGAGCAGGTTGAGTAGCTGAAATGTCTTTGGGCATCGTGGATGGATAGTAGGTGGTTGTGACTGTGCTTTTCTGACCTTGTGCACTTATAACCTCTACAGGGGGTAGGATTATTGGTTTGATTGTTTCTTCAGAAATTTTGCCCTTAAACTTCTGTTGCTTGGCAGGTACTCCCCCTTTATTTTGCAGAATGACCTCCTTTTGTTTCTCCCCCTTAGGCTTGGAATCAGACAAGATGTCTTGAGCTTCCCCAAGGATAGGCAGGTTCATTTGTCTCATCATAGAAGTCAACATTTGTTGTTGCACCAGCAGGATATTGGAGGTATTGTTGCCTTGGTCATCCATCTTGTCATTGAGCTGGTTTAGAGATTGAGCAAGTATCCTGTTTTCATCTTTCAGAGAGGCCACTTCTCTTTCTAGACCATCCACCTTGGAGAATAGCTGTTGAGTGGTTTTCAATTCAAGTCTACAATTAATACAGGAGAGAAGAAGTGTCTTCTTCAGTTAATAGGAAGAACACATAATCATTTACGAAGAGAGAAGATTGAGCCAGAGAAAATCATAGAAATTAATATTGCTCAGAATTCTATCATTGTATTGATTGTGTATAACCTAGAACTCATTGAAGCTAATCTACGGATTAGAATTGTAGCACCCCTCGCGGATTATATTTATAAAACTATATATTCCCCGACTCTTATTTTGATTTGGTACCTTTGATTTCGTAGTTGAACTACATGATTTATCCGTGAACGAAATTAAAGAATTTGTGAGTATCGTATTCAACCCCCCCTTCTACGATACTTTGGACCTAACAATTGGTATCAGAGCTATTTGATTGACGTACAAATCAGATCCGGTGAATGAGACCAAAATCAAACATAGCGTGAAAATTCGAAGCAAATTTTTTAACTTTCAAAATTTTTCATTTGATTGGAATTTCTTGAATTTTAAACAATTTGAAATTTTCAGAAACCATGAGTGCTCCAAAGACAACTGCTGGTATTAAAGTTCCCCTGTTTACAAGAGATGATTTCGGTTTGTGGAAGATGAAAATGATGTTATTTATCAAGGCATCTAATCCGTTGTATATTGGAATTTTAGATAACGGACCTTATATACCCATGAAATCAGTTGATGAAACGACAACTCCTGAAGGTACCAGAATACCCCCAGGCACCACACCTAAGGATATCTCTGAGTACACAGATTCAGATAAAGAACTGATTCGATTGGATACAGGTTTGATGCTGATATTGACAGACTCCGCAGACAAGGAAATGAGCTATCAGATAATGAGTTGTACAAGCGGGAAACATATGTGGGATACCATAAACTTAATAATGGAAGGAACTGAAGACGTGCAGGAAAACAGATTGGACATCCTGACTTCTCAGTATGAATAATTTAGGTCTCTTCCTGGAGAAAGTATAACTCAGGTCTTTGAGAAGTATACTAAGCTGCTTAATGAATTAGCAATGAAAGGGAAGACCTATCCACTGAGAGAAACAAATAGGAAGTTCATGATGATGCTGCCCCATCATGTAGAACACAAGTCCTCATCTATAAGGGAAAGAATAGACTTCACGAAGATGTCATTAGAGATGATCTATGGCAAGCTGAAGACTTATGAGATGGAGCAAGAACAAAGAGTGATAATCTACGGACCAGGGACAGTGGACAACAAGCACAATGCACTTGTGAGATCAGCTGCACTTGTAGTGGATGAACCAACAACTTTTGATATTCAGGTTCAAACCCCTAGAGCTGTAAAGGAGGTGATTATAGAAGCTGAAATGGATTCTGTGAATCTGGGTGTTGATGAAAGTGATTACTACACCCTAGAAGAGCTTGAGCAAATGGAAGACAAAACCATAGCGTACTTAGCTGCAAAGTTTAGCCACATTCGTTTCAAGAGAAACCCTAAGTACAAGTTCAAGGGCTCAACCAACAGATTCCAGAAGAGCAAGTATTCACCTGGTATAGGTTTTAAGGGATGCTACAAGACTGGCTCGATTGACAGAAGCAAATCAAGAAGCTACAACTGCAATGAGTTAGGGCATTTCGCCACTGAATGCCGGAAGCCTCGTCAAGCAAGAGACAAGAAAGATTTCTATGAAAAGAAAGACTCTTATGAGGATTTGAAGAAGGAGAATGCCAAGCTGACACAGCAACTGGAGGCATTGTCTGGAAAGTAGAAAGGGAAAGCTTATATAGTAGAGGGAAAACACTGGGATGATACTGATTCAGATGAAGAGGAAGAGTATATAAATGTTGCCCTAATGGCTGACTCTTCAGAGGAATCACCGCAATTATCTCAGGTACCTATCTTAACAACAATTGACATGTCTAATTCTTAGTACAGGAAAACTGTGCAAGATCTTAGTGTAGAATTGTTTAATGTACACACAAGCATGCTAACATCAGAAATGGAAAATGCTAAACTAGTTCTTAAGATTAAAAATCTAGAATCTAAGAATGATGAACTAGAGCTTGTAACTGTCACATTAGAAGATCTTAAGCAAAAGAATGTGTACTTAGAGAACAAGGTCAAGTGTAATGATGAGATAGAGACTATCCTCGGGAAGCAGATTTCAGATTTAGATTTGAACCTGAATGCTTTTAAGAATTCCGCCCTAATTTCTAAGGAGATCATTGATACTCAGACCATAGGGAACAAGACTGCTATAGGACTTGACTACACCAAGAAGGCTGGGAAAAAGATTCTGGAATTTCTTGTGACATCTACTGTTATCAGGAAGAATATTCCACACATTCTTAAGAATGTGGTCAGTCCAGTCTTTGTCAAGCCCTTCTCAGAACCTTTTCATGAGGATGACTTATACATAAGACAAGAATTGCTTGAGGAGGATTTATTGAAGGAAAAAGAGGTAAAGACTAAGTTGCCTAGAAAATCAGTAAAAACTGAAATACCTAAAACTGAATTAGGTGACTTAGTTAGCAAGGCTAAAAAGAACAGGAATGGGAAAAAGAATATTGTTAATCAGAATATTGTTTCTTCTTCTCCCATTACCTCTAGGAAGTTGTGCACTATTTGTAATTTTGCTGGACACCTTACACATGCATGTAAAAAGGTTAAAGTAGAAACTGTTGATACTTCTGCAATGCATAACATGTCTGACATGCCTGATCTTCATGAACCCTGTGGAAAGAAAGAGTGTTTGCTATGTACATACAACATCATGCATGCTTATTTTAAGTTGATGAATGCATCTGGTAGCAATAGCACTGATAATGTTAAATCCACAGATAGCATGAATGTCAAACAAGTTAAGACTAACTTGAATGTTACTCCTGTTAAAGTATCTAAACCTTCAGGACCCAAACAAGTTTGGGTACCAAAGTCCGCTTAATCAATCTGTGATTGCAGGGTAAGGTTAAAAGCTCAAAGGTCGTGTGGATTCTGGATAGTGGCTGTTCTAGACACATGACAGGTGAAGAGTCCCTGCTTACAGAGGTGGTTAAGAAGACCGACCCGATTGTAACCTTTGGAGATGACAACAAAGGATTCACTACGGGATATGGTAAATTGAAAATTGGGAATGTCATCATTGAGAACATCTCTCTTGTTGAAGGATTGAAGCACAATCTTCTAAGTATTAGTCAGTTCTGTGATAAAGGCTACAATGTAGATTTCAGAAAGTACAAGTGCTTGATCACAAACAGGAAAGATGAGAAGCTTGCTCTACTGGGAGTGAGAAAAGGAAATTTGTTTATAGTTGACTTAAGTTCTACCAGTGAAGGAGAAGTTACATGTTTCTACAGTAAGGCATCTTCAGAACAAAGTTGGCTATGTCATAAGAAGCTCTCACATTTGAACTTCAAAACTATGAACTCTTTGGTAAAGAGAGAGTTAGTGAGAGGGTTGCCCCTGATGGAATTCAATCAGGAGGGACTATTTGAAGCATGTGAAAAAGGGAAGTCAAAGAAAGCATCACATAGGAGCAAAGGAATGACAAGCATTGCTGAACCATTACAGCTGATTCATATGGATTTATTTGGTCCAGTCAATTTTATGTCACTTTCAAGGAAAAGATATGCATTAGTGATGGTGGATGACTACTCCAAGTACACGTGGGTGTTGTTCTTACAATCAAAGGATGAAGCAACACAACTAATCATTGATCACATCAAGAAGATAAAAGTGGAAGCTAAGCTACCTGTGCGGACAATCAGATCAGACAATGGAACTGAATTCAAGAATGCAGTTCTTAATGATTTCTGCTCAGAGAAAGGAATATCAAGACAATATTCAACACCAAGAACTCCTCAAAAGAATGGAGTAGTGGAAAGGAAGAACATGACCTTGGTTGAAGCAGCAAGGACCATGTTGAATGAATCAAAACTTCATACTTACTTTTGGGCTGAAGCGGTGAATACAGCTTGCTACACTCAGAATCGAACCCTGATTAACAAAGATCATCAAAAGACTCCGTATGAGTTAATGGCCAACAAGAAACCAACACTGAAGTACTTCCACCACCACCACAATTTAATCCCCAAGACCATCAAGGGTCTTCTTCATCTTCTTCGTCATCGTTTGAGGAGATGATGAAACAAATGGCGACAAACAACCTCCAATTTCAAAACAATACTACTCAAAGCATATCCAACTTGGAGAAGCAAATGAGCCAACTAGACACAACCGTGAATCGGTTGCAAAGCCAAAGTTCTAGGCAACTTCCTTCTCAAGCGGATGTGAACCCCAAAGAAAATGCTAGTGTCGTGACTTTAAGGAGTGGGAAAGAATTGGAGGATCTTCATGCTAAGGCCAAGAGTAAGATTGTAAATGGTGATGAAGGTGAAAAGTTTGAAAAAGATAAAACCTTGGAGGCTAATGATGAAAATCTTGAATATGAGATGGAAATTGAGGAAGAGCAAGTTGATGAGGGTAAAAAGTCTAGTGAGCAAGAAGAAGTTCCACAAGCAAAGAAGGCAAGGTTCATTGATGATGTGGTTATTCGACCTCCATTCCCTTCAAAATTTTCTAAGCCAAAGAAATAAATTGCTGACAAGGAGATGCTTGAGACCTTACGGAAAGTGGAAATCACTTTTCCGCTCCTAGATGCCATAAACCAAGTCCCAAAGTATGCAAATTTTCTCAAGGATTTGTGTACCAACAAAAGGAAATTGAGAGGTGATGAAACTATAATGGTGGATGAGAATGTCTCGGTCGTGATTCAAAGGAGGTTACCTCAAAAATGTTTGGATTCGGGCATATTTACCGTTCATTGCAAGATATGAGGTAAATTCTTTGAAAGAGCTATGCTTGATTTAGGTGTGTCTATCAATGTGATGCCCCTCTCCATATTTCAAACTTTAAATTTGGGTACACTTGAGCATACAAATGTGATAATTCAACTTGCAGATAGATCAAATGCCTACCCCGATGGGGTAATTGAAGATGTGCTTGTTCATGTTGATCAAATGGTTTTCCCCGCCGACTTTTAAATTTAAAAAATAGAAGATGGTCCACCAAACATCAAGTCCGCACCAATTCTATTTGGGCGTCCATTCTTAAAAACGGCGAAGACAAATATTAATATGGATGATGGTTCTCTCACTATGGAGTTTGGCGATGAAGTTGTCAAGTTCAACATTTATGATTCCATGAAATTTCCTAGTGAGGCACACTCAATTTGCTCAATTGATGTCATTGATAGATTGGCCCAACAAGCTTTTGACATGGGAAATAAAGGAGCACTCAAAGTGGTTCTTGAGGGATGTGCAAGTGAAGATGATGGATTTCCTAATTCGAAAGAAGTCAATGAGGCAATTATGGAGCTCAATGTATTGGAGCCTTTACCCCAAATGTATGATCTTGCAAAAATTGATCTTCCTTTGTCTTATTCTAAATTGCTTCCTTCTATTGAAAATCCTCCTATTTTGGAATTGAAAGTATTGCCTAACTATCTCAAGTATGCTTATCTTGGGAACAATGAGACTCTTCCCGTAATCATAGCTTCTAATTTGAGTATTGTGCAAGAAGAACGCATTTTGCGGGTTCTTAAAGATCACAAAAGTGTTATTGGGTGGACCATTACCGACATTAAAGGTATTAGCCCTTCCACATGCATGCATTGCATACTCTTTGAAGACGGAGCTAAGCCCATTAGAGACCCACAAAGAAGACTCAACCCGACAATGATGGAAGTTGTTAAAAAAGAGATTCTCAAGCTACTAGATGTGGGAATCATTTTTCCAATCTCGGATAGAAAATGGGTGAGTCCGGTGCATTGTGTTCCTAAGAAGGCGGGTATCACTCTTGTGGAGAATCTTAATGGGGAGCTTGTGTCTACCCGAGTTCAAAATGGGTGGCGAATGTGCATAGATTATCGTAAGTTGAATGCAGTGACTCAAAAAGACCATTTTCCTCTCCCTTTCATTGATCAAATGTTGGAGAGGTTGGCCAGGAAGGAATTCTATTGCTTTCTAGATGGATTTAGCGGATATCATCAAATTGTCATTGCTCCCGAAGATCAAGACAAAATCACATTCACTTGTCCTTTTGGCACGTTTGCATTTCGTAAACTTTCATTTGGCTTATGTGGTGCTCCCGCGACTTTTCAAAGTTGTATGGTGAGTATTTTCTCCGATATGATAGATAATGTAATTGAAGTCTTTACGGATGATTTCTCTAATTCGGGTGATTCTTTTGATGAATGCCTTCGAATTCTTACACATGCTTTGGATCGATGCTTGGAGACTAATCTAGTGTTCAACTATGAAAATTGTCATTTCATGGTCCAAGAAGGTATTGTATTGGGGCATTGAGGTTGATAAGGCAAAAGTTGATGTTATTGTGAGTCTTCCCTACCCTTCAAATATCAAGGATGTGCGTTCTTTTCTTGGTCATGCCGGATTCTATAGGAGGTTTATCAAGGATTTCTCCAAAGTGGCTCTTCCCTTATCATCTCTCCTACAAAAGGATGTGGAGTTTCAAATTGATGAAAAATGCACGGTGGCCTTTGACCATCTCAAGAAAGCTTTGACTTCGGATTGGTCTCTTCCTTTTGAGATTATGTGTGATGCTAGCAATTATACGGTTGGTGCGGTGTTAGGGCAAAAAGTTGACAAACGATCTCATGTGATTTATTATGCCTCGCGCACACTCAACTTCGCCCAAGTAAACTACACCACCATCGAAAAAGAATTGCTTGCTATTGTCTTTGCTCTTGACAAGTTTCGTTCATATCTTCTTGGTTATAAAGTCATTGTGTACACGGATTATGCTGCCTTAAGACATCTTTTGGCGAAGAAAGAGTCAAAGCCTAGGCTGATTCGGTGGATTCTTCTCCTCCAAGAATTTGACTTAGAGATCAAAGATAAAATCGGTGCCGAGAACTTAGTGGCGGACCACTTGAGTCGACTTGTGAGGGGTGAAGATGCTTTGCCTCTTCAAGAATTATTTCTGGATGAGCATTTATTCAAAATTCAAATTGAGGTGCCATGGTATGCGGACCTTGTGAACTACATAGCGTGCCACACGTTTCCCAATGGAATGCCAAAGTATCAAAAGGAGAAATTAAGGAGTGAAGCCAAACACTACATTTGGGATGCTCCTTATCTTTGGAAACGTTGTGCAGATCAAGTCTTGAGAAGGTGTGTTCCCGAGTCGGAAGTTGCTTCAATCCTTCAATTTTGCCATTCTTATGCTTGTGGGGGACATTTTGGGAAAGATCGAACGACAAGGAAGGTGCTTGAATGTGGATTTACATGGCCAACCTTTTTTCGTGACTCTCATGATTTTTGTAAGAAATGTGAACCTTGTCAAAGAACCGGCCATATAGCAAAAAGGAATGAAATGCCTCAAACTCCAATTATTGTGGTGGAAATCTTTGATGTGTGGGGCATTGATTTTATGGGGCCATTTCCATCCTCTTCTCATGGAAATCTCTATATTCTCTTAGCCTTTGATTATGTCTCTAAGTGGGTGGAAGCCAAGGCAACAAAATCGGATGATGGTCAGGCGGTTGTTGCATTTCTCAAATCTCATGTTTTCAACCGATTTGGTGTTCCTAATGTGGTCTACCATAGAATGGCCACGGCTTATCATCCTCAATCTAATGGTCAAGCCGAAGTTTCTAATCGGGAGATTAATTCTATTCTTGAGAAGGTGGTGAAACCCTCAAGGAAGGATTGGTGTATTCATCTTGAAGATGCTTTATGGGCCTATAGGACGGCATTCAAAACTCCTATTGGCATGTCTCCTTACAAGTTGGTTTTTGGTAAATCATATCATCTTCCCGTTGAGTTAGAGCACAAAGTGTTATTACCAGACAATGAATCTAGATTGTTGAAGGGGGGGGGGGGGTTGAATACAATCTTTAAAAAAAAATTAGTTCTTGACAGAAGAGATATGAAAATAAATTCAAGAACAGAAAAACTGGCAAGGTAAATTGACACAAGAATTAAAAATTCAGGTGGATTGATTTATCCACCTGAGAGATTGTTATTAGAAGAAATCTTTGTGATGTTTATGAATAAACACACAACTGCATACACATTATTCTAGCTTCCGCAATTTACAAAGGATTTTGCTTTGTGCTCTCTAAATTGCCTAACTGATTTCTTGAGTTCTATAATAATGCTACACTTGGTTATATATCCCAAGTTTACAAGATATTTCGAACAGTTAATAATACAAAAAGTAAATCTGTCCAAAATCCTTGTTTCTCCATTCTGAGTAGTGGTCCATGTGTTGGTAGCTTGCCCTTCTTGGCTGATTGTCTTTTATAGAAATGCTACTTTTGACCAGACAAAAAAGAATGCTTCTTCTTCTCGTGATTTTTCCAGAAATGCTGGTTTCCATGCTCTGTGAATTCTGTCAACCCATGTGCTCTGTCTGAACTGTCCTTTTCACAAAGTACAAAGTGTATCCGTAGATGCTATTTGAGTTGTATCCGTTGAGAGTATCTTGATCACATTCGTAGACATCTAGTACTGCTATCCGTAGACAGTACTTTGTCTACATTCGTAGAAGGCTAATGTTGCTTATCCGTAGACAATCAATTTCACTTATTTAAAATTACAAGGCATAGACTATTTACAATTAGTCTCCTTATTATACATATCCATTAATAGTCAACATGACTTATTCAGCCTAAAAACTAATACTTCAACTTCTACATCAGAATTACAAATCAGGATTACACATCAGGACTACACATCAGGATTGTACATCAGGATTGCATATCAGGATTGCATATCAGGATTATACATCATGATTCCATAAGCATGTTACATTGAGTCTTATCTGTAGATAAGCTACCCTTCTACGAATACTGCAAAGGCATGCTATCCGTTGAAGGCTACATTTTTACTTATACAATTTTCACTAAGTTAATCTAGTTATCATCAAGAAACAACATAGTTCCTAACAATCTCCCCCAATTTATGCCTGGTTGAGAATCAGACATAAATTAAGAGTCTTGATGATAACAAAACCACTTCTAATAAATAAACAGTAAGCAGTAAAAATTATATTAAGCTACATTATTGAAATACTGAAGAGTTGAGAGATTTACATAGAGAGTGCTCCTCTTAACTGAGTAGATTTAATTTCTTTTCCTCTCTCTTGGAGGCTGAATCTTTTGTCTCCCTTCCTTAGCATAGTTGGCCTTGATTTGATCTTGAAGCTTTCTGTTGAATGCATCTTCTTCAGTAATTTTTGGATCCATCTTGCCTTGCAACCATCTAAGGTACTTGATGCTAGCCTTAGACAATTTATCTTCAATCCTGAAGAATCTTCTACAGCCCTTGTCATCCTTGAATTCCATCATCCAGTAAGGTTGAAGATGGATTCTTTGTCCATCGTAAGGGATCTTCATTTTTCTTGGCAAACTATCAGGAGAATTCCAGTTGTTCCTGATTTCTTCTATCTTCTTCAAAACAGCACTTCTTGTAACCTCAGAAAATCCCATTGTGTTCTTGAAGCCTGAGAAAACCTTCACCAAGGTGGAATATCCTTCATTCAACACTTGTTACAAGGGCCATGCTCTCACATTCCCTCCTTTGTAGACAAAGGTTAGTCTTTCAGGCAGATCTCTGAATTTGTCTGTGTCTCTTATTTCACTAACTTCATCAAGGAAAAGATCCATGCTTGATTACTCTTGTATTTCTGCAATGTACATAAAGTCTACCTTGTTCTCAACTGGCTTGGCAGCTTTTGGTGCAACATTCAGCTTGATTGGTCCTTGTTGAGCTCTTTTAATTGGTTCCCTTTTCCTTGACTTCTTTTTAGCTTCAATGATGAACTTAGGGAAAACCAAGTTTTCAAACTCAACAGGCTCTTCTTTGGGCTCTACAGGAGTCTCATGGAAAGTGGTTTCAAAGTGAGTTAAAGCTGGAATGGGGTCTTCAAAGACAATTCTTCTCCCTATATCTCTCTTTTCTTCCACTTTCTCAGGACAGACGGGCCTATTTGATCTTTGCGTCCATCTGACAGGCTTGGCCTTTAGCACTGTCTTCCTTTTCTTCAATTTTCTTTTAGTAGGGGCCTCTTCCTCTACAACCTCACTACTTTCTTCTTCCATTTCCCTCACTAGTTCTTGGGCCAATCTAGCCTGTTTCTCATGTGTAGATTCAAAACCCTGGGGATTGGCTTCTCTCCTTAATCTGGCAATCTCTTCTCTTTTAGCTTCATTGAAGCTGGGATGGCTTCTTGTGATGTGAATTTCTTTACCATTTCTGTAAATAACCGCCATCCCTTGTCTGAGCTCTATATCTTTAGAAGTTTTGAGATTCTTGATTAGAGCTGCTAACACCTTAGAATCATCAGGTTTGGGGAATGGATAGTCCATTTCTAATTTGTTCTTGCCATGATGTCTTGGTGGAGATCCAATCCTGCCACTGAAGATTGGTTCAAACTCCTTGACAGTTGAATGTTCAGCATCATATTCTTTTTACAGAATAATAGTATCAGGAGTGAGAACTTTCAAGATGGTTGTGTGGACAGGCACTGACTTGGTTGATGATGAAGTCACAGTCTTGAAGATGGATTCCTTGATTAACCTCTCAGAATTGAGGAAGGTTTGAGCATCCTTAGCTGGAGGAGAGACCACCTTTGTGAGTTGAAACTCACTTGGATTTGCAATAATTTGAGGTGGCTCCCCCTGACTTGATGGCACACCTTTGACTGAAGTGGTTACTGTTTCAGAGACCACTAGTGCACTCCCCCCCTTTTGTTATTATCAAAGGTTTGAGTAACACCAGTAGCATGCAGTAACTGTTGCAAAAGCTGATTCTGTAAATTTTGGTTAGCCAAGAAGGTGTCCATTTGCTTCTCCATCTTATCCATCCTCACAGTAAGGGCAGCCACATCCTTCACAAGCTTTTCTTGCTTGAATCTTTGAGATAGATGTAGAAGGAGCAACTGCATCAACTCTCCTTTCTATATCATCATTTACCCCATCAAGATGGCCATTGATGTCATCTGCGTTGGCTCTCTGCTGGAGGATGTGGGTTTGACAAAGCTGAAGTGATGCCACAAAGTTTTGGACTGTGGTGGCATGTAAAGGATTGGATGTTTGAGCTTCACCATGTGCCCTTTGATAATTCTTGAGAATGACAACCTTGGTGTCATTGTGAACATAGGAGTTTGAAAACAACCAAAGAGGCATCTCTTGTACAGTGGAAGGGCCTTCATCTCCTCCTTCACCACTCTCAGAATCATCACTGTCTTCATCATATTCAAAGTCTTCACCAGCTCCTGGAGGCAGATTTTGAATTGCTTCTTTTGCCCTAGACATTGATTCAACAGTGTGTACCAAATTCAACATCCTTTCTGCCTCCACATTGCCCTGTCCAGCCAAGACTTGATAAGCTGGATCAGGATGAGTAAATGTCTCAGCATTCAGGTTGACTTGATCCAACTCATTTTGATATTCAAGTTGGAACAGCCTCTCCATGTCTGCCTCATTGACATCCATTAACTCACTTGCAATGGCTGTGTCTTCCATCCTTATCTCTCATATACCTACTTTTCTCTCATTTTCTCTCTTTTCTTGCATCAGGGGCTCCCCCTGGCTCACACCCCTCACACCCTCACCTTCACCTACTAAGGTGGAACTCTCTATGCTCACTCTTACAAGACTGAAAGAATTAGTTTGTCCTTCTTTCTCTCCCTCTCCTTTTGCCTGGTTGCAAACCAGCCCCTCACTCTCAGTAGCTTCACTCTCTTCCCTCAATCATAAAAGTGTTTGAACTACTACTAACTCATCAACACTTGAAGTTGTAATATTTGAGATTTGAAGTGCAAGTGTGGAAGGTGTATCCGTAGAGGTAGTAGAAGTATATGTCAACGGATAGCTACTTTGAGGCATATCCGAAGACAAAAAAACATTTCTCAACATATGAGAAATATCCATAAAGGAAGAAAAATGAGCAGCTTTAGAAATTGAGACTATGGCTGAATCTGTGGAGATTGATTGTAAGTTAAGAGCCACGGATGGAGCCAAAGTCTCAGAAATGATGGATTGGTGGTCCAATAAATCATCAAGAAGATGATGATCACCAATTTCAGAGTGGGGCTTCTCCAAGAAGGTTAAAGATGGAGAATCAGGAATAGATGTGTGAATCATGTCCACGTCTAAAGAGAGAGTAGGTGAGCTTGGAGTTTCTGTTTCAGTTTGAATGAATAAAGAGTGGGGTTGTGACTCCACATTTACTGGAGCCACATCAAACTGAATTTGTGATGGTGCCATTTGCACTGTGTGTGATCTCTGTGCAACCCCAGTTGTCTTAGACCTCTTTCTTCTTTCATAGGCTTTAGTTGTATCTGTAGGGCTTCTGGTGTCCATATCCCTCTTGTGTTGTGTCCCTGGTTGGGGACTATTTTCAATAGCAACATCCTTTTGGGAGGATGTCACTAGGGATGTGATAAATTCCTTTTGAACCACTGTAACTTTTTGAGAATATATAGGGTGGCTAGGTTGGGACACACTAATCTCACCCTCCTTGTTCTTGGGGTTTCTTTGATGTTCACCCCTTCCCTCACCACTTACTACCACCTTCACACTCCCCTCAAGGGTTTTGGTAGTTTTTACAACAGGTGCCTTTTGAGAGACACATGAGGTTGGCTTTTTGGATTTGGATTTTGGAATTTTAGAGGTGACCACTTGGGTAGGAGGTTGTTAGACAGTTCCGGCCTCCATAGTGGCACTTGAAATCAAGGAAATAACAATGGAGGAAGGTACAGTTGAGGAAATTACCTAAGTTACCTGTGCCTCCTGAGCTGCATTGAAAATTGGTGGATATACCAATTGTACCTCCTTGTTGTGGTTCAGCGTATTCAAGTCCTCAAGAACTCTCTTATTTTGAACCCAACAATCTTTGGAGTTGGCAGGGTGTAACAGCCCCAGATCCGGGGTCGGGGATCCGGTCGTTACGGTCTCAATTCCCATCAATAATACTTGCACTTGAATCAAAACAATTAAACTACATGCTGTGACCCCACAATAACAACACCACTCACACAACAAGTTATAGTTCCAGAGATGAAATTGGAATAAGTATCTAGTCATATGATCCACAAGTTATAAGTTATTACAAACCCAAAAGATTACAGAGCATTTAAAAGTTCTTGCCGTTGATTACATTAATCATAAGATACATAAGTCTGATACACAAAAGCTGAAGCTTAGAACACTAGTGGTTACTACCTCAGCTATGGCGGCTACGACATCAACGGGTAAATCTCTGACGACTGCTACCCGCTTTCGCGGGGTGTGACTGTTGCGGGCCATCTACTCTAGCTGTTGTTGTGATATAAATAAATAAAGCAAGGGTGAGCAATAGAGCCCACCAAAAATAACTTATAACAGATTACCAAAGTATAACAATTCAAAGATATATTGCAGTCACATGTTATGCCTTCAACAGATAAGAAACTAGTATAGCGTAAAGGATGAAGTTACGAGGAAAATTAATGGGATATTTTCGTAACCCAAAGTCCACTTATGCATATATATCCTTAATCAGGTTTTACCAGACTCATAACTTATAGAATAAAAGATGAAGTTGCATGAATTTGTTGTCACTTCATTCCCAAACGCTTCTCAACCCCCTGCCAACACGATTGGTCCTTCACCCCAATACATGTTGCAGGAAAATATCCAAATTGGATGATGAACCAATACTGGAGCCTTCTCCGCGCCCGTCGTACCAACCTTACTATGATCAGTAGCAGGTTTGTACAACAAAATTATTTGTTTTCTACATGTAGATGGAAGAATCACGACAGCCTGACATTGTCTACCGCCTTTCTGGATCTCCCGGCCAACGGTTGGGCCAATAAAATGATGGATCGGCGCGACTCGACCTCTTACACGTTGCTCCTAGTTCAGATTAAATCCATGACTCTGAAACGTAAAGATCGTCCTCCTTTCCCCAAGTGTGATACTTGTTGATACGACTCCACTAAGTAGTTATATCTAGGTTGGAAAGGAAGATTCTCCAATATTTCCCAAGCGATGCTTGTTAATGGATATCGACTTGTTCCAGGAATTTACCCCTCGATCGTTGAGGTGGTAACACAATATTTGACTTGCAGCAGTTTCGTTGCTCGGAGAAAATACCTGTCCCTTGACAGTTTTGAGTTGGGAATTTAAAATGAAGAGCAGTTACTTAAATCAGGTTTCCCATATTTTTGATAGTGGAGCGAGCATTTGAATTTTCTTAAAAGACAGATTCAAATGGAAAAATAGCTTTTTGGGAACCTCTTTCTGATTTGAAAATAACTAACAATAGTTACTAAATAAGTAAACCTTAAATGAATATTTGAAAATAATATTCATTAAATAAATAATCCTTAAATGAATATTTGAAAATAATATTCATTAAATAAATAATCCTTAAATGAATATTTGAAAATAATATTCATTAAATAAATAATCCTTAAATGAATATTTGAAAATAATATTCATTAAATAAATAATATTTAAATGAATATTTGAAAGTAATATTCATTAAATAAATAATATTTAAATGAATATTTGAAAATAATATTCATTAAATAAATAATATTTAAATGAATATTTGAAAATAATATTCATTAAATAAATAATATTTAAATGAATATTTGAAACTAATATTCCTTTAATAAATAATCGTCTTAATGTCAATAATCCTCAAATGAATATAATTAATAACCTTTAAGTAAATTAATAATCCTCGAATGACAGTACCCGATATCTTTATCGGAAAATAACTTTTATCAAATACCAATTATAATCAATACATATCTTTCAAGAAAATCACACGCCCTTATCCTAGGGCAACTATAAAATCCCTGGCCTATAGCTGATATCCCATATCTAGCTCATAAGCCCCAACTTCAAGTCATAATCCTCAAGTATTGCTATACATAGCAATTCGAAAACAAGTATGCAGTTTATATATATCGCAATCACATATCATAATCGAGAACAGTTATTATCACAACAACAGTAGAATAGGTTTAGAAAACTTGCCTGGTGGTGAGGTAGGGGTAGTGTGCCTCGAGTCAATCCGGCGATCTATACATAGTCAAAATATCCGAGATTAATCACTTAACACTTTTTAAGACACCAAGTACATACTTTATTTAGGCTAAAATGTGTTTTCAAGTCGACTCCTTAAGACTCTTCTTGCGTACGCTTGACTCGAACATTTTTATAAAATAGAGATTAAATCCTTTTAACACGAAATCTTTTCGAGAGTCCTCCTAAACATACCTAGCATGTTAACACAAAGTTTCACATTCTGATTGGTCACTTAAGGGGTTTGATCATTGCCTCAAAGTTGGCTAAGTGGTATAGCTCGGTTTCTCGAAACATCCTTAACTAAAATACTCGTTTCTCCTAAACCGTAATTCGGAATTACATGATCTTTATATCAAAACGAACCTTGAAACAATACCTACACAATACTAGGCAGTGGTGACTCTGGACAGAAGTCTTTATGTCCGAACATCACAGACACAACAGAGCTAGGGAAAATTGGGCATTATAACGGCTATGTTTTAACGATTCCAAAGTTTAATCATAAACTTACAAGATCAATCCAAACCAAATCACCAAGTCAAATCCTCAACATCATTACTAACCCATAATCATCACAAATCAGTCAAAACCAACATCTACTTGCTTATCATCAAAACAACATCAAACTTTCATCAAACCTCCGTTAAAACCACTCAATCATCCTTATGATTATACTAACTAAACCATACTTAAAACTAACCATATAAATCAAATTTATAAACAAGGGTTCAAGAGTTATACCTTCCTTGGAGTGTGTATAAGCCTAATAATCCTTGTATAGCCCTTATATAACCTTAAGGTAGCTTGAATCAACAAAAGAAATCAAGAAACCAAAGTTAGTTCTTGAAAATCACTATTCATGTTCATCTTCTACCTAGGATTTGAGCATGATACCCTCCATGGATGATGCTAAGATTAAGAGATTACCTTGGTTTAGGGATTAGGAAGCTTTTGAATCCAAGAACATGAATTATGGATGCTTGGAAATTGGTCTTGAAATCTTGAAGTTTTGGCCGAAAGTTGCTTGGTTCTTCCAAGTGATTTCTTTGATTTTCTTTTTGTTTAATTACTTAAGATATTTGTGGTATTTTAATGGTCAAATTGGTGAGTCATAGTCCTTGGCTTCTTCTTCTTTCGACACTTGTCGCACATGCAACGGTTCTGTTAAAGTAGCTTTACTGGTTTGCTTTATTGGTTTGTTTCCTTTCACATGGATGATCCAAATGTTGCATTCCTCGACTTAATCTTGTTACATGTTACTTCCATGTCTGTATTTAATCTCGTAAGTGTTTCGTCTCCGTTTAATCGCGTAAAAAGTTCGCAGGGTTTCTTAAGTGTTCTATCGAAGTAGTTTATCGTAATCGTTCTTAATATCTCTAATTCTTTCATTAAATCCATATCCATGGAATTGATAATTTAAATTCTTAATTATTCTCAAATAATAATTAATCCGTCCGTTAATGGCGAAATTTCGGAGAAAACGGAAATGCTATTTTTCCGATTCTGACAGCTTTTGCATTCCTTTATTTTCATCGTAGATCACTAATACGGCTTTGAAAGTTCATCATATCGACCCGTATATAGGGTGGTCTGGAAAACTTTTAAACGACAAAATTTACTATTCATCAAAAGTTACTATTCATCAGAAGTTACTATTCATCAGAAGTTACTATTCATCAGTGGTTTTTCTATAATCCTTTGGATCAATATTCGTTCCAATATTCCTGGTTTACTTCTCTTTACTCTTTGCACTTAGAAAACGTTCTAGTGCTTTCTCGGGCATACGCTATCTTGTTTACGGAGTTGTCGGATGCATTCCAGATATTGATTTGGATGACATAAAAATACTTTTCTTCCCTGGAGTATTGTATTCTTACCTTCCAGATTGATTGTTCTTATTTATATGTTCAGTCCATTCTTATTATTCTCAAAATGTTTGAAAACTGAAATTCATAATCATTCATACTTAATTCTCAAGTAATTGCCACTATCCATAATTACATCAACATATAATAAAAGTTTTAATTCTACCCAAAAATCTGGGGTCTTACAGTCTCCCCTCCTTAAAAGGATTCCGTCCCGGAATCACTCTGAAAATAAATGGGGATATCTTTCTAGTATTGCACTTTCTAGTTCCCAAGTTGATTCTTCCACATTATGATTCTGCCATAAAACTCTGACTAGCTTGATGACCTTATTTCGGAGCACTTGTTCCTTTTGATCTATGATTTCCACTGGTTGCTCCACATAGGTTAGGTCTGGCTGCATGTCCACTTGTTCGTACTCCACTATATGCTTAGCATCCGGGTTGTACTTCCTCAACATTGAAACATGAAACACATTATGCACTTGCTGCAGGTTTGGGGGTAAGGCTAGCTCATATGCTAAGTTCCCAATGCGCCTTAAGATTTCAAATGGTCCAATATATCTGGGACTCAGTTTTCCTTTCTTTCCGAACCTCATCAAACCCTTCCAAGGAGATACCTTTAAGAACACTAGGTCTCCCACTTCATATTCCTTGTCCTTCCTAGCCAAATCGGCATACTTCTTTTGTCTATCTTGGGCTGCTACCAGCCGTCCTTTGATTAGTTCTACTATGTCCTTAGTCCGTTGGACCACTTCGGGTCCAAGCATCTTTCGCTCCCCAACTTCATCCCAATACAAGGGAGATCGACATCTTCTTCCATAAAGGGCCTCATAAGGCGGCATTCCTATACTCGAATGAAAACTATTGTTGTAGGAAAACTCAATCAGTGGTAGGTGATCATCCCAATTTCCTTTAAAGTCTATAGCACAGACCCTTAACATATCCTCTAGTGTTTGGATGGTCCTTTCACTTTGTCCGTCTGTTTGGGGGTGATAGGCAGTACTCATGTTCAGCCGGGTTCCTACACATTCCTGGAAGCTCCTCCAGAATCTGGAGTTAAATCTGGGATCTCGGTCAGATACTATGGCGACTGGGACTCCGTGCCGCGCCACTATCTCTTTCAAGTAGATATCCACTAATCAGTCGACAGTGTACCTTTCGTTGATCGGAAGAAAGTGGGCTGACTTTGTTAATCGGTCTATGATTACCCATATGGCATCGTGATTGGCCTTGGTCCTTGGTAAACCCACTACGAAATCCATGGCTAGATGTTCCCATTTCCATTCGGGAATCTCTAAGGGTCGTAAAAGTCCACTGGGCCTTTGGTGTTCCGCTTTCACTCGTTGGCAGGTCAAGCATCTGCTTACCCACTCTGCTACGTCCTTTTTCATGTTAGGCCACCAGTAGTATTCTTTCAAATCTCCATACATCTTGGTGCTCCCTGGGTGGATTGAATACCTAGAACTGTGACTCTCGTGTAAAATCTCGTCTTTCAGTTCTCGAACATTCGGAACCCAAACTCGGTAAGTGTACCTCCTTATCCCTTCATCATCCTTGACAGTGTGGATCTCTTCACCGGTCATTGACTGCCTGTCTTCACTTATCATCCTTTCCTGACACCTTCTTATCTTTTCTAGCAACTCTGGCTGCAAGGAAATCTCAAACAGCTTTTCGGTACCGTCTCCGGTCACCTTCACTTCTATTTCCATCTTTTCAAATTCTCTAATCAGTTCTTCCGACGACATTATCGTCTTGAGTCTCTCTTTCCTACTAAGGGCATCAGCCACCACATTGGCCTTCCCTGGGTGATAAAGAATCTCACAGTCATAATCCTTAATCAATTCTAACCATCTTCTCTGGCGCATGTTAAGCTCCTTCTGGGTGAAAATATACTTGAGGCTCTTATGGTCAGTGTAAATCTCGCACTTCTCTCCATACAAGTAGTGCCTCCAAATCTTTAAAGCGAAGACTATTGCTGCTAGTTCTAGATCATGAGTAGGATATCGAATCTCATACTCCTTCAATTGTCTCGACGCATAGGCGATTACCTTACCGTGCTGCATCAGCACGCACCCTAATCCCTTATGCGAAGCATCACTGTAAATCACAAAATCTCCTTTTCCATCTGGTAATGCCAACACAGGGGCAGTCACCAACCTCTTCTTTAACTCTTGGAAACTACTCTCGCACTTTTCCGTCCATTCAAACTTCTCAGTTTTTCGGGTAAGTCGGGTTAACGGGGCTGCGATCTTTGCAAAATCCTTAACGAATCTTCTGTAATACCCTGCTAACCCTATGAAACTTCTCACCTCTGTTGGTGTGGTTGGTCGTTCCCAATTTGAAACTGCCTCTATCTTGGAGGGGTCAACCAACACTCCCTCCTTATTGATCACATGTCCTAAAAACTGAACCTCATTTCGCCAGAATTCACACTTTGCGAACTTGGCATACAATTGTTCCTTCCTGAGTATTTCTAGAGTTATCCTCAAATGTTCTGCGTGTTCTGCCTCTGTCTTTGAGTAGATAAGAATATCATCTATAAAAACTATAACAAACTCGTCCAAATACTTCTTGAACACCCTATTCATTAAATCCATGAAAGCTGCCGGGGCATTGGTCAATCCAAATGACATCACCAAGAACTCATAATGTCCATATCTGGTACGGAAAGCAGTCTTTGGAATATCTTCTGGTTTAACCTTTAATTGATGATATCCGGTTCTCAAGTCAATCTTGGAGAAGTACACAGCATCCTTTAGCTGGTCAAACAAATCGTCTATTCTGGGCAATGGGTACTTATTCTTTATAGTTAGCTTGTTCAACTCTCGGTAGTCGATGCATAACCTCATGCTCCCATCTTTCTTCTTAACAAACAACACGGGTGCCCCCCACGGCGACACACTGGGTCTTATCATACCCTTCTCCAACAGTTCTTGTAACTGGGTAGCTAGCTCTTTCATTTCTACTGGGGCTAACCGGTACGGGGCCTTCGAAACTGGCGCCGTCCCCGGGGCTAATTCAATAGCAAACTCAATTACTCTATCGGGTGGTAATCCTGGAAGATCTTGTGGAAACACATCTTCGAACTCATTGACTACTGGGATGTCCTGTAATCTAGGTACCTCTTTCTGGGTGTCCACGACATATGCTAAGTAAGCCTCATTTCCCTTTCGTAACAATCTTTTGGTCTGTGCCATGGTTAGAAATTTTTGTGTCTGTCTCATCCCCCTAAACACTATTTCCTTCTTTCCTGGGGTATTCAATCTAACCCTCTTCCCTTTACAATCTATTTGTGCGTTATTGCGAGACAACCAATCCATCCCCAAAATGACATCAAATTCTCCTAGTTTAAAAGGAATCAAATCCACACAAAAAGACTGTCCCCCTATTTCTAATTTGCAGTTGGGGTGAATCTGATTAACTGGGACTATTTCGTGATTAGCTATCTCTATTTGTAGGGAATCCTTTAATGGTCGGGCTTTAAGTTTCAATTTATGCGCAAAATCCCTCGATATAAACGACTTAGTTGCTCCAGAATCAAATAAAACATTTGCGCTAACTGAATTTAGAGAAAAGGTACCTGCTATCACATCCGTGTTCCTCACGGCATCCTGCACTGTCATGTTGAAAGTCCTAGCAGTTGGTGGTCTATTGGAGGCAGCCCTGCTTGCCCCTGATGCTGCGGGTCGGTTCATGGGACAATCCTTCTTCATATGACCTTGGCGTCCACACTGAAAACAAGTGAGGCCTTGGCTGACGCTAGGGTTACTCGTAGCACAATTGGTAGCATAATGTCCCCTTCGCCCACACTTATAACAGGTTATCAGTTTTTGGTTGCACACACCGGGATGTTTCCTTCCACAAGTCACACATACTGGTAATGGAGGTTGAGATTGGTAGGAGCGGGACACTCCTGATGGGTTACCGCCCTGGTTTACACTTGTGCTCACGGGTCGTTTGAACCCCGTATTCCTCTCGGGTAGGGAGACTGCTCCGCGGTTAAACCTATTTTGGGGGTTTCCTCCTGAAAAACCTCCACCCATACTTGCATGCTTTCTCTTTATTCCCCCTTTCTCTCTTTCCTTATGCATCTGATCACTCCCTGCTTCCACAATCGAAGCCTTTTGTACCAATGTGGCATAGTCTGTAATCTCCAGAACTGCTACGCGATTCTGAATCCACTGCTTCAATCCCTGCTGAAACCGATTAGCTTTCTTCTCTTCGGTATCTACAAATTCTGGTACAAACCTTGATAGCTCGGTAAACTTTGCCTCATAGTCAGCCACTGTCAAATTATTCTGCTTTAGTTCCAAAAACTTGAGTTCCATTTGAGTCTTCATGAACCTTGGGAAATACTTCTCTAGAAACAATTGCTTAAACCTTTCCCAAGTTACAATAGCGTCCGTCTCCATGTTCTTCTTGGCCTCCCACCAATAATTGGCCTCTCCTTTCAGAAGGTAAGTGGCAAAAACAGTCTTCTGTGCCTCCTCAATACTCAAAATCTCAAAGGACTTTTCCATCTCCTTTATCCAGGCTCTTGCCTCTACTGGGTCAGCCGAACCTTGGAATTCTGGGGGCTTGAGTGACTTAAAGGCCCTAAAAGAGTTTGCTATGGTATTGTTGTTCCCTTGGGGTGGTTGGGGGTAGCGGTCCAAATTTTGCCTAAGTAGATTCATGAACTGACCCATGGGGTCTCCACCCTGGTCCCCTTCTCCCTGTTCCGCTTCACCTTCCTCTTCCTCATTTTCAACGTCCGCAGTGAAAAAGGATTCATCTGCCTCCCCGTACCGGGAGTCGTCCTGTTCATTATAATCTTCATCCATTTCTTCATTATACTCAGGGTCTTCCCTATTCTGATTGTGGCTTTCTTGATCAGCAGATTCAGGGGGGTTTGCCCTAGTTCCCACTCTTCGTGGAGGCATCTTACTGAAATTTGGAAAATTCATATTAAGATTGTTTACTGGGTTACAGATACAGTCATTACATAATTGGGAGACTTCCGCAGTTCTATATTTTATCGCAATTCAATAATAAGGTGCAAACAATAATATAGTAAACTTGTGATCGAGTCATAACAGGACTGGATTCAACTGAAAGGAAACAAATATATACATGGTACCAAAGATACAAAGTCTGAGTCAACGTCGACAGTTTTACAAGTACAACCGTCCTAACATCATCTAGTCAAAAGTGAAATATATGGTCTATCCTTCTAGTCAGAAAAGGGATAATATATACAATGGAACAATCCCACAAAAACCGGCACTACTATGTCCGTACGTGACTAGAAGACTAGACTACCATATCACCAACTCTGAAATCAGTCACTGGTGCGGTGCCATGCCCTCACCCTCGCCATGGCTATGCGAAAGATCTCCTCGGCATCAACCCTGGATATCCTGCCATTGCCATCAGTAGGCAAGGCTCGAATCCTAATCCGTGCCCTCAGCTCAATGCGAGTCATCGCCCTCCGGGCAACCCGAGGGGGCACAGACCTCCCGCCGCCCTGGCGCACCATCCTGGCATCCCTCTCTGCTGCTAGCTGCATCCGGGACTCTGCTAGTCGAGCCTCAGCTATCACCAAATCTGACTGAACTCTGCTCACGGTCCAGTTGTGCACACACACTGGTATCCCTTCTAACGGAACATGGGGTGGGGTAACCGGCTCGGCTGGTGGTGCAGCCTCTGCCCGCTGTGGCTCAGGGGTAGGCTCCTCATGATCATCAGGGTAAGGGCTCAAGGGCAGTGGTGGAGGGGTAGGGGCTCTCTCAGTAGGAAGTGGAGGCTGGTCCTCAGCATCCCCTTCCACATCCTCAGTATCCGCTAGGGTCTGATCCTCCTCTGGATCCTCATCATCAGAATCCTCGATATCCTCGGTATCCGCATCTATCTGGACCTCCTCCGGGTCCTCCTCAATATCCTCATAGTATGGATCTGAAGTCCTAAGCAAGTCCTCGTCGTGCTGTCTCTCATAAGCCTCAGGGTCAGAGATATAGCTCACCTACACAATAACGAACTATGTTACTATCATGATATTAAAGTTCCCATAAGGGTTTTAGTCGAACTTGGCAAGAGTTCTTATTATCTTAGTGAATTTATTATTGTAACGCTGCCTCATCTCTGGGGTTTATAACTCTAATTCTCTGATACCATTTCTGTAACAGCCCCAGATCCGGGGTCGGGGATCCGGTCGTTACGGTCTCAATTCCCATCAATAATACTTGCACTTGAATCAAAACAATTAAACTACATGCTGTGACCCCACAATAACAACACCACTCACACAACAAGTTATAGTTCCAGAGATGAAATTGGAATAAGTATCTAGTCATATGATCCACAAGTTATAAGTTATTACAAACCCAAAAGATTACAGAGCATTTAAAAGTTCTTGCCGTTGATTACATTAATCATAAGATACATAAGTCTGATACACAAAAGCTGAAGCTTAGAACACTAGTGGTTACTACCTCAGCTATGGCGGCTACGACATCAACGGGTAAATCTCTGACGACTGCTACCCGCTTTCGCGGGGTGTGACTGTTGCGGGCCATCTGCTCTAGCTGTTGTTGTGATATAAATAAATAAAGCAAGGGTGAGCAATAGAGCCCACCAAAAATAACTTATAACAGATTACCAAAGTATAACAATTCAAAGATATATTGCAGTCACATGTTATGCCTTCAACAGATAAGAAACTAGTATAGCGTAAAGGATGAAGTTACGAGGAAAATTAATGGGATATTTTCGTAACCCAAAGTCCACTTATGCATATATATCCTTAATCAGGTTTTACCAGACTCATAACTTATAGAATAAAAGATGAAGTTGCATGAATTTGTTGTCACTTCATTCCCAAACGCTTCTCAACCCCCTGCCAACACGATTGGTCCTTCACCCCAATACACGTTGCAGGAAAATATCCAAATTGGATGATGAACCAATACTGGAGCCTTCTCCGCGCCCGTCGTACCAACCTTACTATGATCAGTAGCAGGTTTGTACAACAAAATTATTTGTTTTCTACATGTAGATGGAAGAATCACGACAGCCTGACATTGTCTACCGCCTTTCTGGATCTCCCGGCCAACGGTTGGGCCAATAAAATGATGGATCGGCGCGACTCGACCTCTTACACGTTGCTCCTAGTTCAGATTAAATCCATGACTCTGAAACGTAAAGATCGTCCTCCTTTCCCCAAGTGTGATACTTGTTGATACGACTCCACTAAGTAGTTATATCTAGGTTGGAAAGGAAGATTCTCCAATATTTCCCAAGCGATGCTTGTTAATGGATATCGACTTGTTCCAGGAATTTACCCCTCGATCGTTGAGGTGGTAACACAATATTTGACTTGCAGCAGTTTCGTTGCTCGGAGAAAATACCTGTCCCTTGACAGTTTTGAGTTGGGAATTTAAAATGAAGAGCAGTTACTTAAATCAGGTTTCCCATATTTTTGATAGTGGAGCGAGCATTTGAATTTTCTTAAAAGACAGATTCAAATGGAAAAATAGCTTTTTGGGAACCTCTTTCTGATTTGAAAATAACTAACAATAGTTACTAAATAAGTAAACCTTAAATGAATATTTGAAAATAATATTCATTAAATAAATAATCCTTAAATGAATATTTGAAAATAATATTCATTAAATAAATAATCCTTAAATGAATATTTGAAAATAATATTCATTAAATAAATAATCCTTAAATGAATATTTGAAAATAATATTCATTAAATAAATAATATTTAAATGAATATTTGAAAGTAATATTCATTAAATAAATAATATTTAAATGAATATTTGAAAATAATATTCATTAAATAAATAATATTTAAATGAATATTTGAAAATAATATTCATTAAATAAATAATATTTAAATGAATATTTGAAACTAATATTCCTTTAATAAATAATCGTCTTAATGTCAATAATCCTCAAATGAATATAATTAATAACCTTTAAGTAAATTAATAATCCTCGAATGACAGTACCCGATATCTTTATCGGAAAATAACTTTTATCAAATACCAATTATAATCAATACATATCTTTCAAGAAAATCACACGCCCTTATCCTAGGGCAACTATAAAATCCCTGGCCTATAGCTGATATCCCATATCTAGCTCATAAGCCCCAACTTCAAGTCATAATCCTCAAGTATTGCTATACATAGCAATTCGAAAACAAGTATGCAGTTTATATATATCGCAATCACATATCATAATCGAGAACAGTTATTATCACAACAACAGTAGAATAGGTTTAGAAAACTTGCCTGGTGGTGAGGTAGGGGTAGTGTGCCTCGAGTCAATCCGGCGATCTATACATAGTCAAAATATCCGAGATTAATCACTTAACACTTTTTAAGACACCAAGTACATACTTTATTTAGGCTAAAATGTGTTTTCAAGTCGACTCCTTAAGACTCTTCTTGCGTACGCTTGACTCGAACATTTTTATAAAATAGAGATTAAATCCTTTTAACACGAAATCTTTTCGAGAGTCCTCCTAAACATACCTAGCATGTTAACACAAAGTTTCACATTCTGATTGGTCACTTAAGGGGTTTGATCATTGCCTCAAAGTTGGCTAAGTGGTATAGCTCGGTTTCTCGAAACATCCTTAACTAAAATACTCGTTTCTCCTAAACCGTAATTCGGAATTACATGATCTTTATATCAAAACGAACCTTGAAACAATACCTACACAATACTAGGCAGTGGTGACTCTGGACAGAAGTCTTTATGTCCGAACATCACAGACACAACAGAGCTAGGGAAAATTGGGCATTATAACGGCTATGTTTTAACGATTCCAAAGTTTAATCATAAACTTACAAGATCAATCCAAACCAAATCACCAAGTCAAATCCTCAACATCATTACTAACCCATAATCATCACAAATCAGTCAAAACCAACATCTACTTGCTTATCATCAAAACAACATCAAACTTTCATCAAACCTCCGTTAAAACCACTCAATCATCCTTATGATTATACTAACTAAACCATACTTAAAACTAACCATATAAATCAAATTTATAAACAAGGGTTCAAGAGTTATACCTTCCTTGGAGTGTGTATAAGCCTAATAATCCTTGTATAGCCCTTATATAACCTTAAGGTAGCTTGAATCAACAAAAGAAATCAAGAAACCAAAGTTAGTTCTTGAAAATCACTATTCATGTTCATCTTCTACCTAGGATTTGAGCATGATACCCTCCATGGATGATGCTAAGATTAAGAGATTACCTTGGTTTAGGGATTAGGAAGCTTTTGAATCCAAGAACATGAATTATGGATGCTTGGAAATTGGTCTTGAAATCTTGAAGTTTTGGCCGAAAGTTGCTTGGTTCTTCCAAGTGATTTCTTTGATTTTCTTTTTGTTTAATTACTTAAGATATTTGTGGTATTTTAATGGTCAAATTGGTGAGTCATAGTCCTTGGCTTCTTCTTCTTTCGACACTTGTCGCACATGCAACGGTTCTGTTAAAATAGCTTTACTGGTTTGCTTTATTGGTTTGTTTCCTTTCACATGGATGATCCAAATGTTGCATTCCTCGACTTAATCTTGTTACATGTTACTTCCATGTCTGTATTTAATCTCGTAAGTGTTTCGTCTCCGTTTAATCGCGTAAAAAGTTCGCAGGGTTTCTTAAGTGTTCTATCGAAGTAGTTTATCGTAATCGTTCTTAATATCTCTAATTCTTTCATTAAATCCATATCCATGGAATTGATAATTTAAATTCTTAATTATTCTCAAATAATAATTAATCCGTCCGTTAATGGCGAAATTTCGGAGAAAACGGAAATGCTATTTTTCCGATTCTGACAGCTTTTGCATTCCTTTATTTTCATCGTAGATCACTAATACGGCTTTGAAAGTTCATCATATCGACCCGTATATAGGGTGGTCTGGAAAACTTTTAAACGACAAAATTTACTATTCATCAAAAGTTACTATTCATCAGAAGTTACTATTCATCAGAAGTTACTATTCATCAGTGGTTTTTCTATAATCCTTTGGATCAATATTCGTTCCAATATTCCTGGTTTACTTCTCTTTACTCTTTGCACTTAGAAAACGTTCTAGTGCTTTCTCGGGCATACGCTATCTTGTTTACGGAGTTGTCGGATGCATTCCAGATATTGATTTGGATGACATAAAAATACTTTTCTTCCCTGGAGTATTGTATTCTTACCTTCCAGATTGATTGTTCTTATTTATATGTTCAGTCCATTCTTATTATTCTCAAAATGTTTGAAAACTGAAATTCATAATCATTCATACTTAATTCTCAAGTAATTGCCACTATCCATAATTACATCAACATATAATAAAAGTTTTAATTCTACCCAAAAATCTGGGGTCTTACACAGGGAATTGGATCACCAGGTTACTATCTACATGGTTAGCTAACAACATGATAAATCTAGCATAGTATACATTCTTACTTCTAGATGCTTTATTTCATAGCTTAGCACCTAGTTCAAATAGAATTAGGGATCCTAGGTTATAATAGCTATCAGTTAGAAGCATGTAAGAAATATCTAGCATAGAGAATGTAACTGCATCATAATTGCTAATTTTACTAGAGAAAACCTTAAGAATGGCATCAAAGAAAAAGTTCCATTCTTTTACCATGCCTCTTCTCTGAATCTTACTTAAATTAGCAGTAGGCAAAGCATAATTAATTGAATTTAGCATGTTAACAATGTTAGTATCATTATGCTTTTCTAACCTATTATTTTTCAGGAAAATTTAAGCATACTGTAATGACATCACTGTTTATCACATATTCCTTACCTTGAAGAACAAAAGTGATTGTAGCATTGATAGAATCGAACACAGCTGATTCCCAAATGGCTTCAATCACCTCAAAGTATAGTTTGGGGGTTTCGATCATTACTTCAGAGAGCTTGCAGTTCTGGAAAAACCTCATCATAGTGTGATATGATGCGTTCTTCTCATCAAAGTCCACCAGTGCTGTGAAGTTGTTCTTCTCATATGTAAACCCAGTGAGAGACATTGTTTTGTTGGTTGGTGCCATGGATACAGATCTTTGAATTACATAGAGAGTTTTTTGCTTTGAGAGAGAAAGAAGAGCTATTGCCTTAGTGAATTTTAAGAATTGATAGAAAAAGATTAACTGGGAGTAAAAATCAATTTATACTCTCCTCAAATAATTCACTAAGAAAATCAGAATAATTGAAAGAAATTATTTGATTGGGCAAGAAAATAACCGTTTAAAAGTGATGAGTTTAAAAAGTAAAGCCACGAATTTACTGCAATTACATACACGCACTGTACGCATGTAACTACGGATAGGATTGTGGCTTTTAACGGTTACGATTAGAACTATACTATCTACGGATAGGATTTTACCTTTTGAGATTCGACATCCGTAGAGGAGTAAAAAGTAGTATCCGTAGACATATAGAAAATCCAGTGTCAAAAATGACCATCAATGGATAAGGATATCCGTAGAGGAAGTGATTTTGACTTAGACAAAATTCTTACTTTTTCTGAGAGTTTTAATTCTCATAAAAATCATTTTGACACTGGATGCATTACAAATTATCAGACATTTAAATTAATTAAGAAAAGTTAAGCATACCTAGCTCACTTAACAACCTTGAGAATGTTGATTCATCAAGTGGCTTGGTAAAAATGTCTACAATTTGTTGTTCACTTGGAACAAAATGAAGTTCCATAGTACCATTCATCACATGTTCCCTGATGAAGTGATACTTTATGCCAATGTGCTTGGTTCTTGAGTGTGGCACTGGATTCTAAGTAATGGCAATTGCACTAGTGTTGTCACAGAAAATTAGAATCTTATTAACTGTTAGACCATAGTCTATTAGTTGATTTTCCATCCAAAGAATCTGTGCACAACAACTTCCAGGTGCAATATATTCTGCCTCGGATGTAGAAGTAGAGACAAAATTTTGCTTCTTACTAAACCATGAGACAAGTTTATTTCCTAGAAATTGACAGGTGCCTGTTGTACTTTTCCTGTCAATCTTGCAACCTGCATAGTCTGCATCTGAATAACCAATTAGATCAAAATCAGATTCTCTAGGGTACCAAATGCCAAGGTTTGGTGTTCCCTTGAGATATCTGAAAATCCTTTTGATAGCAATTAAGTGAGACTCTCCAGGATCAGCCTGAAATCTAGCACATAGACATGTAGCAAACATAATATCAGGTCTACTAGCTGTTAAATATAAAAGTGAGCCTACCATGCCTCTATAGCTTGGAATGTCCACAGATTTTTCCTTAGTATTCAATTCAAGCTTAGTGGCAGTTGGCATGGGTGTTTTAGCATGAGAACAATCCATTAGATCAAACTTCTTTAATAGATCAAAGATGTATTTAGTTTGACTAATGAAAATTCCTTCTTTCATTTGCTTAACTTGTAAGCCAAGGAAATAGGTAAGTTCACCCATCATGCTCATTTCATATTTACTTTGCATAAGTTTGGCAAACCTTTTGCAAAACTTCTCATCTGTAGACCCAAAAATTATGTCATCTACATAAATTTGAACAAGTATACTAGAGCCATTAACATTTCTAAAGAAAAGAGTTTTGTCAACAGTACCTATAGTGAAGTGATTCTCTAAAAGAAACTGTGACAGAGTGTCATACCATGCTCTAGGTGCTTGCTTCAGTCCATAGAGTGCCTTGAGTAGGAAGTAGACAAATTCTGGATAATTTGGATCTTCAAAACCAGGAGGTTGACTGACATACACCTCATCTTCTAATTCCCCATTCAAGAAGGCACACTTGACATCCATTTGATAGACCTTGAAATTTGCATGGGCTACATAGGCTAGGAATATCCTGATTGCTTCCAATCTAGCAACATGGGCAAATGTTTCGTCAAAATCTATTCCGTCTTCTTGAGAATAGCCCTTAGCAACCAATCTTGCTTTGTTCCTTGTGACAATGCCATTTTCATCCATCTTGTTTCTGAATACCCACTTTGTTCCTATAACACCTCTGTCTTTAGGTTTGGGCACCAACTTCCATACTTTATTCCTCTCAAATTGGTTTAGCTCTTCCTGCATAGCTAACACCCAATCTGGATCTAGAAGAGCATCCTCAACTTTCTTTGGTTCATCTTGTGAAAGAAAGCTACTGTATAAACATTCATCTTGAGTAGCTCTTCTAGTTTGAACATTTGAGGATGCATCACCAATGATCAGTTCAAATGGGTGATCCCTAGTCCATTTTCTCCTTGTTGCAGGTGTAGGTCTTGAAGATATAGCATCATATTCATAAGCATGATCATGTGGAATTGAGATTGATCCTTGACTCACAGAAACTCCCCCTGAGTTTGTTGGGGTGGTTATCCTGTTTTGTGATCCACTTACGGATGCCTCAAAATGACTTCCTACGGATGCTCCATTTTGGCTTCCTACAGATGCTCTATTTTGGCTTCCTATAGATGTTTCATTTTGGCTTCCTACGGATGCTCCATTTTGGCTTCCTACGGATGCTTCATTTTGGCTTCCTACGGATGCTCCATTTGTCCCTTCTATGGATGGCTCAGTATAACTTGAGTTGTCCATATTTGAAATGATCATTCTTGGAGGGACTGGTTCATCCACATAATCATCATCTTCATCATCATAATATAGACCTTCCACCTCATTCTCAAACCTGAGAGTTTCATGAAAACCCTCATCTGTGAGACCTTAAATTCTGGCATCATCAAAAACAACATGTACAGATTCCATAACAATGTTGATTCTGTGATGAAAACCTTATAGGCTTTTTCCAGCTGCATAACCCACAAAAGTAGCTTCATCTGCCTTTGATTCAAACTTTCCAAGATTTTTACCTTGATTTCTCAATACAAAACATTTGCAACCAAAGACATGTAAAAAATTTAAGGATGGTTTTCTTCCCTTGAGCAAATGTTATGGAGTCATCCCTTTAGCTTGATTGATCAAAGAGATATTTTGAGTGAAACATGTAGTGTTAACTGCTTCAGCCCAAAAATATGTGGGTAACTTTGATTCTCCTAGCATAGTCATTGCAGCCTCAATTAGAGTTATATTTTTCCTTTCCACCACTCTATTTTGTTGTGGTGTTCTAGCTGCAGAAAACTCATGAATGATTCCATTCTCCTCACAAAACAGCTTCATTGTTGAATTCTTGAACTCAGTGCCATTGTCACTCCCGATTCTTATGACTTTGAGATCAGGATGATTGTTATCAGCCTTGATGTGATTGATTATGATTTCACTTGCCTCATCTTTAGAGTGCAGGAAGTATGTCCATGTAAACTTTGAAAAATCATCCACGATCACAAGACAATATCTTTTCTTTGAAATAGACATGACATTTACTGGTCCAAATAGATCCATGTGTAGCAGCTGTAGAGGTTGCTCAATTGATGAATCTAGCTTGCTTCTGAAATAAATTTTCCTCTGTTTCCCTTTATGGCAATCATCACAAAGTCCATCCTTAGAAAATTCCAACTGTGGAATTCCTCTTACTAGGTCTCTTTTTATCAGATCATTCATTGATTTGAAGTTTAAATGAGACAGCCTTTTGTGCCATAGCCAGCTCTCATCTTTACTTGCTTTACTCAAAAGACAGGTGATAGAATCTGAACTTGTTGAGTTGAAGTCAGATATATACACATTTCCTCTTATGTGGCCTGTCAACACCACATTGTTGTTTCCTTTGTTTGAAACAACACAGGCTTCCTGACTGAATGATACTGAGAAACCTTTATCACATAGTTGACTGATGCTAAGCAAGTTGTGCTTAAGTCCATCAACTAGTGCTACTTCATCAATGATGACATTTTCCTTTGAAATCAAGCCATATCCCTTAGTGTAACCTTTGTTGTCATCTCCAAAGGTAATGCTAGGGCCATCTTTCTCCACAAACTCTATGAGCAGGGTAGAATCTCCAGTCATGTGCCTGGAGCATCCACTGTCTAGATACCATAGATTCTTTCTGTATCCCTGCACACAACAAAACCAAATCAAGTTGATTTTTGTACCCAAGTTTCCTTGGGTCCTTTCTTGTTAGCCTTAACTTTGCCTTTCTTGTCATTTTGCACCTTAATCTCAGGTTGAGTTAAATCAACCTTGACCCTGGTTGTTGACCTCTGAAAGACAACAGTTTGAGGATGTTCATATGCATGCATGTTTGATACAGGCATTTGAGGATGTTGTGCATACATAGTGTTTATGTGTGGCATGCTCAATGTCATTTGTGGCATTGTGAATGCATTCATATATGGATTTGGAACAAATGGCATATTGGCATACAAATTTGATGCATGATCATTATGTGCAAACATGTTGTGCAAAGCAGGCATATGCATATTGGGTACATGCATTGGCACATGAACAGATGAATTCTTAACAGTTTTGAAATTGGTAGATAAATGATTAACACTACCACACTTTACACAAGTTTTCCTAGGAGCATACTTGTCAGGAGTGTAGTTGTTGTTTTTGTTAATTCCTACCTTACCATTTCTGTTCTTTTTATTTTTCACCTCATCCTTGACCTCTATGTTTTCTAACTTGTCCTCCAATTGCTTGTTGGACAAGTGACCTATGTTGACATCCTTAGCTTTGGTTTTGCTGCATTCTCCCTGAACAAAATTTTTGCTGGTTGGACCATACTTTTTGTTCAGCTTCTCAAGTTTTTCTTTACTAACACTAGATGTACACTTCTTTGGACAAGTCACATCCGTAGAGGTGTTACCCATCAACGGATGATCACTATCCGTAGAGGTGTCATCTCCTAGATATTCAACATCTAGTTTCTCCTTATCTTTTTCTACTAATTCCTTGTAGAATGTATCCACACCATGAGCCTTAATTATGTTTGTGGCAACATTCCTGAAATCAGTCCATCTAGAAATTGTTTCATATTCTCTAGCTAACTGTGCTTTGAGAATTTCTTCTCTTTTTAGCACAACTAGCAGTTCATCTTTGGCAACTTGACACTCTAACTTCATTTTCTCAAACTCAATAAATTGAGTTTCAAGAATAGCATTCCTATCACTTAAAAACTGATTAGCATCTTTAATCCTGGTGTTTTCTTTTGTAAGTGATTTAAGAGAAATAGGCATATGATACAGTTCAGTAGACATATCATTTATTGCACTATTGCATTCCTCAGTAGAAAGCTCAGAGAGGTTGGTGGTGATTACCTGATTGGATGATGAACTGCCCTCCTGCTCACTTGAATCAGCCATCAGTGCAAGGTCCACAAATTCAGTGTCCTCCTCAGAATCATTCCCATCTTTATCCCAGTCATAGTCCTGAGTTATGAATGCTCTTCCATTTTGCTTGAGAAGATCAAAGTATTTCTTCTTGTAGTCAACAGGCTCAAATTTCCTGTCACTCTTCTCAGCTTTTGGTTTTCTGCATTCATTGGCAAAGTGACCTCCCATTCCACAATTGAAACATTTAAACTTGGACCTTTCAACATAGTTCTTGTTTAATTGAAAGTCCTTTCTGAATGGCTTGGACACCTTAGGGTTTCACTTGAACTTGAGCTTTAAGAATTTCCTTGACAGAAAAGCTAAATGTTCATCTAGCTCATCCATTTCATCTTGGTTAGAGGGCTCACTTTCTTCAATCATCTTTCCTTTGTACTTTCTTGATTCAGTCCTACCTTCACAAGCACTTGTGCTTGGTGTAACTTCAGTAGTTTCTTCTTTCATGTCCTCAGCCTTATTAACACTTGCAACTAAGGCAATAGATCCAGTTTTCTTTTGGACCTTCTCAATCTCCTCATCCTGTTCCATTTCCAGCTCATATGTTTTTAGGGTTCCATACAGCCTTTCAAGAGTAAAATCCTTATACTCTTGAGTGTTTCTCAAGAAAACAATCATAGGCTTCCACTCCTTTGGCAAAGATATGAGAAACTTAATATTTGAATCTTTAATTTGATACAACCTCCCATACAACTTCAATCCATTCAGAAATTTTTGAAATCTACTAAAAATATCATTCAAAGATTCTCCACTCTTAAAGTGAAAGTGTTCATACTGTTGTATGAGGAGCTGCATCTTATTTTTCCTGACTTGCTCAGTCGCTTCACAGATGGTTTGGATAGTGTCCCAAATCTCCTTGGTTGTAGAAAAATTAATAACATTGTCAAACATGTCAGAATCAAGACCATTGAACAAAATATTCATGGTCTTCTTGTCTTTATGAACAACAATGTTGTCCTCATGAGTCCATTCTGAAGGTAACTTTGGAATGGTGCTTGAGCTATTGAGGTGTTTGGCTTCATTGGAATATGAGGGCCATGATCGATGCATTCTACATATCCTTCATCCATAGACATTAGATGTAAACGCATCTTTACTTTCCAGTGAAAGTAATTCTCTTTATCAAGAACTGGTATTTTAACTCCATAATCCTTTTGACCCGTGATTCTGATGTCTTTAGATCTTTAAACTTCTTGTATGTTAGAAGCTTGCTCTGATACCAATTGTTATTCCCAGACAATGAATCTAGATTGTAGAAAGGGGGGTTGAATACAATCTTTAAAAATTCTTTAGTTCTTGACAGAAGAGATATGAGAATAAATTCAAGAACAGAAAAACTAGCAAGGTAAATTGACACAAGAATTAAAAATTCAGGTGGATTGATTTATCCACCTGAGAGATTTTTATTAGAAGAAATCTATGTGATGTTTATGAATAAACACACAACTGCATACACACTATTCTAGCTTCAGCAATTTACAAAGGATTTTGCCTTGTTCTCTCTAAATTGCCTAACTAATTTCTTGAGTTCTAGAATAATGCTACACTTGGTTATATATCCCAAGTTTACAAGATATTTCGAACAGTTAATAATACAAAAAGTAAATCTGTCCAAAATCCTTGTTTCTCCATTCTGAGTAGTGGTCCATGTGTTGGTATCTTGCCCTTCTTGGCTGATTGTCTTTTATAGAAATGCTACTTTTGACCAGACAAAACAGAATGCTTCTTCTTCTCGTGAGTTTTCCAGAAATGCTGGTTTCCATGCTCTGTGAATTTTGTCAACCCATGTGCTTTGTCTGAACTGTCTTTTTCATAAAGTATAGAGTGTATCCGTAGATGCTATTTGAGTTGTATCCGTTGAGAGTATCTTGATCACATCCGTAGACAGCTAGTACTGCTATCCGTAGACAGTACTTTGTCCACATCCGTGGAAGTCTAATGTTGTTTATCCGTAGACAGTCAATTTCAATTATGTAAAATTACAAGGCATATACTATTTACAATTAGTCTCCTTATTCTACATATCCATTAATAGTCAACATGACTTATTCAGCCTAAAAACTAATACTTCAACTTCTACATCAAAATTACAAATCAGGATTACACATCAGGATTGTATATCAGGATTGCATATCAGGATTGCATATCAGGATTATACACCAGGATTCCTTAAGCATGTGACATTGAGTCTTATCCGTAGATAAACTACCCTTCTACGGATACTGCAAAGGCATGCTATCCGTCGAAGGCTACATTTTTACTTATACAATTTTTATTAAGTTAATCTAGTTATCATCAAGAAACAACATAGTTCCTAACACAAAGCTTATTGGGCAATCAAAGCTTGCAATATGGATCTTAATGTTGCTGGGGCTCATCGGAAGCTTAATTTGCTTGAATTTGAGGAAATTCGAAACAATGCCTATGAGAATGCTCAATCATATAAGGCTAGAGTGAAAGACTTCCATGACCGTTCACTCGTTCTTAAATCATTTTGTGTTGGGCAAAAGATTCTCCTCTACAACTCTCGTCTCAAGTTAAAGCCTGGAAAGCTTCGTTCTCGTTGGTTGGGTCCATTTGTTGTTGTGAAAATCTACCCTCATGGAGCGGTGGATTTGCGGAGTTTATCTACCAACAAAGAATTCAAGGTGAATGGTCACCGTCTCAAGCCTTTCTATGAAGGATTTCAAGAATCTACCGTTGATGTCATCTCATTAGCGAAACCCCCTTCATGGATGAGCTCTCTCTTGTGTTCGTTTGTGTGTTGGTGTCGTGAGGCACATTCAGGAAGTCGAGCCAACGACATTAAACAATGGCGCTTTTTGGAAGGCAATATAAGGTACACATGTATTTATATACTATGCATGTGTCAAATTGTTCCTCGCTTACATTTATGTAGGGTGTTTTGCATAGTGTGGGTTCGGGGATTGATCTAAATATCAGTGAGTGGAGGCTTCTTTTTCATCTATTTTAATTCACAAGAAACATAACCCAAAAATATATAATAATTAATTATTATTATATGTTTTTGAGGTGTGACTAATGAATTTTATAATAGATTTAAAAAATTTGTAATAATATTACCTCGCTCAATAATATTTAGTATCGTTTAATTTTAATTTTTAGAATTTTTATATTTATTTCACTATTGTTTTGATGTGTTTGTTCATGTTTTCAGGGTTTAATATTTTATTTAGGCATTTAAGGATTTATATAAAAAAATATTATTTTAATCAAAAAAAATAAATTCAACAGCAATTTAGCACCGTACGGGCGTGCACCAGCCCGCACAACAAGCCGTGCGATTTCATATTCGTTCTGTCAAAAAAAAACACTCAGAACACACACACCGGTTGTGTGCACGGCTGTGCAGCTTTTAAATTTTTTTTTTATAAAAAGTTAACAAACCCACCCCCCCCCCCCCCGCCCCCTTTCCCTTTCCCAACCCCTCCCCCCGTCCCACCCACATCCCCCCCCGGTTACCTCACCCTGCGCATGGATGGCAATCGGGTCGAATCGGTTCGGGTTTTGCTGAATCCAAATCCAAATCCGAATTTTTATACCGTACCCGAACCCGAAAAATACCTGAAAATTGATATCCAAACCCGATCCAATGGATTTCGGATCGGGTTTGGATATACCCGAAAATATTTGGATTAGATTTGAATAATATCCGAAACCCGAAATTCATATCCGAAATCCGAAAATTTAAATCCAAAATTATAGATTTTAATATAAAGATTGTTTGATTTGAAGATAAAAATTGAGTATTAATGATAAAAACTTATCAGTAAACATAAACATATATAACGCAAAATTTCTGAATCGCGATAACAACGAATCTTCTTAAGTCGTCATGGAATTGTTAATTGCTCGACATAATAGTTAACATGTTACGATTGTGTGTGCATACCCTAATTTTTAGGACTTTTTTTTTTTTATTATTAATCGGTTTTTTATAATTCCACTTTCTAATAAGTGAAAATATTTAATGTATATTAAATAGTATATATAAAATATATTATAAAATCATAATATATAAAATTAAAAAATTTATGATATTACAAAACATATATATATATATATATATATATATATATATATATATATATATATATATATTCGGGTTTATTTTCGGGTTTTGGATTCGGATCGGGTTAGGATCGGGTTTCGGATCGGTAAACATAAAATCCAAATCCAAATCCAAAAAAATTTGGGTTTAAAAATTAAATCCATATCCAAATCCAAATCCAAAAAATCGGGTTCCGTATATCCAAATTTTCGGGTTTCGGATCGGGTATCCATCGGATCGGATTAATTTGCCATCCCTACACCCTGCACCTTCTCCGCCCAGCCCCCCGCTCGCGACTCCACCACCGTCCAACTTCTCCTCTTCCACCTCCATCACTTTCCAGATTTTTATTTTCCAGCTTTTAATTTTCTAATTTTAATTTCCAATTCTAATTTTCTGATTTTTCTTCTTTTTTTTTTTTTTAATTTTCTGATTTTAATTTTTTCAGTTTTTATTTTCAACTTTTAATTTTTGTTTTTAGTTTTCCCATTTTAATTTTTAGGTTTAATTTTTTGATTTTAATTTTCAGAAATTAATTTTTCTGATTTTAATTTTCAGATTTATTTTTCTGATTCTCATTTTCCAGATTTTAAATTTTCAAATTTTTAATTTTCTGATTTTTTTTAATTTTCAGAATTTTATTTTTCAGATTTTTAGTTTTTAGATTTTAATTTTCAGTTTTAATTTTCTTAATTAACCAATTTAGATAATTTCAAAAATTAATTTCGTTTAAATTGATATTTGATTTTATTAATAATTGGTTAGTTAATTTAATTTAAAAAGAAACACACAAAAAAATAGTTTATGTATAGCCTTAATTAGTGTGTTGTAGTGGCTTTGAAGGGGGTTGGATATTGGCTTGTTGGTTCTTTTTCTTAGGTTGGTTGTGGTGTTGTGGTATTCGTTAAATTCCTGGATTGCAATTTTGGGTTGGGTTTTGGCAATTATGAGTGGTACGTCTTCTAAGCGGGTTCAAATTAAAAGGAAGGGGTCATCTAAACGATAAAGTGCTCATTTTTCAGGGGAGCTCTCTTTCACTTTTCTCTACCTCATATTTTTATTTGTCATGCATGAGGACATGCCATGTTTTAAGTGGGGGAAAGATTGTTTATGTTCATCATTGTAGTGTAGTATGTAGCTAGTATTAGTACTCTATTTTGTTTAGTTTGATGTCCGTCTCGTTTGCATTTGGAAATGAGTTTACTCATAAGCTTGTTTACTTGTTTGTAAAATTTAAGACATTTGTGAGTTTGTAGCCATGTTTTCTCCTATTTCGTGTCATGCATTACCAATTTGATGTGAATCGATAAGTTTGACACACCTTTTTCACACACACACTTGAAATGGCATGAAAAGTTTAGGTTGTAATAAAATTGTGAACATGACGAGTGTCTCTTAACATGCATGAAAATCAAATCGTGAAGATGTTATTACAACTTAAACCTTGTGAGACCTTGAACGATGATTTCTTTTGTGGTTGTGTGTTTCTCCCTCTTTATGTGTGTTTGTTGCTCTAGGGCTTGCATTAAACCTTAATTTGTGGATGCACCATAATAAGGAAATTTTATTTAGGATAACCATTTTGGCATTTTTAGCTAGTGAACCATGAAAATAATCCATATATAGTTGCCCTTTGAAGCCTATATCTATATTTTTCTTCGTCATGTTCCCCTTTTATACATGAGTCATAGCCAAATACTTCACTCTCGACCTAGTTGAGCTAGTTGAGTCTTGGAAAGAATTGTTTGATGAGCATGAGAATTTGGAGATTTTTTGAAGAGAAAGAATGCTAATTATTTAAAGTGGGAACTAGTTTGTGATATGTATGACTAGATGTGGTTCAAAGTTCTTTGTAGTATTTATACATGTAATGCATCGCCTTTGCTAAAAAAAAGAAATAAATAAAGGGGTATGTAAAAAAAAAAATCTTTGTACTTTATTTGATTCAATTTTCTTTGTAAATGTGGTTGTGCTTTGTATTTGCAAATGAGTGGAGATCAACTTTAGTTTGAGAATTTGGTGTATGAAGAGAGCAAGCATCATTTTGACTCAACTAGCGAGACTATTACACCACCCTTGAACTTAAATTTTCACACCTTCACCCAAGTCTCGTTACAACCCATTTTATGATTTCCTTATTTTTGGTGCAATCCGGAATTTAGGTGGACATTCAAGGTCAAGTAGAGCGCATGTATTTTGTTGGGATTTATGGGTGATAGCATAGAAACAACTTAACCTTGTATGTACTTAATTTTCAATTAAGTAGAACATACTGTCACAGCCAAAGTATGTTCTTGTAATCAATATGCAATATCATTTTAGTTGTGTAATTTGGAAGAAGTTCACTTGCTGTGTTCAAGCCTCAAAGAATGCATATTAGATGACAGCATGAATAAAGGTTACTGTCATAAGCATTGACAGTAAGATTACAAGAAGACGGAATGTTGCAAGTCACGACAGCATATTCACTCTGACAGCAACATTGGCGGAAGACTACGTGACAACAACTTTAGCCCTCGACGGCAAGTTTGGAAACCTCGACAGCACTCTGTGCGGGGAACTCATACTGTCACCAAAAGAACATTCCTGTGACAGCAAGCTTTGCGGAAAAAGTAACTGTCTCGAAAAAGATTCTTGTTCTAGGTATCTTCTCAGTCAAATACCGTGATAGTTTCAATGTTCAAGAAACAGGCGTGTTGCAGTATCCCTAAGCTGCACCAAGTCTGCAAGACTACGACAGAAGCTTCAAGCAATACAAAACAAAAGCGAATCAATTCAAGAGCAAGGTCAAGTCTCTATTTGCTGAATTATTTTAGCTGGAAATAGAATGAATCTAGGTTGCTTTCTTTGTAATGTATATCTGACAAGTTAGAAATTTAGGAAAGTCACATGGGTAGACATTTTGTAAGAAGCTGCCACTTGATAATGACAGCAGCTTCACAAACCCGTGTTGACAGTGATAGGATTAATTTTATACTTAGACTATCAATTCATTCTAGGAATGTGGAATGCAAGCAAGCAAGTGTCTTGAAGAAAACCGAAGCTCAAGAATTCTCTCTTGAGGTTGTAGCAACACTTTGCAAAATAATTAAAAACATTTATTTTGTGAAACTTGTCTTTAGACCATACTGTTTGTGAATGCATACATATTACTGATAACGTTAAATCTTAGTTTTGGTTGTTGAAATTGAGATTGAATTTTATCAGTATTGCATTCATCCCCCCCCCCCTTCTGCCATACACGAGGACCAACAACTGGTATCAGAGCTTACAGATTAACATACATATCTGAGATCACGACGACAATGCAGAAATCAAGCAGTATCAAGATCCCAGCCTTTGATAAAGAGAACTACAACATTTGGAAAAGAAAGATCTTGTTGTTTATCAAAGCTGTGAATCCACTATACCCAGGTATTCTCGAGAATGGTCCTTTCATTCCAAGGAAGGAAATTGAAGCCACAACAGTAAATGGTGAAATCATTCCTGCACATTGGGTTCCCAAAGATCCCTCGGAAATTTTGGAACCTGAGAAGGAGAAGATGGTGCTAGATGATCACTTGCAACTCATCTTGCTCGATTCTCTCACGTTGGATAAAGCCATGTGTGGAAGTGTGATAAGCTGCACATCTGCCAAGGAGATGTGGATCAGGTTAGCTTTACTATGTGAAGGAAGTGAAGAAGTTAAGGGCAACCAAAGGCAAATACTGATATCACAATATGAGGCTTTCATGGCCAAGCCTGGTGAAGACTTAACTTCCATGTTTGAAAGGTTCAGTAAGCTCTTAACTGAACTACGGTACATGGCAAGTACTATGACAGAAAAGAATTGAATGTCAAGTTCCTGCTTACACTGCCTGATCACCTTGAACACAAGACAACATCCATACGAGAAGGAAGAGATCTCAACAATATAACCTTTGAGACACTTTATGGCATTCTGAAATCCTATGAACTTGAACTCTTTCAAAAGAGAGCCATACAGAGTGGAACAAGGAACAAGATGGCTAATATGTCAAGTGCCCTAGTAGCACATGTGCCAAGGATCACACAGCCAAGTGAAGTACTAAAAATCACACAATCAACCCCTGCACAATCCTTGAAGATAGAAGAGGTTGTTGAAGATGATGAGAAAGTAGTACTGCAGCTCAAGGATGTGGAAGATGAAGACTTCTACACAATGGAGGAACTGGAAAGCATGGACAATCCTACTATGGCTTACATGGCCAAAAAGTTCAAGAACTTTAGGTTCAAGAAGGATAGGTCATACAAGCCCCAAGGCCAATCATCCAAGTTCAACAGGGGAAGTTCATCAAAGACTGCTGTGGGAAGTTCAACCAAAGGAGGATACAAGACTGGATTTGTGGATAGGTCAAAATTCAAGTGTTACAACTGTGGTGAACCTGGTCATTTTGCTACTGAATGCAAAAGACCCAAACAGGTTCAGAGGTTTGAGAAAGGAACTGGTGGATACTCTAAGAAGAATCAAGGTAGAGCCTATGTGGCTGAAGGAAAGTGTTGGGATGACTCTGATGATAAAGAAGAAGAAGAATATGTCAACCTAGCTCTCATGGCTAGCACTGATGAAGTAGCATCAACATCTTCAAGTCAGGTACCTTCACTTGTCTTACTTGATATGTCCACTGATGAGTATAAGAAAACCATTAAAGAGTTAAGTGCTGAAATGTTCAATGTCTATACTAGCTTATCTGCTGCTAATGAGGAAATCACTAGGCTGAGTAAGCTAAATGAAACACTAAAGTCTGAAAATGAATCTCTTGTTCTCAAAACCAGTTCACTAGACTCTTTATCTCAGGAGAATGCTAGACTTAAAAATGAATTAAAATGTGCTAAAGAGGTTGAGGAATTCATGTGGAATGAGATTGCTGAAAATGAATTCAAGATTAAGGCTTATAAAAACTCATCAAAGATAGTTCAGGATTACAATGATAAGCATACAGAAAATCAGACAGTTGGTATAGGTTTTTCATATGGTAGAAGACCTGGAAAGGAAACTGTGATTCAAGATTGTTCTGGAAATGCTGCTGTCAAACCCACCATTCTCAAGAAGGTTAAAACTCCTATTTTCAAAGCTGCAGAAATTGAGTTTGATGAAGAAGCCATGCTCATCAAACAAGAAATTCTTGATGAGGATGAAGGTGTTGACAGCACATCCAAGGATGGAAAAGATACTGTCACAATCCCCAAGACAGTAAACTTACCAAGCAATCAGACAGTAAGTTCAAAAGATGCTGTCACAATTGGCAAGACAGAATCTTCCAAAGATGCTGTCAAGAATGTTTCCAAGACAGTAACTTCCAAACCTTCTGTCAAGACAGTTGGAATAAAAGGTACTGTCAAGGAAAGTTCGATAGCAACTTCTGAACACACTGTCAATCCAGTAACTCCCAAGTCTAAGAATAGGAATGGTAAGGTAGGTGTCAATAAAGGAAATGGATACACTAATGTTGGAGGTGTTCTAGAAAACTATGCAATAACTGTGGATCTTCACATCATTTAACACATGTTTGTAAGAAACCATTTGAGGATAAGATCAATGCTACTGAACTCAATGGTAACTTACACAGAACCCCCTTATGCATAGAACTATGAGTGTCTGTAATAACATTGAATGTATGCCATGCAAGATCACTGCCATGAGTACATGCTTTAACTTACCTATTCTCACTACTGAAAAATGTTCATACATGCACACTGTTGAGACTTCTGAGCCTGCTAGCAACAGCAAAAAGGCTTCATCCACTAAGAAAAGGTTCAAGTCCAATTCTAAGCCTAAGTGGGTGAAAAGAGAAGTCAAACAGGAGGTTTTTGATGATGCTTGTGATTTTATGACTGGAATAAACTCAGGAGACACTAAAACTGCAGGACCCAACAAGGATTGGGTACCATATGCAACTTAAACACATTCTGTTTTGCAGGGCAAGAAGAAAGATCAAGTCATGTGGATCATTGACAGTGGTTGCTCAAGACACATGACAGGTGATAAAGCCCTGATATCACACTATGTAGAGAAAGCTGGCCCAATCATAACCTTTGGAGACAACAGCAAGGGTTACATAGTGGGATATGGTTGTCTGGAAATTGGAAATGTTGTCATTGAAGACATTGCTCTTGTGGATGGATTGAAGCACAATCTACTCAGTGTCAGCCAATTCAGTGATAGGGGATTCAAGGTTGATTTTGATATGATGATGTGTAACATCTATCACAAGAAGGATGGGAGCCTCTCTTTAAAAGGGGTCAGAAAAGGAAGCTTGTTTGTTGCTGACTTAAACTCAACAAAGAAGGATAAAATTTACTGTTTTTACAGTAAAGCAACTGTTGGTGACAGTATGCTTTGGCACATGAAGCTCTCACATCTCAACTTCAAGACAATGAATATTTTGATGAAAAAGGAGTTAGTGAGAGGTTTGCCCCAACAGGAATTCTGTCAAGAAGGACTGTGTGAAGATTGTCAAATGGGCAAACTAAGGAGAGCTGTGCACAAATCCAAGCAAATGAACACCAACATAGAAGCACTCAAGTTGATTCACATGGATCTCTTTGGACCAGTCAATGTACCATCTATGGCCAAAAGGAGATATGCCTTAGTAATGGTGGATGATTACTCAAGGTACACTTGGGTGAAATTTCTTGAATCCAAAGATGAAGCTGCTCAAGTGATTATTGATCAAGTCAGAGTTCTTGATAGAACTCCAAACTCAAAAGTCCAAATCTTGAGGAGTGACAATGGTACAGAATTCAGAAATGCCACACTTGGAAATTTCTGTAAAGATGAAGGAATTGTACAACAATTCTCTGCTGCAAAGACTCCACAGCAGAATGGAGTTGTAGAAAGAAAGAACAGGACTCTCATTGAAGCAGCTAGAACTATGTTGCATGATGCCAAACTGCCAACATATTTCTGGGCTGAAGCTATCAACACAGCTTGTTATACTCAAAACAGAACCATAATTAACAAAACTCATGCAAGTACACCTTACTGTCTGCTAACTGGGAAGAAACCTACTGTCAAATACTTTCATGTGTTTGGGAGCAAATGCTTTATGATGAAGGATAACCATGAGAAGAAAGGAAAATTTGACACCAAGGCATTTGAAAGACTATTCGTGGGTTACAGCACAGAAAGGACTGCCTACAGAGTTTATGTTATGGAACACAGGATTATTGAAGAAAGTGTTAATGTCACATTTGATGAAACCAAGCTTCCAGGACTGCATGAAGAAGGAAAGATGCAGACATTCAGATTTGAGAATCAAGGATACTTGGAAGCTGAGGAAATTGTTGATGAAGAACCTAGCTTCACTCAAACAGTTGAAGTTGACAAAGATACCGTCAATACCATTACTGTCAACCAAACTCCAGCTCAGTCACAGACCATAACTTCTAACATTCATAACAGTGATGACTCTGGAGACAATGAAGAACATGGTGAAGACAATGGAATTGGTGAGCATTCAACTCAACAAACTGAAGCAAATGTTCCTGTACAATCAAGTAGCTTGCCCAGAATCACCAAGTGGAACAAGGATCACACAAATGACCTTATCATTGGTGACCCTACTTCTGGAGTGAGGACAAGGAACAAAGTCTCTGCTGACAGCATGTTTTCATGCTTCCTGTCTCAAATGGAACCCAAGACAACTGATGAAGCATTGTTGGATTCTGACTGGGTGATAGCCATGCAAGAAGAGCTAAATCAGTTTGAAAGAAACAATGTATGGAAGTTGGTTCCAAGACCTAAAGGAAAGTCAGTCATTGAGACCAAATGAGTTTTCAGAAACAAGCTTGATGAAAATGGATCAGTGACAAGAAACAAAGCAAGGCTAGTGGCTAAAGGTTACTGTCAACAAGAAGGAATAGATTATGATGAGACATTTGCACCTGTTGCAAGACTTGAAGCTATAATAATCTTTCTAGCATATGCTGCACACTGCAACTTCAAAGTATTTCAGATGGATGTCAAAAGTGCCTTCCTAAATGGAGAATTGGAAGAAGAAGTGTATGTTGAACAGCCACCAGGGTTTCAGGATGCTGAAATGTATGATTTTGTGTACAAACTCTTCAAGGCTTTGTATGGACTAAAGCAAGCACCTAGGGCTTGGTATGACACACTTTCCACCTTTCTTTTGGAAAATCAGTTTACTAGAGGAGTTGTGGACAAGACACTTTTCTACAAACATCATGGTAAGGACATCATTCTGGTACAAATCTATGTGGATGACATCATTTTTGGTTCTACAAATGAGAAGCTGTGTGAGAAGTTTTCCTCTCTCATGAGTAACAAATATGAGATGAGTATGATGGGAGAATTGTCATTCTTTCTGGGATTACAAATTCTTCAACAACCTGATGGAATCTTCATTTGTCAAGCTAAATACATCAAGGAACTTCTCAAAAAGTTCAACTTGGAATATTCATCACCTGCAAAGACACCAATGTCCACATCAACTAGTCTGGATCTTGACCCTAAAGGAAAGAAAGTTGTCTCAAGCACCTATAGAGGCATGGTAGGATCTCTCCTATACCTAACTGCTAGCAGACCTGACATCATGTTTGCTACATGTCTTTGTGCAAGGTTTCAAAGTGATCCAAAGGAGTCACACTTAGTAGCCATCAAGAGAATCTTTAGATACTTAAAAGGCACTCCTAACCTAGGCCTTTGGTATCCTAAGAACACTGGATTTGATCTAATTGGTTACTCAGACTCAGACTATGCTGGATGCAAGATTGACAGAAAGAGTACTACTGGTAGCTGTCAATTTCTTGGTGGAAGATTGGTCTCATGGTTTAGCAAGAAGCAGCATTCAGTTTCTACCTCAACTGCAGAAGCTGAATATATTGCTACAGGCAGTTGTTGTGAACAAATTCTATAGATGAAGAATCAACTTCTGAATTATGGTCTAGTGTTAAGAGACATTCCTATTTACTGTGACAACACTAGTGCCATAGCCATTTCAGACAATCCAGTTCAACACTCTAGGACAAAGCACATTGATATAAGGCATCACTTTATCAGAGAGCATGTTGAACAAGGAACTGTGAAGCTGATCTATGTCCCAACTGACAAGCAACTCGCTGACATCTTCACTAAGCCATTGGATGAAGCAACCTTCAACAGGTTGGTAAGTGAATTGGGAATGCTGAATCTGGTATGTTGATTTACTAAGTTTTCTGAATTTCCAATTTTTTTTTGAAGCTCATGACAGCACCTTCAAACCTGCTGTCAAGAGAAGTTACTGTCTACTTGGTCTATGTCTGTTATGTGACAACATGTGTTGATTTGACTATACATGTCTGTATTCTGTGCCAGTCTCATACTTTTAGACCCTGTATGACATTAATGTGGTTATTTGTTTAGTTTGAGAGATAAATATTTGTTCCATTGGACTTTCACACCTTATTTTTTGCATAAATCTGTAGGATTAAAGGAGGACACGACCATTAATTACTTTTGTGGTAGTTGTATGGGTACTCTAACTGTTGACCATTAGACTTTAATCCTTAGACGGTTTTGCCTATAATTTAACCTTAGGTTTCACCAGTCTGCTCTCAGTTTTAAAGTAAATCATGGAAAACAAAGTAGGAATAGAGTACAGGCCAAAAGTCTCGTGTGATTCTCCCCTTCGTGAAGAAATGGAAGCCCTGCTTGATGAACTTGACGACTTGCTTCATGAGGAAAATGAACAGTCTCAAGCCATTCAAGCACATGAAGAAGAAAAATGGAAGATTCAAGAGGAAGAACTTCAGGCACTTCTCAAGGAAGAAGGTTGCACTGAAGAGGAGATTAAGAAAGAAGTTTTAGAATTAGTTAATAAAATCAAAAACTGATGTGCTCAATTCTATGTTTAAATGATTTTATTAATAAAAATAAAGCTTCTTGCTGTTGTGTTTATTGAGTCTTTGTTTCGTCTGTGTTAACTGCATACATAGTATCTGTGTTCAAAAGATTAAATTGCTAAATCCATACTCTGTTAATTTTAGGTTAAGTTTATGAATAAAGCATTCTGGTAAGTTCATGACATAAACAATTCCCCAACTAAGTTACTGTCATTAAGAAATATATTGTCTTGTGTCTCTTGACAGCAAACTTCTTGACAGCATGGAAAGACTTTCTGTCAAGACTTTTAAAGAATACTGTCATTCAAATGCTTAACGGTGGCAACAAGTTTTTGCGCAATAGTTGTTGTCGCGCACAACCTACTGTCACCACCGCTTATCACTGACAGATTGTTTCTAGCGCACAGGTTACTGTCAACAATAGTGGACCGTTGAAATTGGATATTCATCCCACGTTTGACAGTGAATAATGGGCAGTAACTCACGTGTTATATGAGAGGGTTAAGACACGTTCTTTAAATCCACTTTTTGTGCACAAACGTTTGAGATACCCCTATTTATTCCCCAGTTACTCAGACATATCATTCTCATCAAACTCAAGGCAAAATACTTTTCTTCAAGCAAACAAGCTACTTTCTTACTTTCTTCTTTTCTTGAATCTCCATGGCCCCCAAACAGACTCTCTCTCAAACAAACTTTGCTGGCATCCTTTCCCCAAATGATGTTGGTGAAGGTTTCAAAGGACTAGTGTTTTTCTTGAACAAGTCCTATCTTGGTTCTGCCATTACCTCAACACCCATTCTCGACTTAGACAGAATTGAGGCATTTTGGCAAACTGCTGTTGCTCAAACAGAGGGTGAAAACCCATCTATTCGATTCACACTCAATGGGCAACACTACATTCTTACAGCTGAGGTCATCAACACTGCTCTTGGAATTACACTTCAAGAAGGCCAAAATTTTGCTAACCTTGCTAATGATGACACTCTCAAGAAGCTCTTCTTGAAGATTGGGTATGCAGGCCCTATTCTCGAAGAGGGAACAACCAAATGGTATCCGTCTGGTGAAATGGATAGGAAGCATCTGAGAAAGGAGTGGAGTATGATCTTTGATGTGATGGTCAAGGTGTTCTCTACCAAGTCCACTGGCCGGAATGGAATACCCTCCTACATCAAGAAACTGACACATTCTCTTGTCCATGGATACAAGGTGAATGTTGGAGCTCTCCTCATGGCACACCTCAGGGCTGCCATAGGTAAGAAGGTATCAATCTACCCTCGCTTTCTTATGTTGTGCATCAACTCATTCTGTGATTTTAATAATGATGCCCCTCGTTTAGAGGCTTGCTCTGTTTTGAAAAAGAACACACACACTCTATTATCATCACAGAATCTCAATGCACATATTCCACTTTGTTTCACTCAGCACATGGTTGATCAAGTGTCCAACCTTGATTTTCCATTACCCTCTGGTTATGGCTCTTTCACTCTTGCGAATGAAACTGAATTAGACCCAAATTCAGTTAACCCCCATTCAACACCATACACTCAGCCTAGGCTCTCTAGACTTCCCAAAGCCCAAAGAGAAGCCTTACAAGAATCCAGGAAACGACCCTTAGAAGCTGGTGTTGGTGGTAGCTCTGTTAGTCAAGAGGGAGACACTGCACCTAGTGCAGCAAATAAGGAAGGTAGTCAAATAGAACCCCCAGTGGTTTCCCCTGAGCCTAAGAAGAAGAGAGCTAGGAAGACCAAAACCACTGTTAGCCAAGCTGCAGTTTCTCAACAAACTGTGGTTACTGAAAGGGATTCAAACACCTCCCTAGATGTGCATTCTCAACAAGGTGCATCTATTGAAATTGGCCTGTCTCCCAAGGCACCCTGTACAGAGTCTGCACAAACTCATGGTTCACAACCTGAGGAACCCCCACTTGCAGAAACACACAGTGAGGATTTCTCTATTCCTATTGATGGTTCACATGTTTCTTGTTGCCCAGTAAATAACAATTGTAGAAGGGGGTTGAATACAATTGTATAAGATTCTCGACTTTATATAACACAAATATGAAAGATCAATAACAATAACAATAACAGCTTTATTAACTTTGATATAAAACTGTTACAAACTCTCTTAAGAAATTCTGATGTTCTTAAGAGCTGCTAGCTTACAAAAACTCTCTCAAGAAATTCTGTTCTTAAGAGCTTCTCTCCGATTATGTTCTCTCTCTCTGATCAGTACATAAATCGAAACCAAAACTGTGTTTATATAGTGCACACAGCTTCTCTATCAATAACAAGATAAGTCCTAATCATAACAAAGATAGAAACATATCTTTAATCGATAGCTGCATTCTACAAACCAGGAACAAACTTCCATGTTTATCTAGACTCCAAATATAACTCGAAGTAGGAATCCTGATCAGCTTCAAGTCCTGATGATCAAACCTGATCATAGTCTGAGTAGGAATCCTGATGATCAATAAGATACTGACGCTTGATCAAATACTGATGACCATGCAATACTGATGACGTCAGCAATCCTGATCAGTTGAGTCTAGCTTCTGACGATCATTGAATTCTGATCTAACAATCTCCCCCAATCTCATACTTTGTAAAATAAAGTATAGATTCCAAAATTTCAATGATGTCAAAAACATGTATCAAAATGTACAAGTATCTTCAGAAACAACTTATCTGTTTAAGCTTTGTGATAGAACATATTCATCTTCAAGAAGTTGGATAATAAACTTTCTTCTTTTTCTTCAAGAACTTGAATCAGTCTTTCCTTAAGATTTCTGAGTTCTTCATCTTCCTCATTAATCTGATAGATAGCTGCTCTGAGATTCTGTATGGAGTTTCTCTGTAGACTGTGCTCTTCAAGCAAAAGATAAGCAATTTCCTTCCCATCAGGACTGAGTGAAAGATGAGTCATGCCAAAATTTACTTCTTTAACAGCAGTACCCCTTTGCATTTCCACATCCTGACCTCTTTGATTTAAGTACATGGGAGTATAATTACCATCGAAATTACTGTTTCCATCCAGTCTTCTTCTTATAGTTGACAAAATCATGTCACTCCATTCTTTGTACACTTGGTTCTTCCATCTTAACAGATAGTGAACATATTTCAGTTCCTGTGTAGTTTTCATCAGCAGATCTTGAATAGATAGAATCTTCACACTACCATCTTTCATGAAGTACAGAAGCTTTTCTTTCTTTTCAAAACCATCATGACAATCTATAACTATATCAACAGCTAATAAATTGTTCAGGTTTTCAGAAGTTAAAGTACCTCCAGTTTCTGTCAAAGAGTAAGGATCAACATATGACATATTCAGATATTCACCATCTCTGTGTCCAATACCTCCTCTTGAATTACTTGACAATTGCTTCAGATTTGAAAACATCTTTAACCAGAGTGCTTTTGATCTAACCATCTCAGATAAATCAATAACACTTGAAGCGCTTGTAATAATTCCACCAGACTGAAAATTGATAGGTGTATCACAACTTAATGTGCTAATATGTTTCCACTTCTTGTCTTTTTCCTTTTCAAAAGTGTAGCTTCTTTCAAGTAAAGATTCTTGTCTGCTTGAATTTCTCCATTGTCTTTTATTTGAAACTTTAAGCCTTTGTAGATAGAGATTGAAATCTTTATTTGTTCTTCTTGTAATATCTCTTCTTCTGGCTTCTTCTTCTTCATCTACTTCTTTGTTGTGACAATCAACAACAGTAGATAAGATTATCAAATCAACCTCTTGCAGAATTTCAGATTCGTCAGGATCTTGAATATTGTCAGGATTAGAATCTTCAATTTGATTTGTATTGCTGAGAGTTGATTTACTTGATTTTCTTCTCAATTCAGGTTCTTCTTCAACAATTCCATCATCACCAAAAGTAGATCTGTCAGGAACTACTAGAGTTTGAATAGGTTCAGAAATTTCTTCAATTCTTAACCCTCTAGACCTTGTCTGTCTAGGTACTGTTTGAGTTGAAGAACCTCTTTTACTTCTTCTAGCACCTCTCCTACCTCTGCTTCCTCTACCTCTAGTAGGAGCAGTATAGCTTTCCATTGTCTCTCTTTGTAGTCTCAAGAATTTTTCATGTGAGAGATCTGGATATTCTTCACTTGCTGTAGAGAGTGCTTTTCTTGCATATAATTGTTGAACTCTTTTATCAGTGTGATATAGAGTAACAATTCTACCGTCTTTTGTAGAAAACTTCTGGAATAAATTTGATGCATCTTCAGGATTATCAATAATCACATCTTCATCACCTTCAGGAATTGTAGCAAGAATGTGTCCATGACCAGGTGTCAGGATTTGATCTTCCGTCAGGATCTGAGATTGCACCAATGTTCTTACTGTCTTAACTCCAGAATCAGAAACATGAGTTGACTGCGTTGTTTGACTTTGAGAAGTTTGGATTGTCTTCATAACAACAGCATCAGAGGTTTCTCCTTGTATCGCTTTGTCACCACCATCATCTCCAGTATCATCATCATTATTCCTTAATACTAGATCAGGTGTACATTTTGACTGAATAACCTTCTCCCCCTTTTTGACATCAGGATTTGACAATAATTGCAAAATTAAGGAAAGAGAGGCTTGAATTTCAGTTACCTTAGTATCCAGAGAATCAATTCTTTGATTGATTGAGGTTTGTTCTGAAACAACAGATTTCACTTGGGATTCCACTACCCTCAGTTGGAAAGTAGTAGGCACCTTTGTAAAATTATTAAAGATATCAGTCCTCACTTTTTCAGTTGAACCCTTGATAGAATCAATCTCACTTTTCAGGCTTTTGGATAACAGAGTTGTAGCCTTCAGATGATTCTTCAAGTCTTGATTCTCTATAGACTTCACTGCATTATAGGCATGTTCAATAGCAGAAGAAAAACTGATAGATTCATCAGAATTGTGCCATGAATTGTTCCATTCATTCTGTCTAAATGCCTCTGCAGGATCAAAGGAAGGAAAAGAAAAATCTTGTCTCTGATCTTTCCCAGTGGAAGCTTTGCCAGCCATATATGTACTTGATGAACCAAAATTAGTTCCAAGACTAATCTTGAGTGCTGTAGCAAGCTGTTCCTTCTCTTTTCTATTCTCATTATCATCATCACTATCATCATCAGAATTATCATCATCAGAACCATGAGATATGTCAGGATCAGGAATTGCAATACCTTTCAGTTTATCCTGTTGTTCTGAGATAGGATGATCTATTGGTCTTGAACGAAGTGGCTGAATCAAAATAGGTTCATTATCAGGAGCACCACTAGCGTCAGGATGAACATCGTCAGGATTTGAAATGCTTGCATCAGTATTTGCTACCAATGGTTCTTGTGGAGCTTGAGGTTCAGAAGCTGCTTCAACACTTTGAGCTAAAGGTTCTTGTGTGCTTCCCTCATTGACAATGTTCTCGACCAATCTTTCAACAGAAGCTGTAGCTTTGCCTGCATCTTCACTTTGAGAAGATGGTTCTTGTGTAGCTGGAATGTTGATGTCTTCATTCTCCCTTTGAGAAAATGGTTCTTGTGTGACCATTCCACTAGCTAAGCCTTCACCCAAACTTTGATTGAGTGGTTCTTGTGTGGCAGGATCAATAGTTGCTGCTGAATTACTCTGAAATTCAGGTTCTTGTGGGCTTGATCCTTTCAGCTTCTTCTGTCTCTGATAGACTAACTCTTCTGCATTCCTCTTTTTCTTTGATGTAGGTGTAAGACCAACCAAGGAAGCAGTTGTAGATACCTTCTCCCAAGAATGTCCTCGAATCTGAGATGGAGAGGCTGGAGAGTCTGATATAGAGACAACTTTTGTTGTTGCATCAGGAATACTAACATCAGGATTTGATGTCTGAATATCAGTATCCTTCATTTGCACTGTCAAAGGAATATGATACCTGCTCTTTGATAATTTCCTTGTCTTATGTGGTTTTGATAAAGGTACCACAGCTTTAGTAGCAGTATCAGCAACTTCCTTACCATGATTCAAATAAAATAGAGTTTTATCAATTGCACCTCTTTTGAATCCACTTTCCAGTAAGAATTGAGCTAAGGTTTCATACCATGCTCTTGGAGCTTGCTTTAGTCCATAAAGTACCTTATCCAGTCTGTAGACATAATCTGGATATTTAGGATCAATGAAACCAGGAGGTTGTTCAACATAAACTTCTTCCTCCAGTTCACCATTTAAGAAAGCACTTTTAACATCCATCTGGAAAACCTTGAATTTCTTATGTGCTGCATAAGCAAGAAATATCCTGATGGCTTCTAGTCTTGCAACAGGAGCAAAAGTTTCATCATAGTCAATTCCCTCTTGTTGGGAATACCCCTTTGCAACTAGCCTTGCTTTATTTCTGATAATGACTCCATCAGAATCAGTCTTGTTCTTGAAAATCCACTTTGTACCAACAATTGATCTATTCTTTGGTCTTGGTACCAGTTTCCAGACTTCATTCCTTTCAAATTCATTCAGTTCTTCTTGCATTGCAGTAACCCAATCAGCATCTTTAAGTGCATCTTCAACTTTCTTAGGCTCCTCCTTGGATAGAAAGTTATTATATAAACATTCATTCTGAGTTGCACTTCTTGTTTGAACACCTGCATCAGGATCTCCAATTATCAAATCAGGAGTATGTTCTTTAGTCCATTTCCTTGCTGGTGTCAAATTGTTTCTTGAAATAGATGCTCCCCCTGGATTGGTGTTATCTTGATTGAAAGAATTTGATTGATTTGAAGCTCTCCCTGAATTATTGCTATGCCCTCCTGATGTGTTATCAGGATCTTCACTTGAATCAGTATCTGAAGAATTCTGTCCTGATGATTGAGTTGACTCTGAACTTGTAGTAGAATGCCGTTGCTCCCCCTCAACATTAGCACTACTAGTTGTATCACTATTGTTTGTATCATCAGTATTAGCATCATCAGTATCTGGTGTGTCATCAGGATTTGGTGACCCATCAGGATCTGATGTATTGACAGGATCTGATTCACTTTCTTCAGGTTCCTTGGAAGCTTCATTTTCAAATAACAATCTATCATGCGAGTCTTCAATGATTCCAGTTATCTTCTTGTCATCAAAAGATACATGTATTGACTCCATGACAGTTCTTGTTCTCAAATTAAAAACTCTGAAGGCTCTGGATGTAGGATAACCTATGAATATTCCTTCATCAGCCTTTGTTTCAAATTTCCCTAGCTGTTCAGGATGAGTTCTGAGAACAAAACATTTACAGCCAAACACATGCAAATGCTTCAGACTTGGTTTCTTCTCTTTGAGAGACTGATAAGGAGTAACACCATGCCTGTTTATCAATGTGAGATTTTGTGTATAGCATGCTGTGTTGACTGCTTCTGCCCAGAAATATGTAGGTAATTTAGCTTCTTCCAACATAGTTCTGCCAGCTTCAATAAGAGTTCTATTCTTCCTTTCTACTACTCCATTTTGCTGAGTTGTGCCAGGAGCAGAGAATTGTTGAATGATTCCTTTGTATTTGCAGAACTCTTCCATCTTTGAATTCTTAAATTCAGTACCATTATCACTTCTCAGAATCTTGACTTTGTACTTTGTGGTTGTCTCAATCATCCTCACATGATCCAACAGAACTTCAGGAGTTTCATCTTTTCTATGCAGAAAATACACCCAGGTGAATCTAGAATATTCATCAACAATTACAAGAGTGTACCTTTTCTTACTGATGGACATGATGTTGACTGGACCAAACAGATCAAGATGTAGCATGTGATATGGTTCTTCAATAGAGGATTCTGATTTACTCTGGAATGATGTCCTTCTTTGTTTTGCTTTTTGGCATGCATCACAGAGTCCATCAGGTGTATATAAGACATTAGGTAATCCTCTTACTAACTCTTTCTTAACCAACTCATTGATGTTGCTGAAGTTGAGATGAGAAAGCTTCTTGTGCCAATTCCAACTTTCATCTACTGAAGCTTTACTGATGAAACATGTAGGGGAGCCATCAGTATCTGAGAGAATGTTGGCTTCATATATGTTACCATGCCTGTAGCCAGTTAGTGCTATCTTCCCTGTTGCTTTACTGACTACTTCACAATGTGTGGAATAGAAATTGACATGATAACCTCTGTCAGTGATTTGACTAATACTCAACAAGTTGTGTTTTAGTCCCTTCACTAGAGCTACTTTTTCAATGATGACATTTCCAATTATTATATTGCCATATCCCAAGGTTTGTCCAATGTTGCCATCTCCATAAGACACAGTTGGGCCAGCTTTTTCCTCATATTCTGATAACAGGGCTTTGTTTCCAGTCATGTGCACAGAACATCCACTATCCATGACTAACACATTTTTCTTTTTACCCTGCATCAGAATAGAAACACACTAGTTAGAACACTTAGGAACCCATACATGTTGGGTTCCTTTCTCATGCAATTTATTAATCTTAACAGCAGAAGACTTTTTGACTTTAGCAGTCCTGACAGGATTTACTCCATCAGGATTTGCTTTGTCAGTATCAGTATTAACAAAAGCATGCTTCATTATGACATTTTCAGTTCTATCAGACTTTGTACTACTTTCAAACTTAGGCAATGGATCATAAAAGTTATAGTACAAATCATGATACTCTTTACATGTATAAATAGAATGCCATAGACTACCACAATGAAAACAGGACTTCTGCGGTTTATAGAGTACTGATCTATTCCTAACATCAGACTTAGGAATATCAGTAATCTTCTTCTTACTCTTCTTACAATCAATAGCAAGATGATTAGAGTTACCACAGTTAAAACAACACTTTCTAGGTGCATTTGGGATATACTTATAACCATTCTCTTTATTGATCCCAATTTTACCATTCCTGTTTCTCTTAACAGTAGCTTCCTTTTTCTTATCTGTAACCTTACAGATTTTATCTTTAAGCTGTTTCTGAGACAATAGACCTACATTCTTAGTGACTTTGTTCATGACAGGTTTAGACTTTATAATTTTAATTCCTTGAGTAGAAGAAGATCCCTTTTCAAAAGTAGAATTGGAATCCTTACCAAAAACAAAATTAACAGGAGTAATCTTAGATTTGGTTGAGTCTATAACATGTCTATAGGTCTTTGGACTGACTGTCTCATCAATGACAATTTTCTCTTTCAATTTCTTATCCTCATCTGACTTATATCCTAGACACTCTTTCCAATTCTTAGAGGTATTAATCTCATGAAATTTCCTACCAGAGTCTGTCCAGGTTCTGATTTTCTCATTAGCAAATTCAAGTTCTTTTTCAAGGGAAGTACATTTAGATGTCATCTCTAAGTGCATGTGCTTAACATTATCACATTCTTTTTGTACTTCTTGCATACGAGAAAATTCAGCTTCTAATATCTCATTCCTTTTTCTAAGGTCAGACATCTCAGATAAGATTCTAGTATTCTCAGCAGTTTGACTTCTAAAGCTAATATGTAATGACTTTAGAAAACGTCTTAACTCAGAAGCATTATCAGTATCAAAATCAAAGATAGTATTTAGTACCTTATCATCAGGAGCAGCAGTTACATCAGCATTGGCCATTAACGCATAGTTGACTACCTCAGTATCAGATTCTGAGGAAGAGTCCATCCAATCCTTGCTTGATGTGATAAGTGCCTTTGTCTTGTTGCATTCAGAAGCAAAGTGACCCATACCATTACACTTGTAGTATCTAACCTTTGAATTGTCAAATTTGCTACCCTTGCTGTCCTTTTTGATATACTTGTCTTTGTCTGCTTTGAAGGTCTTTTTCTGAAAGTTGCCTTGTCTTCTATTCTTCCTGAACTTCATCCTTCTGAAGTTTCTGACAATCATAGCAACCATCTCTTCCATGTCTGAGTCAGAAGATTCATCACCAGTATTGGCATCAGGATTGCCATCAGTATCTGATGAAGAGTCGTCAGGATCTGATTCAGCTACTCTTGCTTTCCTTCTAGAGACCTCCATAGCTTTCCCTTTTGATTTTGCTTCTACATTCAAAGCAATTGACTTTGCCTTGCTGCTTTTCTTGTTCTTCCTCTGTTGAACTTCAAGATCATGAGTTCTTAGCATCCCATAGATCTCATCAAGAGACACAATGTTTAGATCATATTGGTGTCTAATGATTGAGGTCTGAGTATCCCATTCTTCAGGTAAAGCTCTAAGAAATTTGGTGTTTGAATCTTCAGTTTCATATACTTTGTCAACTAAGGATAAGCTGTTCAATAGTGTCAGGAATCTGTCATATAGATCAGTCAGGCTCTCTTCAGGTCTCGCATCGAATTGTTCATATTCTTGAATCAAAAGAGCCCTTCTGTTTTTCTTAACAGATGCAGATCCCTGGCACTGAGTTTCCAAAGTATCCCAGATTTCTTTTGAAGACTTGCATGCAATCACTCTGTTTGACATAACAGCATCAAGGCTATTATGCAAGATATTCTTTATCTTTGGTTCCCTGAGTACATGAGCTTTTTCTTCTGGAGTCCATTCAGCTTTAGCTTTGACCACATAATGTTCTGGTACTGTATCTGTTCGTTCTACGAACTTTGTTGGTATATATGGTCCATCACGAATCCTGTCCAAGTAGTCGGGATCCATAGCCTCCAGGTACATCAACATCTTTACCCTCCATGTAGGATATTCTGATATCTTCAAGATGGGAATCTTCATGCTTTCATACTTGGTTGTCGACATCTTTAGATCGTATCTGATTCAGAATTAAATCAGTTTGCTCTGATACCAATTGTTGCCCAGTAAATAACAATTGTAGAAGGGGGTTGAATACAATTGTATAAGATTCTCGACTTTATATAACACAAATATGAAAGATCAATAACAATAACAATAACAGCTTTATTAACTTTGATATAAAACTGTTACAAACTCTCTTAAGAAATTCTGATGTTCTTAAGAGCTGCTAGCTTACAAAAACTCTCTCAAGAAATTCTGTTCTTAAGAGCTTCTCTCCGATTATGTTCTCTCTCTCTGATCAGTACATAAATCGAAACCAAAACTGTGTTTATATAGTGCACACAGCTTCTCTATCAATAACAAGATAAGTCCTAATCATAACAAAGATAGAAACATATCTTTAATCGATAGCTGCATTCTACAAACCAGGAACAAACTTCCATGTTTATCTAGACTCCAAATATAACTCGAAGTAGGAATCCTGATCAGCTTCAAGTCCTGATGATCAAACCTGATCATAGTCTGAGTAGGAATCCTGATGATCAATAAGATACTGACGCTTGATCAAATACTGATGACCATGCAATACTGATGACGTCAGCAATCCTGATCAGTTGAGTCTAGCTTCTGACGATCATTGAATTCTGATCTAACATTTCTCCTGTGAATCAGCCCCCACTCTCTGCTACACTTTCACCTTCTTCCTTCCCTATACATTCTTTTGTTTCTTCTCCACAACCTAGAGAAGGGTATAGTCCCAACCCTTCAGGTTTTGATCATCCATCTCCAATCTTGGATGAGCCCCCATCTGGTGGTCCACAAGAACCCATTTATCAAAGTGAAATGGATACCACTCCTCCAAACACTGAGCAAGGGCAAAGTGGTATTTTGCCAGAAAATGAAACAGCCAACACTTTGTCTGAACTCCAAGGAGCATCTTACCTTTAGGAAGATGCTGTCACAGCCTCTGTTGCTGTCAAAGACACTGGAAATGTTGCTGTCTTGGACACAGCTGCTGTCATGGGTGGAGAGAAAGCTACTGTCAACACAGAACCTACTGTCACTCCACATCCCAAATATGCTGTCATGACAGAACCTGCTGTCTACGCTCCAGCTGACAGTAACATTCCTGCCAAAGATACTGTCCAGTCCTCTCAGCTAGATTTTGATGCTGTAACCATTGAGGATGTCTCTGATGATGACCTACCTCTTGCCAAACTCTTAAAGGTACATTCTAAATCTTCTACTTCCATGCATGTTAGTACTGCTCATACCCATGCATTTAGGTTGAGTGAGGGTGTGCAAAAGAAAAGAGAGATAAAAGAAAATAGAGGTGAGCATAAAAATGAGAGGCAGTCAAATGAGCTGGCAAAAGGAGAGGGACTTGAGCATGTCCAGAGAGATCTTGAGGGAGCCCACACTATTCAGGCATTAGGCCTTGAGAGTCAAACAGTAAGGAGTGATGAGATCACTCAAAAACACCCTGAGAGTGTGAGAACCCCCATAGCCTCCAAGCCCTTTTCTTTTCCTTCCCCTCCAAGAAGGTTAAGGAATGGTGGCCCCTCTGCAAATTTTGGTAACAGGATTGAAGCTCTGGAAGGACAGTGTGCTACTTTGAACTCCAAACTGGACCCTCTCTCTCAACTGGTGGTTGATGGTTTTGCTGCTACTCAGCTCTCTATCCAGTTCCTTACTGACCTAGTAGCTGCCAACTCAACTAAGGGGGAGAAGGTAGCAAGATCAGAATCAATATCTATTCAGGAATCAGGTGGAACTCAGGGGGAGCCAGTAACTGTGAAGACCAAAGGGGGAGCAAAACAAGTTTCTGGAATCAAGAGTAAAGCAATGACAAAGGGGGAGCAAGTCAAACCAAGCAGTGGACAACCAAAGGATAAAGCTGAAGATCTTGTTGAAGTTGACTTGGATGGTGAAAAGGTGTTAATGTCTAAGGCAACTCAAGATGCAATGCAAAGAAGACCTGCATCTAGACACCCAATTCTACCTCCTGTGACAATTAGAGAACCAACTTCAGCAACTCAAGAAACTGCTTTACAGAAAAGATGGAGAGAAATGGAGGAACAAAACAAGCTTGGGAAAGGTAAAGGGAAACTGCCTGAATCCATCCATAAGGGAAATACTTGGTCCAATGGTGCTGAGTTTGATCAAGAAGAAGCCAATACTATAATGGTGAATTACAGGGAGAGCACATTACACAATCATGACACTGAATTTAGCAGTGTGGTGGAAGAAGCAATGAATGCACCAAGCAACACTCCAACCAACACCACAAAACTGTTAAAGGATCAAATCATCAGTGTCAGTGTAATGGTGAATGATGAGAAAAGATGGGTTGTAAGTATCTATTTCACTTCTGGCATATCTTATTTCATCACAATAAAGTTATTGCAGAGTCTGCCAGCAAAGGTGTTGTGTGCTATGAAGGGAAAGATCAAGGCAACTCAAACATCATTCAATGAAACATTGAATATGCAAATCCAGAACATGATCACACAGAAGCTACCTGAAGTCTACACAAATCCACCATGTGTTTTCTACAGATCTACTACAAAGGATGGCACAAGAAGGAACAACTACTTGAATTTGATCAGTCCATCCGGGATGCAAACTGAGACAATTCTGAAAGTGTTATATGGAATACTCAGCTCAAATGCCAATCCAGGAAGAGTCTATGATGTTCAAGAGATCTACAAAATGCTGGTGTTGAGAGATAAGGCGCTGGGAGCTAGAGTGAAGGAGCTAATCACTAGAGCCAATGCCAAAAGAGCTGATCAAGGTGGAAGCTGCCTCTATGATATTCCTTTTCAAGATGATGATGATGATGAGATTGGAGGTGGTGAAGCTTCTGGAAATGCAGGTAATGCTGGTGGAAGTAATTCTGGGAATACTGGTATTCAATCTCAGAATGAAGGCAATGAAGAAACTCCTAGTCAAGAAAAGAAAGATACTGATGCAACAGATGAAGAGGAGCCAAGAATACTGGAAGCTTTGGAGGCAAGCATTCTTAGATGTGCTATTGACTGAATAAATGTAGAAAAAGATGCTGTCACCAAAGATACTGTCGACAAGGAAACTGTCATAGAAGATGCTGTCATGGAAGATACTGTCGACAAAGGTACTGTCAAGGAAGGTTCTTTCAAGGATGAAGCCAAAGCTACTGTCAAGCCCAAAAGACTGAAAGATAAATCAAAAGCATGGTTTTCTAGACAGAAACCTAAAGGAAAGCACAAGTACTCAGGAAAGAAAAAGACCACTGGATTTGGCAGGAATCTTAAGAAGCCTATTCAATCAGAACCTCCTAACAGTCTTAAGATACAACAGATGCAATCTAAAGAAATCAAGAGTGTTGAGATTAAGCTGGATGCAAATCAAGAGGTCACTGAGTACATTCTGTGGTGGGAAGAATCAAGATCTGCCAAGGTTAATAAGGACTTCTATCTGGAAGCCACATCAACCAGTGGTAGCATGTCAACCATAGATAAGAGGAGAATTGACTTCTTCTACCTGGAAAGAATGGTAGAGTTGTTGGAGAGCTATGAAAATGTCCCAGAGTCTGTCATGGAACATATTCTGAAATATCAGGCTGATAGGGATGCTGAGTTCTATCAGAAATTTGGCTACAATTTTGCAGATTTTGATGATGCTGATATTTTAACTGATCTACCAGCTTCTCCTATACCATATCACTGGTACTATGAGTTTGATGATTTACCCACAGAAGAAGGGCAAACCCAACCAACTCAGGAAGGGCAACCCAAGCCAAGCAAAAGACCTGACTCTTCTCAATATTCTCAATATCAGTCAGAACTTGATAAGATGCAAGACTGCAAACAAGGCAGAAAGTGAAGCTCCAAATTATCAAACATGTATGCTGGAAAATCCCTTAAGAATCAAGTACCTAAAAGAAGACATCTACGTTTGCAGCTTGCACAAGCTAAAAACAACTATTCTGAAGGATTATAGTATATGGTAGCTGGATCAATTCATCCCTGGGAGCAGATTTGTTCTGATGAGATAGAGGAAATATTGGAAAGGAGAAAAGGAGAAAGTTCAAAGCTGGACAAGCAAAGGAGGATGTCTCTCAATGCTTATCCTGGAAGTAGATTCAAGCTCATTCATGAAGAACTCCACTTCAGAAGCTATCCATATGATCAAGAGCAATGGATGAATCTCAGGGATGCTAATTCTCTTATCTCTCCTACTATCAAGAAGATCATTGAAGAAATAGAAGATGTTGCAGTCACTCCTGCTGAAATCTCTCTTGTAGAAGGTCTAAGAGGCTGCTTGGTAGAAGCTCTCAAAAGAGAGGATGTAGCAAGACAGAAGAGGAAATCTCAAGCTAAGTAAAAATTCTTAATCCATTATGATCTTGTTAGTTAAGTTGTCATCATATATTGTAAATTTGTTGTTATTATCCATAAAAACAAATTGGGGGAGATTGTTGGGATTTATGGGTGATAGCATAGAAACAACTTAACCTTGTATGTACTTAATTTTCAATTAAGTAGAACATACTGTCACAGCCAAAGTATGTTCTTGTAATCAATATGAAATGTCATTTTAGTTGTGTAATTTGGAAGAAGTTCACTTGTTGTGTTCAAGCCTCAAAGAATGCATATTAGATGACAGCATGAATAAAGGTTACTGTCATAAGCATTGACAGTAAGATTACAAGAAGACAGAATGTTGCAAGTCACGACAGCATATTCACTCTGACAGCAACATTGGCGGAAGACTACGCGACAGCAACTTTAGCCCTCAACAGCAAGTTTGGAAACCTCGACAGCACTCTGTGCGGGGAACTCATACTGTCACCAAAAGAACATTCATGTGACAGAAAGATTTGCGGAAAAAGTAACTGTCTCGAGAAAGATTCTTGTTCTAGGTATCTTCTCAGTCAAATCCCGTGATAGTTTCAATGTTCAAGAAACAGGCGTGTTGCAGTATCCCTAAGCTACACCAAGTCTGCAAGACTACGACAGAAGCTTCAAGCACTACAAAACAAAAGCGAATCAATTCAAGAGCAAGGTCAAGTCTCTATTTGCTGAATTGTTTTAGCTGGAAATAGAATGAATCTAGGTTGCTTTCTTTGTAATGTATATCTGACAAGTTAGCAATTTAGGAAAGTCACATGGGTAGACATTTTGTAAGAAGCTGCCACTTGATAATGACAGCAGCTTCAAAAACCCGTGTTGACAGTGATAGGATTAGTTTTATACTTAGACTATCAATTCATTCTAGGAATGTGGAATGCAAGCAAGCAAGTGTCTTGAAGAAAACCGAAGCTCAAGAATTCTCTCTTGAGGTTGTAGCAACACTTTGCAAAATAAATAAAAACATTTATTTTGTGAAACTTGTCTTTAGACCATACTGTTTGTGAATGCATACATATTACTGATAACGTTAAATCTTAGTTTTGGTTGTTGAAATTGAGATTGAATTTTATCAGTATTGCATTCACCCCCCCCCCCTTCTGCAATACACGAGGACCAACACATTTAGACTTGGAGTTGAGTGAAATCTTCTCCTATACTTGTGTGATCCATAATTGAGAGATGTGAGATTTTTCACCCTATAAATTTCATCTTCATAATGCGAAGCCGTGTATGTTTTGTGATAATTTTTGTCTACTGTTCACAATTGAATTGCATTCATTCTATCTTTATTGCCATGGTTCCATTTTGCACAAGGTGTGTTATCTTGATTCTTGAATTGGGTGTTAAGCGTGCTATAGTGGATAACATGGTGGATAATTCCGTATGTTTGATTTTAGTTACAAGTAGATATAGCGGCATGCTTAGCTTGTTTCCTATTTGTATGATGACTCGGTCATTTAGGTATAGTGGTTAGCTTAATTATTAGGTAATGTTAGTTTCTTGTTGTTAGTGATTTTTGTGATTTTGTGGGTACATCATCTATAAACCCTCACGAGACGAAACTCGTCCTCCAAGGCTACTTGGGGGTTTAAATGATGGTTTGAATATTCTTGTACAACCATTTCCTCATTTAAAGAAGTGAATTTAGTTTGTTAATTTTAGTTTTCTCGGGACTAGCAAAGTTCAAGTGGGGGAAGATTTGATAACGTGTATTTTATACACGTTTTTGCCTCTCTTTCTCTTGTTTTTCTTTCGGTTCCATAGGCATTTTATTTATATATATTATGTTTCCCTTTTTCAGTGCCACATGATTATTTGTTCAAAAGATGGCTTATTATGGGCTTGGAATCAAAGATTATTCAAGAGGGATTTTAGAAGATGTTGGATTGCGATGCCGGGAGGTTCAAATTCATGATTTTAGAGATTTTTGCCTCGTACGGGAGCCCGTACGGTCGTTCATTTGGCCAAACGGAGTGTTCAAATTGGTGCGGTTTGAGTTTCCATTTGTACGGGCTGTTGCACGACCGTTCATCAGGCCGTACATGTCATGCTATAATTTTTTGGAAGCAATTTGACTATTTTGTTCTCTTGTCTAATAGATGTATTAATTGTGTAGTTGAGATCCAAACATTATCTTATCTTCATATCATCTTTATCACTTCAAGAACATTCAATCAGGGCTAGAGGAAGCATTTATTACTTGTAATCTAGCATTGATTATGAGTAACTAACTTCATTTATTTGGCTCAAGGAAGGACTTCTTGTACTAAACCCATTTCATTTTAAGTAAGATCTTTTCACTCTATCTTGAATACTTGAGTTGTATTGTTCATGAATTTGCTTGGACATTTGCAAGTTGCTTCACCTTACCCTTCTTGTAATTTCAATTGCTAATTGTTTGTGCTAATCCGTAATTGTTAGTACATTCATTATAGTAGCACAATATTTGGTGTACCTAAATCCTCAATATTTAAGTGAAAGTACCTAGGTTGAGCTCCTCATCCTTGGACTTGTCCTAACCTCTCTTTGTTTAATTCCTTGATTTGGTTAAACTAGTATTGCTTCAATATTTGTTGCTAGTATCAAGAGAATTAATTTATGTGCTTCACTAAATTAGTGTTTTAAGAAGAGAAATAAGATTTTGTGTGCTTCACCAATTATCTTGGTTAGGTAGAGTTGGGTTTGTCTTGCTTGAACTTGTTTGGTTTAAATTACTTGCTTTTACATTATCCTTGGGTCAAATATCTCTATATCTTGCTAATTAACTCATTGTGCCTTGTTGTGTTGGTAAATTTGGATGATTGCCATTAACTTAGTTGCATTTCTCTAGCAATTTATTTCTTGTATGCAAGGTGTTTGATAAAATACCACAACCAACTTAAAACCCCCCACCAATTTACTTTGTACTAGTATTGAACGTTATTCCCTTGGGTTCAATCTCTACTTGCCACATTTGCTATATTTTATAGTTAAGTGCGAAGATAGTAGAGCAAAACTATTATTATCAATTTGGCGCGCTGACGACGGGCGTGGCCAGCTTCTCATGCAGTTAGGAACATGTCCAAGGTTTTGGTGTCTTGTGAGTACCCTAGTTGTTGTGTTGGGTGCCTTTCCACAAAGCATAATGGAATTTGTCATGATTTGAGGAACTTATACTCTGTTGAGGACATTCATGAGGATGTTTCCAAGATTTCTCCTTGCCTAGACACAGTTATCTCGGATTCCAGTTAGTATAGAGTTGATATTAGTGAAAATGATAGTGATGCAGAAATCTCGCAGCTGTTAAATGCGGAAGCTATAGATGAGGATAATTATGGTATGCAGAATGATGATAGTGCGGAGAATGCTGAGGGTTTTGAGCATCTTGCTTTTAGCACTGATAGAACTGAGGATAGTGTGGATTCTACGGAACCCATTGTTAAGAGGGCAATGACGATGTGGTGGATGATGTGTTTAATCAGGGAGAGAAATTGTGCTTTGAAAGAGATGATGAAACTGGAAGAACTTGGAGATTTTGTGTTGTTAATCACGTTGGTCAGGTTGGATATCAACTACATGGAACAAGCTACGAGAGGGAGCGTATAAAAGCTCCATTCGGGGGTTGGAGATTTTTCAAGTGCTGATGCTGCTGTCTTTGATGTTTCAGCCTCTGCTCCTATGCGGGCTGAACATGCTGGTGATTTGAGAGTGAGATTGGTTTCTGGAGAACCAGTTACTAACGCAAATGATAGGATTTTCAAGACCTCTCAGAAGCCTCCTTAGGTGTTTGTTGGATGTGGACAGTGTCACTGGAGAATCCATGAAGATGTCCATACCAGATGTAGTGGCGACAACAATAACAAGAGTGACAATGGTGATAGTGGTGACAATGCTGCCAACAATGAGGAAGTTGTTGCTGGTGCGGATGTCTGCAGAAAGTGATTTTATTTTGCTAGGACGATATTCTTTTGTGTAACTTATGCTGATGTAACTTAAACTTCGTACCCTTGTTTCGGTTGCGTGAACTTGCTCTTCAGGGAGCGGGGTCTCCGTAATGAATTGCCCTTTCTATCTTTATTTATAAAATTAAAACTGGTTACTAAAAAAAATAACACCTTTCTTAAAAGGAGCTGCATTTTTTTATTTGTTTTATACGCGCAAAAGTCAGAATTATTGTTAGGCAAATAAAACAATCGTTGTCCTCGCGCTCGCTCAACGGAGGTCAAGGAGGAGATACAGAAGTCTGCAATGTCGTGAAACGCTCCTATCTATTTTTTAAATCGGTAAATCTTTGCTCACTCCCTTAAACATTACAAACTCACAACCTGAAGAAGTTTGTTTTGATATTTTATTCTATGACCTTTTTTTTTGCTCCTATTTGGGATATCTTAAATGATATAATTTTTATCTTGAAATAAATAAGTGTCATGTAAGTGATTAGTAAATGAATTCTTATAAGTTATCTAGGTGTTTGGATAAATTTCCTTATAAGTTAGTGAAGTATTTTCTAAATTAATTAAAAAGAATTATTATTTAATACAATGATCTGAATACTTACATTTTAAATTAAAGAGACATTTAAAATATTAATGTGAAAATATAAAGTATAAAAAAAATTAAAGAAATCAAACAATCAATATTTTTATATATATAAAGGAAAACCCCTAGAAGCTCTCAGATCGTTCGAAAGCTATTTATCTATTTTTCTCGAGTTCCTGAATTTTAATTCAATAAAATTAAAATTCCTTATTTAAATTCGAATTTATAGGATAGAAAAATATCAACTGCCTTTTAAATCTTTACTAATGTACGAAACTGATATACAATTTTAAGATTCTTTTCTTTCTCAATTTTGAATCAATAAAATGAAAGTTTCTTATTTAAAATTGAATTTATTTGATAGAAAAAAATCTCAATTGCCTTTTAATTTTTTACTAATAAAGTAAACTAAATATTACTATTTATTTATTTTTCTAGAGCTCTTGAATTTTAATTTAATATGATTAAATTTCCTTATTTAAATTAAAATTTATAGGATAGAGAAAATATCAATTGTCTTTTAAATTTTAGCTAATGAAGGAAATAGAATATACAATTTTAATATTCTTTTCTTTCTCAATTTTAATTCAATAAAATTAAAGTTACTTATTTAAATTTGAATTTATAGGATAGAAAAAATCTAAATTATCTTTTAAATCTTTGTTAATGGAGGAAACACAATATACAATTTTAATTCAATAAAATTAAATTTCCTTATTTTAATTGGAATTTATAGGATAGAAAAATATCAAATACCTTTTAAAACTTTACTAATGGAGGAAACTGATATACAATTTCAAGATTCTTCCCTTTCTCAATTTTTATTCAATAAAATGAAAGTTTCTTATATAAATTGGAATTTATAGGATAGGAAAAAAATCTCAATTTCCTTTTAAATCTTTACTAATGGAGTCTCAATTTTAGAAAAAATCTCAATTGCATTTTAAATATTTATTAATAAAGGAAACTAAATATAATTGTTTTTTAGAGCTCTTGAATTTTAATTTAATATAATTAAATTTCCTTATTTAAATTCAAATTTATAGGATAGAGAAAATATCAATTGCCTTTTAAATTTTAACTAATGGAGGAAATTTAATATAAAATTTTAATATTCTTTCCTTTCTCAATTTTGATTCAATAAAATGAAAGTTCTTTATTTAAATTTGAATTTATATGATAGAAAAAATCTCACTTGCTTTTTAAATCTTTGTTAACGGAGGAAACTAAATATATAATTTTAATTCAATAAAATTAATTTTAGTTATTTAAATTGGGATTTATAGGATAGAAAAATATGAAATACCTTTTCAAATCTTTACTAATGGAGGAAACTGATATACAATTTTAAGATTCTTTCCTTTCTCAATTTTTATTCAATAAAATTAAAGTTCCTTATATAAATTTGAATTTATAGGATATAAAAAATCTCTATTTCGTTTTAAATCTTTTCTAATGGAGTAAACAAAATTTTAATATTCTTTCTTTTCTCTCAATTTTAATTCAATAAAATTAAAGTTTCTTATTTAAATTTGAATTTATATGATAGAAAAAATCTCAATTGTCTTTTAAATCTTTGTTACTGGAGGAAAATAAATATACAATTTTAATATTTTTTCCATTAAAATCTTTAATAATGGAGGAAAGTAAATCTACTATTTTAATATTCGATATCTTTATTTTTTTTATCTTATCAATTTTTATATTTTTTCTTCTTTTATTTATCTTCTTCTTTATATATACTAGCTTAAAGGAGTTTTTTTTAATAATTGCTACTTAGATTTGAATTTATAGGATTATATAACGTTATATTACAATCATGTTTACGATTTAATATTTATTAGATCTTTATATTATAATCCTATTTAGAATTTAATATTTATTATATCTTAAATTGCTAATAAAATTATGGCATACTGATTAGTTTTCCTCCCGTCACAAATTTGAGGGTTTTATTATAACCTGTGTGCATTAATAACATTGCATATTGATAATAATTGTTTGTATATTTTAATTTCTAAAAAGTTTTATTATGACGTCTAAGAATATTTAAGAAATTTGTAATTTTGTGATAATACAAATAGTTGAAGTTTGGAGCGGTGGTTAGTACTTCAAGTTTTATTATTCCGTAATTTTAATATTTTTAATTCATATGTATTTAGTGCAATGGGCGTCGACTCAAGAAAGTATGACACAAAATCGACATATAAAGTTTAGGGATATTTAAGAAAAAGTTTGATGCATTTTGGTGCCAAAGTTTGCACCGAGTTCCAAAATGATGGCTAAAGTTTGAAAATTGCAAATCGATGGCCAAAGTTTTTACCAAGTTTCAAAATAGTGGCTATACTTTCAGATTTACAAATCGGTGGCCATACTTTATACCGTATTTCAAAAAGGTGACTGTGTTTTAATAATTCAACAAATAGAAAAATGAAAAAAAACAAAAATATTATTGAAAAGTAATTAATTAAAATTTTTTTAAAATAATATTGATTCAACAGGAACACCAAAAAAATTCATCCGAATTTTAAAAAAAAGATCATTGAGTCTAAATAATTCTCGAAAAAGAGTTATAGTTAAATTTTCAAAAATGTTAATATTTAAATTTTATTATTTCATATATTATTAGTATTTTTTGTTATATGTATTTATGCAACGGGCGTCGGCTCAAGAAACATGACACAAAATCGGCGTATAAAGTCTAGGGGATATAAAGATAATTTTTGTGATAATACGAATGGCTGAAGAATTAAATGGTGGTTAATACTTAAATTTATATTACTGTATAATTTTAGTTTTTTTTTTATATTTATTTAGAGTAACGGGTGTCGCCTCAAGAAAATATGATACAAAATCAGCATAAAAATATGTTAGTAGTTTATTTTATTGTTTATGTATGTTATTTTGTAAAATATTGTGTTCATTATTTATATATACTAACTTATAGCACGTAACATGTACAAGTTTTTTTAATAAATTTTATTAATTAATTAAACAATTAAAAGATATATGTGGATGTATTAATAAGTTATATATATTATTAACTATTGAAAGATTTCCTGTAAGGTATTAATGGGAGTGTATTAATGATTGAAAGATATTGTACAATTTTTTTTTTTGACAAACAAGGAAGGATTTTATTAATACGATAACTCCCTCCTTATTACATCATTGACCACAATAGGAACAGAAGACCTATCGAAAACTCGATCTGGAAAAGAATATGACAGACGAGCTAACTCATGTGCCGCCATATTAGCAGACCGTTTAACAAAAAACAGAGAAACTGTGTTTAAAACCTCTAGCAAGTTTCGACAATCTTGAATAACTTGCCCAAACGGAGATTGCATCTGCACTTTACTCCTAATTGCCTGCACAACTGTCAAGCAATCTGACTCCACCACCACCCTACTCCACCCTTCATTATATATCCAGCTTAGAGCCTCTTTCACTGCCATTGCCTCAGCCATATTCGACGAAATCAAACCCAAACTGCTCTTCGTTCTTGCTTGAATGAGCTCTCCCTTACTATCTCTAGCAATCAATCCTACCCCCGAAGAATTGTACTCTGAAAATATCGATGCATCCGCTGAGACCTTCTTATATTCCATCTGTGGCGCTACCCAAATCTCTTTCCCATCTCCCTCCTCAAAATAAGGAAAACAGGACTGTGACTTATTTTTCTGGGCTAAACTCCATTGAAGAAGATACTGTTTTGCTTTTGCAATCACGACATTTACTCGAGTGTAATTCTTATTCCAAACAAGCTCGTTTCTTGCTTTCCATAGTGACCAGCACACTGAAGCTACTTCCGCTTTCTTTTCATTGTCACAAACCTCCAGCACCCTTCCCCACCACTCGTGAACATTACCAGTAATCATGTATAAAGCCTGAGGGAGAATTCTTTGCCAACACTGCATTGCAAGTTCACAGCTACAGATGATATGCTCGACTGTCTCCACTTCTGACCTGCAAACTTGACATAAAGGTTCAACTGGTACGTTTTTCTGCAACAATGAGGACATCGTAGGTAAACAGTTTGATAATGCCCTCCACATAAAATTCAACACCTTTGGAGGTGCTTTCAATATCCAAGTTTTGCGCCAAATGCTGTTTTGATCTTCTTGTCTCCATAGCATTTTCTGAGATTGCAACATTCTATATGCACTGCGGACTGTATACTGGCCTGTTACTTCCTTACCCCAGTAAATTACATCTTCATCTTCGTTTTCACTCAGAGTAATTCTTCTGATACACTGCTGATCCCGAGTGTTAAACATATCACATAAAATCTCTTCATCCCATTCTTTGTAACCAGTGGTCATTAAGGCATTTACCTTGTGATTCTCCAAACCTTGAGCACTAGAAGTTATGAACGGATTTATGTCATTAAGCAACCAAGGTTGACCTATGATATCCACTGAGTTACCAGACCCTATCTTCCACCTCATACCTGCTGAAATAACCTGCTTCGCTTCCCAAATGCTACGCCATACAAAACTGGGATTATTACCAATTTTTGCTTCCATGAAAGAACAGTTAGGAAAATAATGAGCCTTTTAAATTCTGCTAACTAAACTGTTGGGATTAGAAATAAACCTCTAAGCCTGTTTTCCAAGCATCGCTAAATTAAAGTCCCTGAAATCTCTAAAACCCATTCCCCCAGAAGATTTATGCCGACTCAGTCTCTCCCAGCTCATCCAGTGAATGCTTTTACTGTCGTTCTTTTTTGAGTTCCACCAGAACCTTGAGATGCTTCTTTCCAAGTCCTTGGTAATTTCGAGAGGCAGTAGAAAAACACTCATTGCATAAGTTGATAATGCTTGGATAATTGACTTCACTAAAACTTCTTTCCCTCCCTGTGTAATAATTTTCCCATCCCAGCTTAAAGTTCTCCTTTTCACCTTATCTTTCAGAAAACCCAGCGTTGCTATTTTGCTTCTTTGCATCATATTTGGAAGCCCCAAGTACTTGCAATTTTCGTCTGCTTGCTCCATCTGCAATATATTACAGAGCTGATGTTTTGCTTCAGTGCTTGTGTTCGTGCTAAAGAAAACTGAAGACTTCGATTTATTCACCATTTGACCCGAGGCCAGTTCATACTTTGACAGAATCTCCAGAATACGATAAGCTTCTTCTTCTTGTGCCTTACAGTAGAGATAAGAATCATCAGCGAACAACATGTGATTAATAGCAGGAGCTTGTTTACAGACTTTGACTCCCTTGATCAACCGTTGTCTTTCAAACCTGTGAAGCATTGCCGAGAGTCCCTCCGCACATAGGATAAACAAGTACGGAGATAACGGATCTCCTTGGCGTAAGCCACATGTTGGCTTGATTGGGCCCATTTCCCTACGAGCATGAACAATTTGATAAGATACTGACTTGACACACTGCATAATCAAGTGAACCCACCATCCGTCAAAACCCATTTTAGTGAGAATAGCTTCTAAGTAGCTCCATTCGATTCGATCATATGCCTTACTCATATCGAGTTTTAAGGCCATATACGCATCTCTCCCCCTTCTTTTCCTTTTTAAAGTGTGCATTACTTCATAAGCAATCATCACATTATCCGAGATTAGCCTCCCTGACATGAAGGCACTCTGATTTTCTGAAATCACCTGATCAAGAGTACCTTTCAATCTGTTTGCAATGACTTTAGTGATGATTTTTACTAAAACATTACACAACGAGATTGGGCCTAAGTCTCCAACCACCACTGGGCACTTTTTCTTTGGAATCAGAACAATATTCGTATCACTTAGTTCGTCCAAAAGTGTACCTGAACTGAAGAAATTACGAACCAGTTTTACTATGTCTTGCCCCACCGTTTTCCAATATTTCTGATAGAAGCCAGGTGTCATCCCATCAGGACCCGGGGCTTTATACGGATTCATTTGAAATAAAGCATTTTTGACCTCCTCTACTGTAATCGGTTGCAACAAAACTTCATTTTCAACTCTTGTCACTGTAGTCGGAATATTACTGATCACCTCTTGCCAGTCCACCACCTTGGCTGTAAACAAATTTGAAAAGAAACCTGATATCAACTCTGAAAGACCATTTTCCCACTCCACCCAGTGACCATCCTCATTTTTAAGTTTATTGATTTGATTATTTCTTCTCCTGTTAGAGGCATAAGTATGAAAAAATTTACTGTTTTGGTCACCAGCACTCAACCACAATTGTTTTGATCTTTGCCGCCAGAAAACCTCCCTTTGATCTAACACCTTCGATAACTCCTTCCTTGCTTCTCTATATTTCTCCCTCGAAGTATCATCTCTACCCCCCTGTACTGCTTCATAATCGCCTTACAATTTTTAATTCTCCCACTGAAGTTACCTGTTATCTCCTTCCCCCATGCACCTAGCTTCTGGCTACAAACTTTGATCTTTTGGAGAATATCACCCGCTATATCACTATCCCATACATCCTGAACAATTACTTCACACATTGGCTCCATCATCCACGCATTTTCAAATTTAAAACGAAAAGGAGCATGTATATGAGCAATAACTTGAGGTACTAACAAAATAGGACTATGATCACTGGATGTACCTTCAAGATTATAGAGTTTAGCCATAGGGAACATGTTCAGCCATGCTAAATTAGTTAGAGCTCTGTCCAGTCTTACTTCCATCCAATCCGCAGTGTCTCTTCCTCTTTCCCAAGTGAATTGGTGACCCACCAGTGCCATGTCTGTAAGCCCTGCGTCCAACAGCGCTTCATTAAACCCTTCTATAAGCGACCTAGGGTATTGTGATCCCCCATTCTTATCACTGACATCCACTACATTATTCACATCTCCTATAACGCACCAAGGGAGGTTCGAATCCCTCGCCAGGTTACGGAGGAGATCCCAAGTTCTTCGTCTCAAAGCTCTGTCAGGTTCTCCGTATAAACCTGTTAAACGCCAGTTTTCACCATCCTCCATACTAACCTTCATATCGATATGATTTTGAGAGAAGCCTAAAAGCTCCACTTGATCACTATCCTTCCAGAACATAGCTAGACCCCCACTTCTTCCTATCGGATCGACAACGAACATACCCTGGTACCCCAGTTTTAGCTGAACCCACTCCATCTTTGACTTCTTAGCTAACGTTTCACACAAGAAAATAAACATGGGCTTTTCTTGACGAACCACGTCTGTAAGGAACTGAATATTCCGAGGACGGCCCACCCCTCGGCAGTTCCAACTGAGAGTATTCATAATGATTGGCGGGTCTGCAAAGCAGAGCCCGCCAGCATATCGTTTTTTGAAACCATGTTATTCAACCTTTCTTCCTCTGTCATGTCTGTATCTGCGTCTTGTGAATTAAAATTTTCAATCAGCCCAATGACATTGGGCTCCTCTATTCTCATCCGTTTTGGGTTTGTTACTTGCAGCCCAACTTCCTCATTCAAATTGAAATTTTCCCCCGCTATTATTTGATTGTTACTATCCATATTTATTAGAGATAAATTGTCTCCAATAATTCCTCCTTTCCCGGGATTATCTCCCACCCCTTTCTGTTTTGAACTTTCCGCCATATCCCTTCTGTTACCGAAATCAACGGGATAATGATCCTTGACTGCGTCTTTTGTGGTAACCACTTTCCTCCCCTCTTCACCAGATTGTTCTGCCGGAAACATCACCGGATTTTTGCCCCCTTGACGCAACCATTTAGCTCCCATAGTGTGGTTACGTCGTTTTGGATCTGCCCTCATCCATGCTCCATAAGGTTTTTCAATCTCTTCTAATGGAGTGTCAAAACGTTTCTCACAAAACTTTTCACCATGACCAACCATTCCACAAATAAAGCAGAACGTAGGTATCCCCTCATATTTGAAGTTCGTCCAACACCAGTTAATCGTGCTTTTACGTAGCTTCATTCTTCTTTTTAATGGTTTATTCAGATCAATAGTAACACGGACTCTGAGATACTCACGCCAAACCCCCACAAAGTTGTTATCATCAGACTTAACGAACTCTCCAATATAATTGCCCGCATCTGTTACTACCCTTTGAGACATGAAACCTGCACTCATGCCGTGAAGTTGAACCCACACGTCCATCTTATTAATTTCCATTGTGCGAGGATTGTCTCCTTCTTTCATTCGTTCAAAGATCAAATGGAATCTTCCAAATGTCCAAGGACTACCTTCAATGACTCTAGCAATGTCAATCTCATGATAGAATTGAAAAACATATCTATTTCGATCCACCTCCTTCACATACACACCCCTCCCTGGTCGCCAAAGTGCCGCCATTCTATGTTGCATTGCTTGAAAATTGATGGGTGATTCTGTTAAGAATCTACCTACCAAACACCACCGAGAATCAATTTCTGAAAGCTCCTATGTATCTTCCTCATATGAGATTCCTTCCTCCTCATCATCCAGTCTGAACCTAGCAAAGTTTGCTTCCATCTCCTGTATGTCAGCCATGAGAACATATTACCTTTACAATTTGATAACGATATAGAAATGAACAGAACGATTTGATAAAACAACGAACCAGGAACTAAGATTTAAGAACTTTTCAAACCATGGCAATAGCCAAGACATAAAGATATTGTACAATTGGTATTGTACAATTGGTATCTTTAGGTTTGTTTTGGAAAGGTAATATTATTTAATAAAAAATCAACATGTTAATTTAAAATTTTAACATTAATGATTGAAAGATATAATATAATTAGTATTTTTAGATTTGTTAATAAAAGATGGTATGTATTAATTAAAAGGTAACATGTTCTTAATGACTGAAAAATAAAACATAATTAGTATTTTTAGATGTGTTTATAAAAGATAGTGTTTTTTAATTAAAAAGTAATATGTTTTGGTTAGAAAATGCAATATCCTATTTTTCATATTAATTATAAATTAAAATGACCGAAAACCAGAATACCAAAAAAACTGAAAACCAAAATTTTCAGTGAAATGGTTATTATATAATAGTATAAATTATATATATATTTTTCTTAAATAGTTAATACTTAAAATTTTACAAAACAATTATAGGGCCGCTGCGAAGCGCGGCTTAGTCGACTAGTACTTATATAAAGGAGAAGACGAGGGCGGTGAGGTGGGCCTCTCAAATCGCTTCGATGTATTTTTCAAATTTTCTCAAATTTTGAAATTATTATTAAAAATATATCAATTGCCTTTAAAATCTTTATTAATGGAGGAAAATAAATATATAATTTTAATATTCTAACAACCTTAATTTATCATTAAATTGAATCTTAATTTATTTTAATATATTTTAATATTCTTTATTTTAATTTTAATTATATATTAATTTTAATATAAAATTTAGGCAAATGACCAAGACGAATTGGAGAATTCAAAATAAACCTTAATTTTATGTTAGAAATATTATTTTATCTAAAAACATATTTTGTAGAATATTGTTTTAAAAAAAATTTAGAGAAATTATTATAAAGTCGTCGCGAAGCGCGGTTTAGTAAACTAGTAAGTCAATAAGTTAGAAAAAAAATACGTAATTACTAACATTCAACTTATCATCATATAAATTATAAGTTGAGTACACAAACACCCTTTATATAAACTTTTATGGACTTATAAAACATAAGCTCGCTTAATTTTCTGATTGATTAATTGCACTTTAACTGCATACTTGGGTAAAATATAGGTATTATAATAAAGGATATTGATTGATATTAATTGATTGGTTTGTAGGCCAACTATTTAATATTTATTTATTTATTTACACGAGCAAGAAGACTTTTACAAACAAAAACTTGAATAAACAAATAAATAAGTATCATTAAAAGTTTCAAAAATAATAATAATAAGTATCATTAAAGTAATGACTTTAAGAATAACTGGACAACACATAATGAATTGCAGATCGAAAAGATAGGTTAGATCGAATGTTATTTTTGATAACGGATATTCATGATCATTTATACTTATTATTTCAATTTATATTGTATCTCTGAAATGATAAGTACCAAATTTTATTTTAAATATCTAAAAGAATTAATTTTAATATTAGTAGTTAAGAAAACAAATAAAATAATATTTTATTGATTTTAATTTTTCGGTATAGTTGTTATTTTGTTATTTATGTAACTAGGTTACTAAGCCGCGCTTCGCAGCGGCATTAAAATATATTTGTTAAGAAAAAGAATATTAGAATAAAAATTGTGAAATTAATATCTACAAAATTATTTAAATTATCAAATAAAATATATTCTATAAAATCAGTGGCTTTAGAATATATTTGTTAAGAAAAAGAATATTAGAACAAAAATTGTGAAATAAATATCTACAAAATTATTTAAATTATCAAATAAAATATATTCTATAATATTTGCATTTGATTAGTTAATATTATAAAGTATTTACATATTCCTTTTGTTTATATAGTTTGATTTTTTATTTTCTTGGACCGATACCATTGTCATATATCAATACTATTATATAATAGACGAAACATTAAAAGTTTGGTTGGTCGGTCGGTATGGTACGTTGTGATTTTACTTAATTACCCTTACTTAACTGTACTTCGTATTTTTACTTAATTAACCTTACTTATTTATAGAAATATATTATTAAATAATAATATTACCTATTTATAACCAATTACCTTTTTCACCTAAAATACATTATTTTTTCTAACAAATTTCCCTACTTTTTCAAATATATCACCGGCAATTACCTTTTTTTTAACTAAAACATGTTAGTTTTTCTATTTTTCATTACTAAAACAACTAATTTTCCAAATATATCACGAACACACCTTTAATTATTTATTTTTAAACCTATTTTAATATTATAATTATTTTTTAAAAATTTACCTATTTTAACATGCCTACTTATTTTTCTTAACAAATGCTATTACTAAAAATATTAAAATATAAATAACTAAATACCTCTTTATAACCCATTACCTTTTCTGCTAAAACACATTCTAGATTTTTTTCTAACAAAGTCCCTCCTTTTCTAAATATATCACGGGAAATTACCTTTTTCAATTCACTTTTTCTAATTTTTTCACTAAAATCCATTCATTTTCTAAAAATATCACGGATAAACCCTTTACTTATTTATTTTAAAATGTATTTAAATACTTTTAATTATTAAAATTTAAAGCCTCATTTCCAAAAATATCACGGACATTTACCTGTTTTAAACTAAATATATGTTACATTTTTTATTTTTCCTTACTAAAACCACTTCTTTTCCAAAAATATAACCGGCAAACCCTTACTTATTTATTTTAAAATATGATTTAATGTTTTTAATTAATTAAAAGTGTTCAGCTATTTTAACATGCCTACTTATTTTTTTAACAAATACAATTAAAAATTTATTTAAAAATAATAATAAAATAACAATTAACAATCCGTGCTTTGCACGGGTTTTAATAGACGAAACATTAAAAGTTTGGTTGGTCGGTATGGTACGTTGTGATTTTACTTATTTGCCCTTAATTAACTGTACTTCGTCTTTTTACTTAATTAACCTTACTTATTTATAGAAATATATTATTAAATAATAATATTACATATTTATAACCAATTACTTTTTTCACCTAAAATGCATTATTTTTTCTATTTTTTCTAACAAATTCCCCTACGTTTTCAAATATATCACGAACAATTACCTTTTTAAACTAAAACATGTTAGTTTTTCTATTTTTCCTTACTAAAACCTCTACTTTTCCAAAAATATCACGGACAAACATTTAGTTATTTATTTTTAAACCTATTTTAATATTATAATTAATTTTTAAAAGTTTACCTATTTTAACATGTCTACTTATTTTTCTTAACAAATGCAATTACTAAAAATATTAAAATATAAATAATCAAATACCTATTTATAAACAATTATCTTTTCAGCTAAAACACATTATATTTTTTTTCTAACAAAGTCCCTCATTTTCTAAATATATCACGGGAAATTGCCTTTTATAATTTACTTTTTCTATTTTTCTCACTAAAATCCATTCTTTTTCCAAAAATATCACAGGAAACCCTTTACTTATTTATTTTAAAACGTATTTAAATACTTTTAATTATTAAATTTTAAAACCTCATTTTCCAAAACTATCACGGGCATTTACCTTTTAAAACTAAATATATGTTACATTTTTTATTTTTTCTTACTAAAATCCCTCATTTCCAAAAATATAACGGGCAAACCCATACTTATTTATTTTAAAATTTGTTTTAATGTTTTTAATTAATTAAAAGTGTTTAGCTATTTTAACATGTCTACTTATTTTTTGCACAATTACAATTAATAAAATATTAAAAAAATTATAATAACAATTAACAATCCGTGCATCGCACGGGTTTTAGGCTAGTATATATATAAAGGAATTTATATTGATAAAAAAATAATAATTATTTGTAATAATAAAAATTGAAATACTTAAATATAATTTTTTAGTCATTTTATCTTTAATATGAAGATTTATTATGTATGTTAAAATAATATGTTTAAACCCAAAATTTTGGAATTTGAAATAAATTTGTTGGGCCTTAAAGTAATTTTTTAATTTAAGTTAAAAAAATTTTGTTTGTGTAATAACTTAGAAAATGACTTAAAGTTAAAAAAATAGTTTAAAATCAGAAGTTGGTAGGAGGTATTTTTTTGAATTACTTATTTTATTTTAATGTATTTATTTGATAAAAGTTAATATCATCATTCAAATGCATTATTTATCAAATTTAATTTAATTGTTACAATTTTAATAACTCATTAGTTTATCATAATACAAAATTACCCAAACAGATATATTAACTTAAAATTTTATTTTTTACTTATAACTTTAAGTAACTTTAAATCATAAGCAATAATTTTAAGTTTAGCCAAAAGGCTATGGCTCATAATTATATAAAAAAAAATTGATCGCTTCAAAAAATTATTTTTAAAATAAAATTGAGAATGAAAATAAACATTAACATGTTTTGATTATATAAAAATTAGTTGAATTTGTTTTGTTAATAGATTTTTTTCAATAATATAAAGAAGCCATAGATATCACGGAATAACCGGATAAAATACAGCACCTAAATTAAGGTAAAAATCTAGTAATATCAATAAATATTATAAATATTTAATATCTAAAATATTTAAAATTTAGTAATATCTAGTAAATTAATATCAATGAAAGAAATATTTGTAAAATATCTAATGATATTCGTTCAATCGAGATAAGATAGATTTATATATGTGTAATTTCTAAAACTATATATTATAAAAACATTAATAAAGATAATTATTTTTAAATTTTTTAATCTGGGTAGATGTGACAATTATTATATAGGGTCCACCATCCTCCTTATATAAATTTGTATCAACCATCTCGACCAACATTTACCACAAAGTTGTGGTACGGGTGATGGAGCTGTTTAAGAAAAAAATTAGAACAAATTAAATAAGCAAAACAAATAAATTGGGGTAACCAAAGAAGTAATATAAAATTACAAGAATAATAAAAAACAATTAACAGTTATATTAAAATTAATATAATGCATAACATACTAATTTGTGACAATTTTGAGATCTTTTTTTTTCAACCGCCTTTGACAACTTCAATGCCACTCAAGTAGGTCAAGTAGCCCACAATATCTAAATCAACATAAAAAAAATAATATTAGAACATGATAGTTTGAATTATAACTTATATAATAATATTACTTATATATTACTCTAATATATTACTGCATCAAAAACCTGAGAGTATGTTGGTGTCATTAATACGTGCATCAATCATATCCGGACATATGAACTGAAATCCATGCAGTGATATGTTGACGATGCCTTCTTCTAATCTGTTAGACAACGTTATTCGTATGAAGAGCAATTTAGACCTATGTGATAATGGTCTATATTTCTCTGTACTTGAAACAACTTTCATATTTTTGATGATGTACACAGAGCCTTCCTCTAAAAGATTTTTGAACCGAGAGACCTGAATTTTCGGGATCGTAGCATAGATCAAATTTTTCTGTCATACAACATATCTTAGAAAAGTTAATAACATCATACAATTTGACAAACTAATAAGTTATAAGTATATTGATTTATTAACCTTTTCATCGATCAAAATCATGTCATCGATCAAAATCATGTCAAGACTGATCAGTTCTTCAGTATTTGGAGTGACAGATTCCCACATTCTACACACTCGTACTCTTATCATCCAGGTATAGTTGTTGTAGTTCAAAGCATCCAACATGGTGTATGTCATAGTTATATTGATTGTAAATATTTGAAGCTATGTAAAAAAAGTTTCGGTGTAGATTTTTTGTTATCAATGACCTTTAATTTATAGGTGTTTGTAAGGTCAATAACATGGAAATCCATAATGTTTAAAAGTCAAGAAGTATTACAAAATAAAAGTTCTATCAAGTTTGAAAATAATAAAAGAAAGTTCTATCAAGTTTAAAAATAATAAAAGAAAGTTTTATCAAGTTTGAAAATAATAAACAAAAGTTCTATCAAGATTGAAAATAATAAAAGAGAAAATTGCAATTATTAACATAAGATCCTAAAAATTCGAAAATAATAAGGAAGTTGTAATTTCCTAAATCAAAGAAAGTTCTATAGTTTGAAAATAATAAAATAAAGTTCTATCAAGATTGGAAATAATAAAAAAGAAAATTGCGATTATTAATATAAGAGCCTACAAATTCGAAAATAATAAGGAAGTTGTAATTTTCTAAATCAAAGAAAGTTCTATCAAGTCCTACGAATTCGAAAATAATAAGGATGTTGTAATTTTCTAAATCAAAGAAAGTTCTATCAAGTTTGAAAATAATAAAAGAAAGTTCAATCAAGCCTACAAATTCAAAAATAATAAGGAAGTTGTAATTTTTTAAATCAAAGAAAGTTCTATCAAGTCCTACAAATTCGAAAATAATAAGAAAGTTATGATTTTCTAAATCAAAGAAAGTTCTATCAAGTTTGAAAACAATAAAAAAAAGTTCTATCAAGTTTGAAAATAATAAAAGTGTAATTTTCAATTTCCTTCCTACAAAATCGAAAATAATAAAGGAAGTTGTAATTATTAAAATTAAAAATTGAGAAAAATTGAGAAAATTAGAAAAATAGAACGAAGCGATTCTAGATGCGCCACCTCACCGCCCCCGTCTTCTCTTTTATATAAGTATATTGATTGATTGATTGATTGTAATTGAGATTTTTTTTGAATCTTCAATATTATTAATTCAAAAAATTGAGAAAATTAGAAAGTTACTTTCTCCATTAGTAGAAATTTTAAATGCAAGAATATTATATTTATTTTTCTCCATTAGTAGAGATTTTAAATGCAAGAATATTGAAATTGTATATTTAGTTTTCTCCATTAGTAAATATTTAAAAGACAATTGAGATTTTTTCTAATCTTTGGTATTAATTAATTAATTTCTTATGCAAGTCCGATTTAATTTATAAACTTCTTATTTACCAAAACGTTCATGTATTTTCTATTATATCACATTAAAAAAAAGTTTAGGAGAAAAGAATGTTAAGATGTTAATTTCATTTGAAAAAAATATTATGAGAATATTTAGATAATAATAGAGGAAAGTTTAAAATAATGTAAGGTAATACACTTTTTTTATATAATTTAAATATTTTGAAGGCAAGAATATTATAATCAAATATTTAGTTTCCTCCATTAGTGATATTTAGTTTCCTCCATTAGTAAAAATCTATTATATTTTTACTTTCTCTATTAGTAGAGATTTTAAAAGCAAGAATATTATATTCCATTAGTAAAGATTTTAAATGCAAGAATATTGAAATTGTATATTTAGTTTCCTCTATTAGTAAATATTTAAAAGACAATTGAGATTTCTTATAGTTTTTGGTATTAATTACTTAATTTCTTATACAAGACCGATCTAATTTATTAACTTCTTATTTACCAAAATATTCCTGTATTTTCTATTATATTACATAATAAAAGAAAGTTTAGGAGAGCAGTATGTTAAGATTATAATTTCATTAAAAAAATATTATGAGAATATTTAGATAATAACAGAGGAAAGTTCAAAATAATGTAAGGTAATACATTTTTTTTTCTAATTTAGATATTTTGAAGGCAAAAATATTATAATTGAATATTTAGTTTCTTCCATTAATGATATTTAGTTTCCTCTATTCCTAAAGATTTATTGTATTTTTACTTTCTCCATTAATATAGATTTTAAATGCAAGAATATTATATGTTTCCTCTATTAGTAAGCATTTAAAAGGTAATTGAGATTTTTTCGAATTTTTAATATTATTAATTCAAAAATTTGAGAAAATTAGAAAAATAGAACGAAGCGATCTGAGAGCGCCACCTCACCGCCCTCGTCTTCTCCTTTATATAATAGTATTGATTCACCCGTTTTAGCTAGAATGTATTGCTGCACTACCAAGTCAGGTCATTTACTCCAAATATATATATATAAAAATGTTAGAATACCCAACAAAAATTCTCAATTTTTTTTCATATTTCCTTTAGTTGGTAATATTCGTAATATTAAAATTCTCGACTGGAAGAGATTGTGGTATTCATGAAATTCCTGATCGGAATAGATTGTGGTATCCATGGACTCGAATTTCTCAATGAAATCGACTAATGTTAATATAATGTATTGTTATATTGGTTTGATATTGGCATGATAGTTTGATAGATGTTTAATCATACTTCTTTTTATGTTTATGATGTTTAGTATAATCATATCTATGTTTTAAAAGAATTGTATGCGTGATTGCAACTTGAGATATTTGTATAATTGTGACTTACTCTGTTACTCATAATTACATTTGTTTGGATTAATTTTTAATGTTTGTAAATTTAATTTTCTTTTAGTAGTTTGTGCCTCTTTCGGATGTTAAATGTTTTATATGTTTACGTGTATGCTACACTTATATTTATTTAAAATATTTTAATTATATAACATATGCAATATATAATAAATAATTATAGTATTTTGTTATAAACAAAAATATGTAAACATTTTGGTGGGTGACATTGATACTACACTTAGTAATTTACATCATATGTATTTCGTTACTTAATCCTTCTTTTTGTTGAGTTTTAAAATGTATGTGGTTCAGCTTGCGAGAGATCGCTGTTAGGCGACACCGAGAAGACTTTAATTGAAGTTTTATGGCAAATTAATTACTATTTGATATATATTTTCTAATTCTAAATTTTATAATTTGTATCATCTCAACACTCAAATCATCCGATCTCATAATTTTTGAAATTTAAAAAGATCATTCAATTTCTTTTCTTTTTCGTTGATTACTCAATCAAATCAGAGTACTTAAATCAAGGGTCTTATTGATATATACATTCAGTTTCTTTCCTTTTTTGTTTATTACTCATTCAAATTAGAGTACTTAAATCAAGTGTTTTATTGATATATACATTTTTAATGGATGATATTGTGACACATATAGTAATTTTACATCCTAAATATTTAGTTATTTTATCTTTTTTCTTTGTTGAGTTTTTAATTGTTTAGTGTTCGAATTGCGAGGTGTCGCCGTTAGGCGACGCCGAGAAACCTTTCACTGATTTTTTTTTTAATATTTTTATATTGTTAATCAATCAATAAACGATATCCATATAATAAACTGTTTTATATCACTCCTTAATTGTTACCACTTTTCCAACTTCAAATTTTGTTTATCTAATTCTCTTTGTTCTAACATAAAAAGTCTATATATTCTCAATGAGTACCAGGGAAAAGTCTTTATTTTTAATACAAATTACGGGTGCAAAAGTAATTTTCTTACTATCCCATTTATAACAATATCAAAATTTACCTATGTTTTACTTATTACAATTTGCAAGCTTATTTTGTATAAGGGTTTGCATAATTCATGAATTATCCATTTTCAGTCCAGTTCTTTAAATTATTAATTAATCTCTCAAATCATATTAAATATCACATGATTTACAACATTTTAAATTTTAAATTACTTCCACTTATTCTTTTCCTCCTAATAGTAACATGTACCTATCACATATCCTAATTTCAAGCTATCGGATCTAATTATTTGATATTGATGCATAAGTTTTGTATCACATTTATATGCAATTAAAGGATATTTAACGATCTTTGATTATTTTCAATCCACTTTAATTGTTATTTTTCTGAAATTTAAATTGTTATTGTTTTTATATCATTGATTTTCTTCAATTTTAGATTTTTAAGATTTTCGAAACTGTGATTTTGTCACGTTTTATTAAAGATTCTATCAGCTATATATCATCATTTCACGCAATCAGTATTTATGTGATATCATACATGAATATTGTATTAGATATACACAAAATTTAAGGCATGTTTAACAATCTTGATTGCTTTCTCAACATTTTTTTGTTATTACTTTCAAATTTTTGATTGTCCGCAATTTTATCCTTTTTAGATTTTAAATCCATGCATTTTCATTCTTTTCTTCTTCTCCATTTTTATTTCTCTCTGTGAGTTGGAGCTTTATATATAAACATATATATCTCTTATTTTACGATATTTTTCATGTTTTTGTTAAGATACAGATTTTATAGTGGTGAAAAAGTCTCAATTGATTCCAATAATCATATTTTAGAAATACGTGTTCTCTAAATTAGGTAAAAATGGTTAACTTAAAAATTACGATATTGATCTTTATAGTCTCATCTATTTCTCGGACAATTTTACAATAATTTATTTTTGTGTATATTTTTGTTATGCGGTTGATATGTTTGATGAAAATTTTAACAAAAGTTTGTTGACAATTTTAAATATAATATACGACTTGACTGCTCACTCATGCTAATCTTCGTCCTCTCCACATATTTTTCATATGTTTATGTTTATTTGTTTAATTAGAGATTTGTTATCTACGTTTATTTTTTGTAAATTTAGTTTCATATTTTGTCGAATAATATTTCATTTTTATTTGTGTTTAAAGTGACACCAAACTTGACCATCAAAAATCTATTTTTTATTGTTTGTTCATAATGTAAATACATATATAATATAATGATTTTTAATTATTTTAAACTGATTTATATATTTTAACTGCAGGTTAATCAATATCATTTTCTCCCTTAAATTTAATATATTTTGACACTATTTTTTCAAGGTTGAACAAGTTGGACAATTTATATATTGGTCCAATAAAAATTTCAATATTTTTTATGTTTTTTGATACAATGTACTCCTCCGTCTCACTAATATTGGTCATCCTAATTTTTACATGCATTTTTGGTTGCAAATAAAATATATTTTCATAACTTTTTTTCAAAATTTTCCTTTTCCGAATTAATATTTTAAGAGTAAATTTTAATTCTGAAAAAAAAGTTACGAAACTAAATTTTATTTTCACCGAAAAAATGTGGTAAAATAAACATGGCAAATATTAATGGGCTGGGGGGAGTACGTAAAATTATGGTCGCCGTCAACGAGAAACATTCTAACTCAAAATTTTGTATGTCTTTTTATACGATTCTTTTTTTTATGCATGCCTACAATGCAAGTAAAGTATGTGGTATAATAAAATTTTAGTAATGCTAAACAAATTTATCATCACTTTCCAAATAAATAAATAAAAAGAATCATAAATCTGAGAATAGTTCGATGCAAATCTTTTTATCAAAAAAATTAATTTATTCTAATTTATTTTGTATTTTGTATTTATTTTGTATTAATTGTTTATTTAAGAATTGAAGCCTTAACTCTACTAACAATGAGTATAATAGTACAAAAAATTATTTTGCACTAACTTTTACAATTTTCATCATTTTCAGAGTCACATTATCTTAATTACATTTATCTTATCTCATTATTACATACAAAAATTACTAAGTTTAATTATTTTTATTTATTATTGTTAATATATTGTGGATAAATAGAAGTTAGATTAAAAAATTATAGTTTTTAAAATATATTGTATCGTATTTCTTACATTTTTTATATATGATATGAGTTATCGCAAACGGCGATGTCGAGAAATCTTTCTCTATAAAATTACTTCAAAATTATTGTACTTTACATACTTTCATTCTTATATAGCATGGAACAAAATATTCTGTAAAACAGTTCAAAATTTAAATAAATTTATAGATATTGTTTTTTTAATTTATAAAACTTTATATGTTTCGCTTCCCATATTATTATTTTCAAATGACAACGTGTGAATTAGATCAGCATAGACGGGTTGCAATAAATGTTTTATACATTTAATTTTTGTTCGTCAAAATTTTCTATTTTTTTTTTATTTTTTCATAACTTCTCATTCAAATAAAGTTATAGAGATTGTCAGTATTGATTTCCAAAATATAAATTTTATCAATGTTGATTGTAATGAGATTTTTTATGTAAATTCTAACCAGTTTGCATGAATACGAAGAGAATAAAATTGGAAAGTACATAAAAAAATTTGAAGACCTTTAATTTACGACAAGAAAAATAATGTTAACATATCAAGGTTACTTAATTTTATAATTATTTTATTATATAATTAGTTACCTTTATTTTTAATTCATGTGTCCAACATACTTTATAAATTTTACTAACAAATCTCCATTAATTTTAATTAATATTATTTCTTCTTTTAAATTTGTTTTTATTCTATATTATATTTTGTGTTATTCTAAATATAAATTATTATCATTCTATATCCTAAATTTTCAATATAAATGAAATATTATAATTAACTTAAATATATTTTAAATATTTCACCCGAGCACGGGCTAATTCCCTAGTTGATTTAACGTTTCTTTAAGTAATTTTTTAAATTCTAACTTGTAATATATTTCTTGTTTTTATTTTCTTTTTGAAATCGAAATCGGATCAATAAAGTTTGAGATTTTTTTAACCAAATCGAATCAATGATTTGATTGGACTCACAGTTTTTGATTTTTTTTTAACGAACAAGCAGATTTTATTAGATTTTATTAACTTAGCAAATATGATTTCAATTCCTGTTTATGTTTTATGTAAAATGCGAGCAGAATTAATCCATGCTCTTCCTCTATAATCAAAGGAAGGACAAAGTAATTTTGCTCACCTCCTCTTGATAATCATCCAATAGCAACAAAGCCTTTTAGCAATAAAAAGTTAAAAACTGTGCGATCATATCAGAGGCATCTAGATTGGTTGTTAGATCAAGTCATCAACTATGGTAATTTTCAGGATCAGGTACAACAAATGTGTATTACTATATGGCTTCCAAAAGAAGAAAAAAATGGCATATACTATAAATTAGTCAAAGAATCCATATCAGTTACGTTTGTCCCTTTTATCAGTACCAGCTAATTCATCTCCATGGCATACAATACAACAACTATATTCTATATTTAATATAGTCAAATGGCCGCCAATACTTGTTAGTTGTTGGTTGTTCACAAGAGCAAGTGGAACTCATGCAAATTTTGAGCAGTCATCTATGAATTATGATCTAATCGGTTATGCATTTTTCTCACCCATAAAAACCAAGCATGAAATTAACCGGACAATACTCCAAATTGTTGAGTTATCAATTCTTTTAAAATCTCGAAGTATTAGGGAACGAGCTTATCAGATCATATCATATATTCAACACGAATATCATAATTTAAAAATATGATCTTTTTTAATTTTCAATTTCCGATTCTCATGGTAGATAAGTCATTTAATATATCTAATAATCTTTAGAAAGATGTTTTTTCGATTTCCAATTTTTAGAACGAAGCAAACATAATATTAAAAACTACTTGCTTTTTTGGGGACAATTTGAAATCCGAAATGACATCCGGAATTGAAAATCTTCTGACCTAGAGCACATTAGGCTAATGGAGAAAACGAGTTGAAGAGTCAGTAATAGAACCTTGTGAAATCGAATTGCAAAACAACCTTTTTTGTCCCCCACCAAATGAAAATTTCTCTTTCAAGCTATTACAAGTTTTACTCTTTTTTTTCCGGTGCTTTCAGTGTTCATCTTTGGATGCTTTCATGAAGATGAAGTATAGTCAAGTCATAAAAAGTGTAATATTCAAAGTGTTTCTCATCTTCTTCCATATTATTATTATGGCTTTATACTTTAATAGAAGAGACTAATTATTTTCTTCTTCTGCAAAAATCAATTTCTACTTTTCGATTTGTCCCCCGTGTTGACTCCTAAAACAAATCAGAATAGCGAGAAATGTTTGCATGATGTTCTATGATTTTGAATTGTCAATTCCATGTTTTTATGATAGAATAAAAGCTAAAGTTCTGTAAAGTATATATAGAATGATTATTAGCAGTTCACAAATCGTTTCTATATCAAAGTGAAATGCTGGTAGCAGGGGCGGAACCGAACCAAACGGGAGCTTAAACCCCGACGAAATTGAAAATTTCAGTTGATTTTTTTTTAATAAAATCACGTTTTTTAGTTATATTAATTAAAAAAAGTAATTGTTCGTGAAATTTTTGGAAGTATTTTAATTATATTAATTGTATCTGTTAAGAAAAATACGTTGAAATTTTAAAATATGTAAGCTTTTTTAAATAATTAAATTGGGTTTTAAAATGAATAAATAAAGTTTGCACATGATATTTTTGAAAAATAGAGATTTTAGTGAGAACAAATATAAAATGTAATATGTTTTAATTTAAAGGTAATTGCCCGTGATATTTTTGGAAAAGGAGTTGATTTTGTTAGAAAAATGTGTTTTGTTAAAAAAAATACGTTGGCATGTTAAAATAGATAAGTTTTTTAAAAAATTAAAAGAATGAAAATGGGTTTGAAAATAAATAAGTAAAGTTTGCACCTTATATTTTTGAAAAACAGAGATTTTAGTGAGAACAAATATAAAAAGTAATATGTATTAATTTAAAGCCCGTGATAGTTTTGAAAAAAGTAGTAGATTTTGTTAGAAAAAAGTGTTTTGTTAAATAAAATAGAATTTGTGATTATGCCTCCTGGGGCAGAGCCTGTCGCTTAATTGCGGTTTACCTTGGTTCACGTAGTTTGCAGGCTATTACGTGAGCCCGTGGGGTTTACCCAGTGCGCACCCGAAGGGTAGCGGCTGCGGGTTCCCTACGATAAAAAAAAACAAAAAAAAAAAAACAAAAAAAAAAAAAACAAAAAAAAATACGTTAACTTGTTAAAATAGGTAAGTTTTTTAATAATTAAAAGAACTAAAATGGGTTTGAAAATAAATAAGTAAAGTTTGCATCTGATATTTTTGAAAAAGAGAAATTTTAGTGAGAACAAATATAAAATTTAATATATTTTTGGAAAATGAGTATATTTTGTTAGAAAAAAAGTGTTTTAATTATAAAAGGCAATGAGTTAGTTACTATTAGTATATTATTTTATTACTTATTAAATAGAATAAATGACCGAAAACCGAAAACCAAAACTTTTAATATTTCGGCTTTAATAATATAACTAGTCTATAACCCGTGCAAGGCACGGGCCTTAAAAAATAATAAACTAAAAAATTTAATGTGAAAGGAAAATATTAAATAAAATAAAATTAATATGATAAATTATAAAATGAGAAACTTAAATATTCATTAGAACATAAAAAATTATAAAAAGAATACAAATGAGGCCGAAGAAGATAAATGAGGTATTATTAATAATATTTTATAATAAAATAATATTAATAATAAGGACAGATAAAAAATCTAACATATTTTAATTAAAAAAATTAATTGTCCGTGATATTTTTAGAAGTGTTTTAATTATATTAACTGTATTTATTAAAAAAATACGTTGACATGTTAAAATAAGTAAGTTTTTTTAATAAGGACAAATAGAAAAGTTAACATGTTTTAATTAAAAAAAAGTAACTGCCCAAGATATTTTAAATGTGTTTTAATTATATTAATTGTATTTTACAAAAAAATACGTTCACTTATTAAAATAGGTAATTTTTTTAAATAATTAAAAGTATTAAAATAAGTTTTAAAATATATAAGTAAGGGTTGCACTTGATATTTTTGGAAAATAGAGATTTTAGTCATAACAAATATAAAAGGTAATATATTTTAATTTAAATGTATTTGTCCGTGATATTTTTGAAAAATAAGTAAATTTTGTTAGAAAAAAAAATAGGTAAGTTTTTTTAAATAATTAAAAGTATTAAAATAGGTTTTAAAATATATAAGTTGCACTTGATATTTTTGGAAAAGAGAGATTTTAATGATCACAAATATAAAAGGTAATATATTTTAATTTAAAGTTAATTGTCCGTGATATTTTTGGAAAAGAAGTACATTTTGTTAGAATAAAACGTTTTAACTATAAAAGACAATTAGCTAGTTACTATTTTTATATTATTTTATTATTTATTAAATAGAGTATTAAAATAGGTTTTAAAATAAATAAATAAGGATTGCACCTCATATTTTTGGAAAATAGGGATTTTAGTGATGATGTGTTTTAATTATATTAATTGTATTTGTTAAAAAAAATACATTCACTTGTTAAAATAGGTAAGTTTTTTTTAAATAATTAAAAGTATTAAAATAAGTTTTAAAATATATTAGTAAGAGTTGCACTTGATTTTTTGGAAAATAGAGATTTTAGTGATAACAAATATAAAAGGTAATATATTTTAATTTAAAGGTAATTACCCGTGATATTTTTGGAAAATTAGTAGATTTTGTTAGAAAAAAAATGTTTTAATTATAAAAGGCAATCAGCTAGTTAATATTTTTATATTATTTTATTATTTATTAAATAGAGTATTAAAATAGATTTTAAAATAAATAAGTAAGGATTGCACCTCATATTTTTGGAAAATAGAGATTTTAGTGATAACAAATATAAAAGATATTACTCCCTCCGTCCCAATGGGTTCTTTACGTTTGCTTTTTGCACGGAGACCAAGGAATATTCTTAAAATAAGTGAGGTGGTGCATGTAATAGTGTATTTTATTGTTAAAATAAATGAAGTAGTGGGTGTAATAATAATTTATTGTTAAGATAAGTGAGATAGTGGGTGTAATAGTATAAAGTATTGAAAAAGTGGAGTGAAGTAGTGGATGTAATAATGTATTATATTATTAAAAGTTACTATTTTTAGTAATGTAAAGAATTGGTGGGACGTCCCAAAAAGGAAAGTGTAAAGAATTGATTGGGACGGAGGGAGTATGTTTTAATTTAAAGGTAATTGTCGTGATATTTTTGGAAAAGGAGTAGATTTTGTTAGATTTTTTTTTTAATTATAAAAGGCAATCAGTTAGTTACTATTTTTATATTATTTTATTATAGATTAAATAGAGTATTAAAATAGATTTTAAAATAAATAAGTAAGGATTGCACTCATATTTTTGGAAAACATAGATTTTAGTAATAACAAATATAAAAGGTAATATGTTTTAATTTAAAGATAATTGTAATGATATTTTTGGAAAAGGAGTAGATTTTGTTAGAAAAAAATATTTTAATTATAAAAGCCAATCATATAGTTACTATTTTGGTAACTTGATAATAATACAATTTCATTAAAGATTTGATTTTTAGTAGCTTTCGTTATCCTAAAAAAAAAAAGTATATTTGTAGCAGTGTATCCTAAATTTAAACAAATTAGATCCCACATTTCCATTTTTTTGATTAGATTTCAATATTATTTGATTTTTATATAGTAAAATATAGTGAAATATTAATGTAGAATAAAACTTTCCCAAATTTTGATTATATTATTAATTTATTAATTAGAAAAAATAGAAAATATAACATGTTTTAATTAAAAAAAGTAATTGGTCGTGATATTTTTAGAAATGTTTTAATTATATTACTTGTATTTATTAAAAAAATATGTTGACATGTTAAAATAAGTAAGTTTTTTTAATAAGGATAAATAGGAAACCTAACATGTTTTAATTAAAATAAAGTAACTACCTTGATATGGGCTAAAAATAACCCTAAAAATATAATTAATGACATATTAATTAGACCCGAATTGGTCCAAGAATTAGGCCCGATAAAAGGCCTGAATCCCTAATTATTTATTAATTTCGTAATTAATAAATAAGGGAAATTATCAGCTCATTAAATGAGTCCAAAATATAATAAAATCTTCATGGAAGGATCCAGAATCCCACTCAAATAATATGATGAGTCACAACGCTTATCAAACAAGGAAAAGACTTGCCCGCCAAGTAATACAATCCTTATCAGTTATCAATAAGAAGACTTATCCGCTAAGTCTCCCAAACGTACCATAAATACTAGGCTCCAGACGCCTATATAAGGTCCCTGATCCTACAATCAGAACTACGTCTTGGCTTGATTCTCAATAACGAATTGAGATACGTAGGCATCTTGTGAGGACCGATTTAGTCTCGAAACACAAGTGCAGCCATTAAAGCTCGAAGCTCTCCAACCTTAGCATTAATTTCGCAAGCTCAGTTTTTATTCCATAACATTTGGCGCCGTCTGTGGGAAAACAACATCAACCATGGCAAACACGCGAAGAACAAATAGAGATTCTGATACTTCTGAAGGCCTCCCTATCACCTCCGGGGCTGATACTCATGGAAGCCAACCACCGCCAACTACTGGCACTGAAAGAACGAATATCCCCACCAACACTCAAGGACAAGAAGTCCCAATTACTGCTGAAGGGACGAATCCCCTACAAATGGTTATTCATGGATCTAATCCACAAGAGACCGTTCACCAGCAACCGATCACGACCTCCCCACTGCTCATGAGCGCACCTCGTAGCCTTCAACTCCACACTACTGTTCTCCCCCAGTATGCTACTCAAACTCTGGGCATGCCAACCTACGGTATGCCTCCTCGACCCCCGGTGGGCGGCAGTGGGACTAATCCCATCTATCATGAAGCCTATGTGCCCCCTTACATTCAAGGTCTGGGACCCCAAAATCGACAAACTAGAGAAACCCCTTTCCTAGACTATTCTGGTCCTTATACCGAGGATGAAAATTACTCAACAAGAGATGAGAGGGATGTTGCCCCAAGAAGAAGACGTTCTTCTCAAACCAATAGAGAACGACCCCAAACTACAAGGGAGAAACTAGCGGCCCATGAAGCCGAGACTGCAAGGCTCAAGAAGCTACTGGCTGAAGAAGAAGCCGCAAGGACACAAAACCAAGGAACGGGAGGAGTCCCAATAATCAATTTGGATCCACCGTCAAGGAGAACCAAGAGGGCTGAAGCCCCAAGGGGTGATCCTACTGTTTTGTTGCCCCTAGGAGATCCTGATGATCCTACACCACCCTTCACTCAAGAGATAATGAAGGCCACTATATCCAGAAAGTTTAAAATGCCAACCATCAAAGCTTATGATGGAACGGGAGATCCCGCAAATCATGTAAGAACCTTCTCAAATGCACTACTGTTGCAGCCTGCCAATGACGCTGTAAAGTGTAGGGCGTTTCCACAAACCCTGGCGGGCATGGCTCAACGTTGGTACAGCCGCCTTCCGCCCAATTCTATTGGATCCTTCAAAGAGTTGAGTAAGGCGTTCATCAATCAATTTGTTAGTGGGAAGATACATGAGAAAAGTTCCGCCTCTCTTATGGGGATTCGACAAGGCAAGAATGAAACATTGAGAGAATACTTGAGTAGATTCACTAAGGAGGCTATAAAAGTCCCAGATTTGGAAGATAAAGTGGCTATGATAGCCCTACAGCAAGGAACTACCGATGACCACTTCAGGAGGTCTTTGGCTAAGCATCCCCCCGAAAACATGTTGTCACTACAAGATAGAGCTGGAAAATACATCAAGGCTGAGGAGAGCATGAGAAAATATGAACCCACTGTGGAAGCAAGTGAAAACGGAAAAAAGAGAAAGGAGACTCAAGAGTATGACGCTAGGGACAAATATCCCAGGACAGCGAAAGATTCTGACTCTCCACCTAAAAGGAACAACTTCGGACCCAGGTTCGATGAATATGCAAGGTTGAACACCTCAAGAAGTCAAATTCTGATGGAAATTGAGAAGGAAGAAGATCTTCGATGGCCAAAGCCGCTAAGATCTGACTTGGAGAAACGGAACAAGAATCAATTCTGTCGTTTCCATAAAGAAGTTGGTCATGATACCGACGATTGTAGACAACTGAAAGATGAGATCGAGTTCTTAATCCGAAGAGGAAAACTCGATAAGTTCACTAAGGATGGGAATCGAGGAAATCAGCAAGGAAACTATGAAAGGAAAGACTATGATAGGAGGGACAACGACCAAGATCGTACTCCTAAGCCCCGAGGGCCTGTCATCAACATGATATTTGGAGGACCGACTGCTGCTGGGTCCTCCCGAAACTCAAGGAAAGCTTATGCCCGAGAGGTAATGACTGTTGTAGGAGAAGCACCGAAACGTGCCAAGACAGAAGTGGCTATTACCTTTGATGATTCTGATCTTGAAGGGGTGAAGTTCCCCCATGACGACCCGTTGGTCATTATACCTGTAATAGGTAACTCTAAAACCAAGAGGGTTCTGGTTGATAACGGAGCTTCCGTGGACATCTTGTTCCATGATGCCTTCATCAAGATGGGATATACCGATTCGCAACTGACTCCTTCAAACATGCCCATATACGGGTTCAATGGGGTTGAATCTAAAGTAGAGGGAACTATTCAGCTCCCTATGACAATAGGGCAAGGTTCACAAACAACAACTCAAATGCTGAACTTCGTGGTGATAAAGGCAACCTCGACTTATAATGCAATCCTTGGGAGGACAGGCCTTCATGCATTCAAGGCTGTTGCCTCAACTTACCATTTGAAAATCAAGTTCCCAACAAGGAACGGGGTTGGTGAAGAACAAGGAGATCAAAAGATGGCTAGGAGTTGCTATATAGCCGCGTTAAGGCCTGATGGAGTTGGGGGGCAGGTTCTCCCAATCAAGGTTATGGATTCGAGAAACGATGGAGAACCAGACAAAGTCACTCACATTGGAGCATTGTTGCCTGAACCTTTGAAGGGACTGAGGTGCCAAAAACTTGGCATGCCTCAAGTTTAAAAAGTTTATTATGTTTAGTTGTTTCCTAAAAAGGATCCACAAATAGGACAAGTAGCAATAAGGTCGACGAAACCATTCTGAGCTCTTAAGCTCTTAGTAGGAAGTAAAGCACTATGTAAGGGTCGAACCCTCTTTTCAAAAAAATACTTCAAATTCTTTTTCACTATTTTATTACTTATCTTTGTTTGGGCATTTTCTTATTGTTTTACTAAAAAGCAAGTTGTACCAACAACACTTGATCAAAGTGCCAGCCCATTCAAGAGGCCAAGTACTAGGAATTGCCTTACAAAAGATAAGTTAAATAAATATAAGTGAGCAAGAATGACAAAACAGAATATGCAAAAATAAAGTTGCATAAACCTCAAAGAACAAGTATCGAAAAAATAGCATGCATGAATAGAAGATCTCGAAGGATCAAAGAGTTATGTTACAAGCATCAAATAAATCTTAAAGTCCATGAAAGGACCCTGAATAAAAGCAAGATATAGAGCCACACATGGCCAATAAAATCTGATCTAAGTCATCAAACGAATCATTGTCAAGGACAGGGGCATCTAAGTCCTCTATAAAGTCATCAGTAGGCTCGAACTCTTCCATTGGCAAGAAGAAGTATCAGAAGGATGCCAAAAAGGCAAGCTGCCTCAAAATGGATCCCCAATTTAGATTAAAAAGTCATGAAGACCACGATTCTTAAAGTCGGAAGATCAATTATAGTCCTAAAGACCTCAAGTTCAAAATAAAAACCTTAAGAGGCCTATTGGAAGAATGTTAATATATGGGTTGAAACCCCTGAAAATTGAGGAAGTAGAGCTCAGAACGAGCTTCGATTCGATATACTGCAAGCTCAAATTAAAGAAGCAAGTGAAACGTTGTGTCTGTCTTCGTTCACGAAGACCTCTCGATGTGAAACTTAAGGTATTAGAACTCAAGTTAGTTCTTGTATTTGTAAGCCACGTTTGGCGTTGTCGAAACCTTAAACGAGGTTGAAGGGTAACGACCTCTCAAATACATAAAAAGTTGAGGTCGTTTTGTTCAACCTAGGACCAAATCGAGGTCGAAAATTGAGGTCGAAAACACCTCAAAAAACGCCTAGAAGACCGTCTGGGAGGCGTGGTTCACAACCCCGTCTTGTACACGGGGGTGACCAACGTCCAAAAGACATTTGAAAAATCAAGGATTGAAAAACGACTAGGAGGCAAAGACGCCTAGGAGACCTCCTTGAACGCGTGGTTCACAACTCCGTCTTGTACGCAGGGGTGAACACCGCCCAGGAGACAAAGAAAGTCCAGCTAAAAAAGAAGCTACGAACGCCTAGGAAACAGTCTCGGAGGCGTGGTTCACAACCCCGTCTTGTTCACGGGGTGACCAACGCCCAAAAGATATTTGAAAAATCAAGGGTTGAAAAACGCCTTGGAGGCAAAGACGCCCAAAAGACCGTCTGGGAGGCGTGGTTCAAAACCCCGTCTTGTACACGGGGGTGACCAACGCCCAGAAGACATTTAAAAAATGAGAAATCAAAATTTGAAAAACGCCCAAGGAGCTATGGACGCTTAGGAAACAGCTTCGGGGGCGTGGTTCCCAACCCTGTCTTGTACACGGGGGTGACCAACGCCCAGAAGACATTTGAAAAGGCAAGCATGATGAAAAACGCCTTGGAGGCAAAGACGCCCAGGAGACCGTCTTGGAGGCGTGGTTCACAACCCCGTCTTGTACACGGGGGTGACCAACGCCCATAAGACATTTGGAAAATCAAAAATTTGAAAAACGCCTATAAGGCAGAAACGCCCAGGAGACCGTCTGAGACGCGTGGTTCACAACCCCGTCTTGTACACGGGGGTTACCAACGCCTAGGAAACAAAAGTAAAGCGAACAATTAAAAATCAAGACACGCCTACGAAGCAGGCTCCTGCGCGTGGTTTACGAACAAACCTTCTAGGCGGGGAACATCAATTGGCCACGATTTAAAAAAAAAAAAAAAAAAAAAAAAAAAAAAAAAAAAAATTATATACAAACCACGCCCAGGAAGCAGCCTGGAGCGCGGGGTTAACTTGGCTGCCTTGTACGCGGGGTAACCCACGCCCAGGCTGGAATTCAAAGCAAGCCTAAAACAAAAGCAAAAGCTGCCTGCTCCCCCACAGGAAGCATGGCTGTCCCCTGCTCCCCCACAAAGAACATGAGCTGTCCCCCCACGGGGAACAAGGACAATTGTTGCTATGTAAGAAAGGAGACAAGAAATACAAATACAAAAGAAAAATTCAGAAATTGCAAATAAATAGCCAGAAGCTATTTAAAATTTTTAGAAAATTTCTAAAAATTCAGAAAATACCTGAAAAAATAGAAAATAATTTTAAAAATAATTTTCTTAATTTTGGGAAAATATTTTATACACTTTTGAAATATTTCAAGAAATATTTCTAAAAATACCTGTGGGTACATGAAAATTCCTAAAATATTAGGAATAATTATTAAAAATACCTGTGGGTACATGAAAATTCCTTAAATATTAGGAATAATTATTAAAAATACTTGTGGGTACATGAAAATTCCTTAAATATTAGGAATAATTATAAAAATACCTGTGGGTACATGAAAATTCCTTAAATATTAGGAATAATTATTAAAAATACTTGTGGGTACATGAAAATTCCTTAAATATTAGGAATAATTATTAAAATACTTGTGGGTACATGAAAATTCCTAAAATATTAGGAATATTTCATATAAATGTCAAATTAGCCTCGAATAAGGCAACGATCGTCGTAAATGTGTCGGTCGCTCCACACTTTGCAACAAGGCGATACTTGTGTAACACTAGTGTAAATAAAGTCCTAGGTAAAGGATAAAAAGACCCCGAATCTCGAAAAAGGTCAATAAAATTTCTACGAAAGCTTGAAAAGTTTTCCTAGAAATTGGGGGGCAAATGATATGGGCTAAAAATAACCCTAAAAATATAATTAATGACATATTAATTAGACCCGAATTGGTCCAAGAATTAGGCCCGATAAAAGGCCCGAATCCCTAATTATTTATTAATTTCGTAATTAATAAATAAGGGAAATTATCAGCTCATTAAATGAGTCCAAAATATAATAAAATCTTCATGGAAGGATCCAGAATCCCACTCAAATAATATGATGAGTCACAACGCTTATCAAACAAGGAAAAGACTTGCCCGCCAAGTAATACAATCCTTATCAGTTATCAATAAGAAGACTTATCCGCTAAGTCTCCCAAACGTACCATAAATACTAGGCTCCAGACGCCTATATAAGGTCCCTGATCCTACAATCAGAACTACGTCTTGGCTTGATTCTCAATAACGAATTGAGATACGTAGGCATCTTGTGAGGACCGATTTAGTCTCGAAACACAAGTGCAGCCATTAAAGCTCGAAGCTCTCCAACCTTAGCATTAATTTCGCAAGCTCAGTTTTTATTCCATAACATACCTATAATATTTTTAGATGTGTTTTAATTATATTAATTGTATTTGTTAAAAAAATACGTTCACTTGTTAAAATAGGTAAAAAAATTTTTAATAATTAAAAGTATTAAAATAAGTTTTAAAATATATAAGTAAGGGTTGCAGTTGATATTTTTGGAAAAGAGAGATTTTAGTGATAACAAATATAAAAGGTAATATATTTTAATTTAAAGGTAATTGCCCGTGATATTTTTGGTAAAGAAGAAGATTTTGTTAGAAAAAAAATGTTTTAATTATAAAAGGCAATCAGCTAGTTAATATTTTTATATTATTTTATTATTTATTAAATAGAGTATTAAAATAGATTTTAAAATAAATAAGTAAGGATTGCACCTCATATTTTTGGAAAATAGAGATTTTAGTGATAACAAATATAAAAGATATTATGTTTTAATTTAAAGGTAATTGTCGTGATATTTTTGGAAAAGGAGTAGATTTTGTTAGATTTTTTTTTAATTATAAAAGGCGAGTTAGTTACTATTTTTATATTATTTTATTATATATTAAATAGAGTATTAAAATAGATTTTAAAATAAATAAGTAAGGATTGCACCCATATTTTTGGAAAACATAGATTTTAGTAATAACAAATATAAAAGGTAATATGTTTTAATTTAAAGATAATTGTAATGATATTTTTGGAAAAGGAGTAGATTTTGTTAGAAAAAAAATATTTTAATTATAAAAGTCAATCATATAGTTACTATTTTGGTAACTTGACAATAATACAATTCCATAAAAGATTTGATTTGTAGTAGCTTTCGTTATCCAAAAAAAAAGTATATTTGTAGCAGTGTATCCTAAATTTAAACAAATTAGATCCCACATTTCCATTTTTTTGATTAGATTTCAATATTATTTGATTTTTATGTAGTAAAATATAGTGAAATATTAATGTAGAATAAAACTTTCCCAAATTTTGATTATATTATTAATTTATTAATTAGAAAAAATACCGAAAACCAAAAACCGACCGTTAACCGAAAACCAAAACTTTCAATGTTTCGGCTTTAATAATATAGTATAGATATAGATATAAAATAAAAATTGTAAATAATATAATTAATTCCTATTTTAAAATTGAATAAGGTTGTAAGCAATACATAAATTTCTTCAATCTCAATACAACAGTGACACTATTACTTTAAAATTTTGAAGTAAAATTTTCACGTCTCAAAGATATGCAGGAAGGAACGATGAGTGTTGTTGATAATATAATGGATATCCATTCATTGTTGGACTGCATTCTTGCATAAATTTCTGCAGATCAAGGTAAAGGAAACATGATTGTTGTTTGATTATTTTTTGTGGAAGGTAGTTAAGTCATGATTCACAATACGAACGTCCAACTTTATGACTCGACCGAATGATGGGAGGTATACGCATAGTTATAAATTTCAGAAATGATATTGATTAACCAATTATTGAAAATTTATCAAAGTATTAAATCCGAACAAAAATTAAATAAATTTTTATACAGGTAAACTGCTGATTATAGATTTTGATTGGGTGCGTTTTGCTTCTCGTTTTTAACTATGTTATGTATTTTTATATCCAAATTTATGTTTTTTATTTGACATTTTTAAGGTATTTTAGTATATGGTTTCATATAAAATTCATTAAATTTAAAATAACTATATTATTTTACTTTTGTGATGTGACAAGAACAATCTATCTATACTATCAATCAATATACTTATAAAGGAGAAGACGGAGGCGGTGAGGTGGCGCTCTAAAATTGCTCCGTTCTATTTTTCTAATTTTCTCAATTTTTTACAATTTTTAATTTTAATAATTACAACTTCCTTTATTATTTTCGATTTTGTAGGAAGGAAATTGAAAATTACACTTTTATTATTTTCAAACTTGATAGAACTTTCTTTTATTATTTTCAAACTTGATAGAATTTTATTTGATTTAGAAAATTACAACTTCCTTATTATTTTCGAATTTGTAAGACTTGATAGAACTTTCTTTAATTTAGAAAATTACAACTTCCTTATTATTTTCGAATTTGTAGGCTTGATAGAACTTTCTTTTATTATTTTCAAACTTGATAGAACTTTCTTTGATTTAGAAAATTACAACTTCCTTATTATTTTCGAATTTGTAGGACTTGATAGAACTTTCTTTGATTTAGAAAATTTCTTTGATTTAGAAAATTACAACATCCTTATTATTTTCGAATTTGTAGGACTTGATAGAACTTTCTTTGATTTAGAAAATTACAATTTCCTTATTATTTTCAAATTTGTAGTCTTGATAGAACTTTCTTTTATTATTTTCAAACGGAAACAATTGTATAAAAGGTAAGTCTACCTCTAATCTTTATTATATATTTTAAGGAAAATTTCCAGCTGCTCTCAAATCAATATATCTTTATATATATAAAGGAAAACCCCCAGGAGCTCTAGAATCGCTCGATTCATATTTATCTAATTTTCTAGAGGTCCTAAATTTTAATTCAATAAAATTAAATTTCCTTATTTACATTCGAAGTTTTAGGGAAGACATTCCTTATTTACACTCAAATTTTCAGGAAAGCCAATAAATATATAAAAGTCAATCTTATTTAAAATTTAATCAAACAAATATTACCTTTTTTTCTCAACTAACTTAGATCCTATTAAGAAAATGAAATTTCCTCTTTTAGCTCCTAAATTGTAGAATATGTAATTCTTATTAAAGACAAGTTGGCTTAAAATTATAAATTTAATCAAGTTTTATTATCAATCAATACTATTATATAAAGAAAAAGACGGTGAGGTGGCGGGAAACAAAATATACAATTTTAATACTCTCCTAAAGTTTTGATTAGAAATTATCTCAATTTTCTTTTAAATCTTTAAGTAATGAAGTCTTAATTACCTTATATTTTCTTAAACTTTCTTCTTAAATAATATTATTTAAAAACGGAAAGTTTTCATACAATTTTAATATTCTTATGAATTTTTCATTAAAAAATATCTCAATTATCTTTTAAATTTTTGGTAATGTAATTCTTAATTACCTTATATTCTTTTAAATTTTATTCCCAAGTCAAATTACTTAAAAACGGAAAGTCTTTACAATAACCCAAGCAAGTTTCCAAGCAACATTTATATAAAATAACAACCTTCCAATTTTTTTCTTTCCTTTTTTTTTGTTATTTTGTAATTATTAATATATGGTATGTCTTAGCGACCAAGTTAAAAAGCAATTATATATACATATGAAGGGAATTGAAAAAAAATGCATAAACAAATGAACTTTAATCATTATTATCAATTTATGCGTGCTCTCTTTCACATGCATGTATATGCTTCATTATACATTCTTACTTATTTATGTGTTTTTTATACAGATCAAGGGATGATGATGATCGAGTGATGATTATGATGCAGTTCTTAACAACGAAACTAACAAAGACATAAACGTAAGCATTATTTTCACTTATTTGTACTAAGATTGATTTCTTAGAACATGCAACTTTGTTTACCAACAAACGAAGAATAAATAAACATGATTGGTTGCATAAATTGAAATGCTCGAACCAAATATTTGTTTTTAGGTATATATAAATATTTTTATGTTAAGTTTATTTATGGTTCTTATACTACTATATTTATTTGGTTTAATGTGTTCTTAGCAATTTTCAAATATTTTAGTGTTAATTTTATTAATTTTTTTTTTTTATTATTCCTTGAGTATAATTTTTGTTACTGTTTTTATTTTGTTTATCTTTAATCTTTGAATTTTTGCATTAGATATTAATTATTAGTTATCAATTATAAGTTTTTGTTTTTTGATTTTCGGTTAGCGTATTTATTTTTATTTTGATTAATTAAGTTCTCAAAATTATTTCATTGATTAATTATTAACTTATTAAAAATTAAGTTCTTCTCAAATTATTGGAGATGTTGAGTATTGAATATCAAAAATGGTAAGTCATTAAATTTTTATTGTTTTGCTGCATTCGTTCAAGTTTCTTTATCATGCGCTGTTAGATTAATCAAATATTTTTTTTGTTAAGTTAACCTATTTAGGTATAAAAGTCAGAGTTTCTATTGATGCCGGTGATTGAAATTCCCGAATCTATCTATACTATTATATTATTAAAGACGAAACATTAAAATTTTTGTAGTCCGTTGGTAGTCGGTTTGTAGTCTGGTCCTCCATAGTTTGGTAATCCAATCTCTAACCGTTAGATCTTTTAAATTAAATTAATGAGAGTCATTGGATATAATACTAAATATTTTTTGGTATGTTGTGATTTTACTTAATTGCCCTTACTTAATTGTACTTCGTTTTTTTAACTTAATTACCCTTACTTATTTATAAAAAATATTATTAAATAATAATATTAGCTATTTATAACCAATTACCTTTTACACCTAAAATATATTTCTTCCGAAAAATCCCTTACTTTTTCAAAAATATCACAGGCAATTACCTTTTTTTAACTAAAACATGTAAGTTTTTTATTTTTGCTTACTAAAACCTCTCTTTTTCCAAAAATATTACAGACAGTTTCATTTATTAAAATAAAATAATAATATAAGAATTATTCTTTTTTATATTTTCTAACTAAAATTTTTACTTTTCTATTTTTTCTAACTAAAACCTCTCATTTTCCAAAAATATCACGGGCAGTTCTTTTTAACGAAATAAAATAATAATATTTATAATTACTAATAACTAACCGGTTAGCTTTTTTTTCCCAAAGCGTATATTCTTTTTTATATTTTCTAACTAAAATTTTTCCTAAGTAAAATCTCACATTTTTCAAAAATATCACATGCAATTTCATTTAGTAACATAAAATAGTAATATTATAAATACTAATAATTAACCGATTAACTTTGTTAGCCAAAGTGTATATTCTTTTTTATATTTTTAACTAAAATTTCTCCTTTTCTAAAATTATCGCAGACGATATTTATCTATACTATACTATTATATAATAGCCAAAACATTGTAAGTTTTGATTTCAATTTTCGGTAATTTATTATATTTAATCTATCTATATGTACTATTATATAATAGCCGAAACATTGAAAGTTTTGATTTTCGATTTTCTCACATATATAACGTAACTACAAACTCTTTTAATTATAATTTACTTAGAATTCAAAAACACGACCATTTTTTAGGAAATATTTATATTTATATGTATTACAACAAAATATATTGATAATTTTGACGGTTATCTTTACTGACATGCTTACTAAGCTAATAAACTATTATAAAATCAATAAAAAAAATTTACATTTAAAGTATTAAAGTAGTAATTTTAATTCTTTTTAAAAAGATAGCATTTTCAGAAGTATTAAAATCTCAAAAAATTTAAAAGTAAATTTCAAAATTAATATTAAAGTCGTCTGTGCGTTGCACGTGTTATACTTGTGAGTTTTAATATAGGATTTAGATGTTAATATGTACTTCAATATTCAAGAGATTATTATTTACATTATGTTGGGGATTGTACTTGGTTATATTAACATAATCTTGGTTATAATAATTCAATCACAGTATAATAATAAGAACACAATTTGAAATTTGTTAAACAAATGCACATGTACAGATTTTTGTTTAGAGTACAAAAGTAAAAAGTAAGTGTTTCGATCCTATTTATGCCAAGTAATTCAAGGTCCTTACTGAACCTTAAATATGACTTTTTTTTTATTTTATAAAGTGCGTCAATGTTTGAGTAATTTTTTTAATTGATTAATGTTTGAGTAATTTTTATTCATGCTCTTAGAACACCTCAAAGTGACTCCTTATTTTGGCTTTTAAATCAAAATTTGTGGAGAAAAAAAATACTACTCAAAGAGACTCTTAGTGACTCTTAAAATAACTAAGAACATATTTTTTCTCCTCAACTTGCTCTTAACTATTATTTTATAATATATTCATAATCACACACTCTCTCTTTCCACTTTTTTTTGCATTCTCATAAACTAAATAATAAAATATTAATTAAGGAGTAAATATAAAAAGCATTGTTGGAGATGAACATGTACTAAATCTCTAATAACCTATATTTTATATTATTTATAAAGAGTGAACTAAGGGGTCGTTTGGTTCAGGTAATTCTGGTATCAGGTATGTGTTTCGTTCATTTCAAATTCAATTTTTTTTATTTCATTTTTATGATGAAATTAAATACATACCCAATACACATATTTTAAACATGATATTGTTTAATCTTGAATAGATTATACTTAGGTTTTGAAAAAAATTGATTATTCTTTTTTTTTTTAATTTCATAATAATAAATAATATCTTATAAAAATATTATATAATTATTTATTTGGTTAATTTAAAATTTACAAATCACGTATTTTTTTATATCACTGTAAAATGTTGTATAATGTACACTTACACACATTATAGAACAATGAGTTTTAAAACTTTGACATGCTCATGGTTTTAAATTTGCTCGTTTTCTAATTGGGCCTATGAATACTCTCTTAACTCAGAGTTTCTAGTGGTCTGGGATTCTAACCCCTAATGATACATTTGAGTCTCTCGATAATCTCTCCCCCTTTATTAATTCTGGGAATTCGAAGGGTTTTAGGAGTTATTACACTCTCTAGAATCTTCCCCCCTCATCAGTATTAATAAAGTACTTGAGGGTCCCTTATTCTTTCACCTAAGTTCAGCCTTCTAGTTTTCTATCAAAATGGAGAATGTTGAGAACGTCAATGTTAATGTTCGGTGGGAGATGCCTCCGAAAGGCCTTATTAAGATCAATGTTGCTGGTTTTTTCTCCGAACAACCACTAGAGAATGGAAATGTATCTGGCATAGGGGTGGTTTTCAGGAATAGTAGGGGCTCCATCCTGCGTATGTACGCTGGTTCTTTGCAAAAAATGGATAGGCGGATCAATGAGCTCTTTGCAATGTTGGAAGGTATGAAAAGAGCTTTCTATGCTAATTTTCCTGACTATATTCTTGAAACTCAGCACGTAGATGCTTTTTGGGAGTGGAGGCATTCATCCATCGAAGGTGCTACACCAGACCATGCCTCAATAGTTCAGCAACTTAACCAAAGAAAGGGAGACAAGAATTTTTGGTCGAATGTCAGGCTTGCTGATCCACAGGATAATGTATTGGCAATGTATCTTGCAGAATTTGGTGCAGCTCACTGGACTACTATTGTTCAAATCAAAAAACCGTTTGGGCGTGTTCATGAACTGTGGAATCTAGATATGGGGCTGGGTCCAGTTGATCCTCAGTTTCTAGCTGTTAGAGAGGAAGATTTGCTACCAGAGGTGGTAGAACCTGAATTTGAACCGATTGTTGCTATAGCAGGCTTTGAAGAGGAGCTGGATGAAAACGAGATGCTGGTGGAACAAGTTCAAGCTGGTGTTGAAGACGACGATGCCATTGCTGCTGTCATGGGGGTCTGATTGCAAGTTCTTGGGCGGGAAGTTCTAACGTCGTTTAAGCTTCCTTAGTTTATCTATTAATTTATTTCAGCATTTTACTTATTTTGCTTTGTTATTACTGCACAGTCTCGAACTGTGGTCTGGGCTTAGTCCCTTGTTTTGTTGGGTTTGCTGGTAGCCCATAGCTGTCATCGGGCTCTAAGTTTGTGGGTTAAGTTTGTGGTTTAAGTTTTTGGGTTACTGTTGTTGCTTCTACCAATGCATTCCATCTAATGGTTGGTAGTTTGTTCCGGGCCTAGCCCAAATTTTCCCTTTTAATGCAGCTTGATGCTTTTCGAAAAAAAAAAGAACAATGAGTTATTAATTATATTTTAAATTAAAAAGATTCATCCGAACCAAACACATACACATGGTATCAAGAATGATACCTCAGCCCCATACACTTAACTCAATTCTTGATTCCAAACTCATACCGTCTTTTGAACCAAACGATCCTTAAGAAGCTTTTGGAGATCCTCTTATATATTGTAATAGATATTACACAAAAATTTTAAAATTACATTGTTTATCAAGCATCTATCATAATAATTATTTTAGGTAAGAGGCCATTCGGTTGAGTAAGTATGGGTATCTATTATTCTAAAATATTGTTATTTTAAAAAACAAATTACATAAGGAGCAATAATTATATATGTTTAAGTTTGAAAAATATTATATTGACCGCATGAGGTTTTAAAAAATTTCAATTTTTAGTCCATTAAAGGCAGGTTGGTTAATATATAAGTGTGATTATTTCTTTTTATTCGATAAAATATTTAATAAATTTTGTCTTTTTCAAGTTGAATTATGATTTTTAATATTTTTCTTAACTTTCTTTTAAATTTAAAATCGTTATATAATATTTTTATAAATTTTTTATTGAAGCCACATTTCAGAATTAAGAATAAAATAGATCATTTACATAAATTTTCTTTATACCAAATTTTTTTCACATTTTCTTGCGCGAACACACCCGTTGTAATATACATACACCATACTTTTAATATTTACACCGTACCAAAAAACAAGTAACAAAAACTTTTAATATTTCGTCTATTATAAGATAGTATAGATAGATAGTATGGATTGATTGATTTTATATTTTTTTCGTAAATAGTTAATATTTAAAATTTTACAAAAATATTATAGGGCCGCTGCGAAGCGCGGCTTAGTCGACTAGTACTTATATAAAGGAGAAGACGGAGGCGGTGAGGTGGCGCCTCTAGAGTCGCTCCGTTCTATTTTTCTAATTTTCTCATTTTTTCACAATTTTTAATTTTCATAATTACAACTTTCTTTATTATTTACGATTTTGTAGGAAGCAAATTGAAAATTACACTTTTATTCTTTTCAAACTTGATAGAACTTTCTTTTATTATTTTCAAACTTGATAGAACTTTCTTTGATTTAGAAAATTACAACTTCCTTATTATTTTCGAATTTGTAGGACTTGATATAAATTTCTTTGATTTAGAAAATTATAACTTCCTTATTATTTTCGAATTTGTAGGCTTCATAGAACTTTTTTTTATTATTTTCAAACTTGATAGAACTTTCTTTGATTTAGAAAATTACAACTTCCTTATTATTTTCGAATTTGTAGGAGTTGATAGAACTTTCTTTGATTTATAAAATTACAACTTCCTTATTATTTTCGAATTTGTAGGAACTTCCTTATTATTTTCGAATTTGTAGGAGTTGATAAAACTTTCTTTGATTTAGAAAATTTCTTTGATTTAGAAAATTACAACTTCCTTATTATTTTCGAATTTGTAGGACTTGATAGAACTTTATTTGATTTAGAAAATTACAACTTCCTTATTATTTTCGAATTTGTAGGCTTGATAGAACTTTTTTTTTATTATTTTCAAACTTGATAGAACTTTCTTTGATTTAGAAAATTACAACTTCCTTATTATTTTCGAATTTGTAGGCTTGATAGAACTTTCTTTAATTATTTTCAAACTTGATAGAACTTTCTTTGATTTAGAAAATTACAACTTCCTTATTATTTTCGAATTTGTAGGACTTGATAGAACTTTCTTTTATTTAGAAAATTACAACTTCCTTATTATTTTCGAATTTGTAGGCTATTATGTTAATAATTGCAATTTTCTTTTTTATTATTTTTAATCTTAATAGAATTTTTTTTTTTTATTTTTAAACTTGATAAAACTTTCTTTGATTTAGAAAATTACAACTTCCTTATTATTTTCGAATTTTTAGGATATTATGTTAATAATTGTAATTTTCTCTTTTATTATTTTCAATCTTGATAGAACTTTCTTTTATTATTTTCAAACTTGATAAAACTTTATTTTATTATTTTCAAACTTGATAGAACTTTCTTTTATTATTTTCAAACTTTATAGAACTTTTCTTTTATAATACTTCTTGACTTTTAAACATAATGAATTTCCATGTTATTCACCTTATAAACACCTATAAATTAAAGGTCATTCATAACAAAAAAATCTACACCGGAATTTTTTTACATAGCTTCAAATTTTTACAACCATATTTACAATCAATACAACTATGGCCTACACCATGTTGGATGCTTTGAACGACAACAACTATACCTAGATGATAAGAGTACGAGTGTGTAGAACGTGGGAATCTGTCAATCCAAATACTGAAGAACTGATCAGTCTTGACATGATTTTGATCGATGAAAAGGTTAATAAATCAATATACTTATAACTTATTAGTTTGTCAAATTGTATGATGTTATTAATTTTTCTAAGATATGTTGTATGATAGGAAAATTTGATCCATGCTACGATCCCGAAGATTCTGGTCTCTCGGTTCAAAAATCTTTTTAGAGGAAGGCTCCGTGTACAACATCAAAAATCTGAAAGTTATTTCAAGTACATGGAAATATATACCACTATCACATGAGTCTAAATTGCTCATACGCATAACGTTGCCTAAGAGATTGGAAGAAGGCATCGTCAACATATCACTGCATGGATTTCAGTTCATATGTCCGGATATGATTGCTGCACGTATTAATGACACCAACATACTCTCAGATTTTTGATGCAGTAATATATTAGAGTAATATATAAGTAATACTATTATATAAGTTATAATTCAAACTATCATGTTGTAATATTATTTTTTCTATGTTGATTTAGATGTTGTAGGCTCCTTGACCTACTTGGGGGCATTGAAGTTGTCAAAGGCGGTTGGAAAAAAGAGATCTCAAAATTGTCACAAATTAGTAAGTTATGCATTATATTAATTTTAATATAACTGTTAATTATTTTTTATTGTTCTTGTAATTTTATATTACTTCTTTGGTTACCCCAATTTATTTGTTTTACTTTTTTAATTTGTTCTAATTTTTTTCTTAAACAGCTCCATCATCAGTACCATATCTTTGTGGAAAAAGTTGGCTGAGACGTTGATACAAATTTATACAAGGAGGATGGTGGACCCTATATAATAATTGTCACATCTACCCAGATTAAAAAATTTAAAATTAATTATCTTTATTAATGTTTTTATAATATATAGTTTTAGAAATTGCACATATATAAATCTATCTTATCTCGATTGAACGAATATCATTGGATATTATACAAATATTTGCTTCATTGATATTATTGATTTAATTCTTATATTAATTTTTTTAACCATTTATTTACTCTTATGTGCGGATACAATTAGCTTTTCTACCACAAAAAATAGTAAAATTTATACAAATTTGGATACACCGTATGTGTCATCCCTGAGAAAATAGTAATATTATATGTTTATATTGATTTTTATCAATATAATTTTTTTAATATATATATGGCAATGGTATCGGTCCAAGAAAATAAAAAATCAAACTCTATAAACAAAAGGAATATGTAAATAATTTATAATATTACTTACCCAAATGCAAATTTTACATAATATATTTTATTTGATAAGTTATATAATTTTATAGATATTTATTTCACAATTTTTATTCTAATATTCTTTTTCTTAATTAATATATTCTAATGCCGCTGCGAAGCGCGGCTCAATAACCTAGTTGTATCAAAAATACTTATCTTTTTCTCTAAAGCTTATCGGTTTTAATTCAATAAAATTAAATTTCCTTATTTACATTCAACTTTACATGAAAGACTATAAATATATTAAAGTCAATCATATTTAAAATTTAATTAAACATATATTTTCTTCTTTCTCAACTAACTTAAATTTGCGTTCAAACTCTTTTTTGAGCATATATATACCTAAATAAAGATTCACAATTTTATCAATTTAATTAGATATCATTGATATTTGAATTCATGTAGTAAAAGATGCACATTATATTCACTAGATAGCTTTTTTTAATTGACTTTTTGTGTGAATGATACATATTATGTTTATTATGTGAATTTGTTTTGCGTACGCATGTTTTTTCTTATTTGATGAATTCATAATGTTTTTTTTGCAGGAATGATGAAATCGGCTTACCTCTGCGCCCTCTCACTGACCGGTATCATGGTTATATTGTATCTTTTTTACATCAATATCTTCTATTCTACATTGTCTTTTAATTTGATTTTAGATTTTGAGTAATATTTGAATTGTGATAATTATCTCTTTTCTTATGAATTTTTGTAATATTTGTTTTTGTAGTTTTAATTTTTTTCAAAGTTTTTGTTTTCGTGTAGTCATTGTTCTTTTATGGTTTTCACTTTAATTATTGTGGTACTTTGCTTTTAGATGATTCAATTATAATTTTAATGTTTGTTCTGATTTTAATTTTAATTATGAGAATCAATTCAATATTTGTTGATGCAGAATGTGTATGGTTGAGATTTATTGATAAGAGCGTAACACTACATATCTGTAGTACATAACATACCAAAGAGATGCAGACATACCATAGAGATGCCAGGTAAATGTGGAATTGTTATCTTTTAATAACTTGCTCAAAATTGTATTATCATTTACCATTGTTCAACATCTTGATTGAGAATAGTCAAGTTTTGTATTGATACTTACTAGCCTATACCATGATTTTTAATAACGCTATACACAGATTGTTTTTTAATAATTATTATTTTATTATTTATGTTTTAATATTTTATTAATTATATTTGTTAAAAAATTAAGTACACGTGTTAAATTTTTTTAAATAACTAAAATATTAAAATATGTTTTAAAATAAATAAGTAATATTTTGCCCGTGATATTTTTGAAAAAAGGGGGTTTTGTAAGAAAAAATAGAAAAAGTAACATATTTTAGTTGAAAAACGATAATTACCTTGCATTTGTTAAAAAAATAAGTATAGATGTTAAAATTGGTAATTTATTTTTAAATAATTTAAATTATTAAAATAGATTTTAAAATAAATACAGTAAATAAGGGTTTGTGCGTGATATTTGTGGGAAAAGAGGGCTTTTAGAAAGAAAAAAAATATAAAAAGTAAACTATTTTAGTTGAAAAATGTAATTGTCCGTGATATTTTTGGAAAAAGGAGGGGATTTTGTTTGAAAAATAGAAAAAATAATATATTTTATCTGAATAATTTAATTTTTTATAAATAAAAATAAACAAGTAATAGTTTATTCGTGATATTTTTGGAAAATTAGGGGGTTTTGTAAGAAAATGTTACATGTTTTAGTTGAAAAAGATAATTGTCTTGCATTTTGCATTTGCTAAAAAAATAAGTATACATGTTAAAATAGGTGAATGTTTTCAAATAATTAACAATGTCAAAATAGATTTTAAAATAAATACAGTAAGTAAGTAAGGGTCTGTGCATGATATTTTTTAAAAAAGAGGAGTTTTAATAAGAAAAATGTAAAAAGTAAGATGTTATAGTTGAAAAAGGTAATTGCCCATGATATTTTTAAAAAAGTAGAAGAAGTTTTTTAGAAAAATAGAAAAAAGTAATATATTTTAGCTGAAGAAGATAATTGATTATAAATAAGTAATGTTATTATTTAATAATATTTTTTTATTGATAAGTTGGGGTAATTAAGTAAAATCAAAAAGTACCATACCCACCAACAGATGCACAGATTATTTTTAATAGTTGTTATTTTATTTTTTATAGTTTAACACGTTTATTAATTGAATTTGTTAAGAAAAATAGGCATCTTAAAATAGGTAAACTTTTTTTATATAATTAAAATTATTAACATAAGTTTTAAAATAAATAACTAAAGGTTTGTCCGTGATATTTCTGGAAAAAGAGAGAGATTTTAGTAAGGAAAAATAAAAAAGGGGACATGTATTTGTTGAAAAAGGTGATTGTCCGTGATTTTTTTGGAAAAGGAGGGGATTTTGTTAGAAAAAATAGAAAAAGTAATGTATTTTAGGTGAAAAATGTAATTGCCCGTAATTAAAAGTAATAAAATAGTTTTTAAAATAAATAAATAAAGTACCCGTGATATTTTTGGAAAAGGAGGGGTTTTAGTAAGGAGAAATAGAACAAATAACATGTTTTAGCTTAAAAGGGTAATTTTCCGTGAATTTTTTAGAAAATAGAGGGGAATTGTTAGAAAAAATAGAAAAGTAATGTATTTTAGCTGAAAAGGTAATTGGTTATAAATAATATTATTATTAATAATATTTTTTCAAAAAATAAGTAAGGGTAAATAAGTAAAATCACACGACCGACAAACTTTTATTGTTTTGTCTATTATAAGATAGTTTAAACTTTTTTAAATAATTAAAATAGGTTTTAAAATATTTAAGTAACGATAATTGCCCGTGATTTTATTGATTTCATATTTTTTTCTTAAATAGTTAATATTTAAAATTTTACAAAAATATAATAGGGCCGCTGCGAAGCGCGGCTTAGTCGACTAGTTATATTAAAGACGAAACATTGAAAGTTTTGTATTTTGGTCATGAAAGTTTTTGTAGTCCGGTCACTTCATTCATAGCCGTTAGATATTTTTGATCAAATCATTGAGAACCATTAGATAAAATATTAAAATTAGTATATAGAATATCTTTTCTATTTTTCCTAACTAAAACATCTCATTTTCTAAAAATATCACAGGCAGTTTCATTTAATAAAATAACATAATAAGGTTATAATTGCTAATAAATAACTCATTACCATTTTTAAAAACTATCACTAAATAAAAACATTATTTATAACTAATTACCTTTTTCAGCTAAAATACATTACCTTTTTTTTATTTTTTTTCTTACAAAATCCTCTCTTTTTCTAAAAAAAACACGGGTGATTATCTTTTTTAACAAAAACATGTTACTCTTTCTATTTTTCCTTACTAAAACCCCTCATTTTCCAAAAATATCACGGGTAAACCTTACTTATTTATTTTAAAATCTATTTTAATACTTTTAATTATGTTATTTTTCTATTTTTTTTCATTTTCTTAAAAAATTATTATTAAATAATAACATTTTTATAACCAGCTACCTTTTTAGCTAAAATACATTATTTTTTTTAACAAAATCTTCTCTTTTTCTAAAAAAATCACGGGCAATTACCTTTTTCAACTAAAACATGTTACTCTTTCTTTATTAAATAATAACATTTTTATAACCAGCTACCTTTTCAGCTAAAACATGTTACTTTTTTTATTTTTCCTTACTAAGACCCCTCCTTTTCCAAAAATATCACCGGAAAACAGTTATTAATTTATTTTAAAATCTATTTTAATACTTTTAATTATTTAAAAAAGTTTAACACGCCTACTTATTTTTTTTAGCAAATGCAGATTAATAGAATATTAAAACATAAATAATAAAAATAATAATTATTAATAATAATCCGTGCATCGCACATGTTTTAAGCTAGTAATAATTATAAGCACATTAAAAATCCAAAAGTAAAATAAAGATGATGGTTCAATTGATAATTATAATTGAATTTGAAATTATAAATAATTTATCTTATGGCATTTGATTATAATTATTTTATAATTAGTCAGACGTGTGAATATTACTTTACTTCAATTCACGGACTATTTATTATTTCGAGTTTATATCCATTTTTTAGCTTTGTATAAATTCATTTTGTTATTTGATCAATATTTAATTATAGAAAATTTATCAACTATAAAACATTGTTAATAAAATGTATATTATTTACAATAAACTCACTAATAAAACCTAAATTAATCTTTCAATTTGTAATCTCAATAATATATTTTACCACATAACATATATAGTAATATATTTTGCTTATCTAAAAAAAATATAATAATATATTTTACTAAATTAATATTTAAGTATATTTAATATTAGTACTTTAAAATTTTATTATTTGATCTTAAATGTAAATTTATTGTATTCAATTAATTTTGTCACTATTATAATATATAAATAAAATTTTAGTATATAATATTTTGAAAATAACATATGCATATAATCTAGTTAAATAGAAAATACAGTCATACAACAGTTTCATACAACACACACAAAAAATTATTAAGAATATCCATATTATTTTTAAGAGAAATTTTGAAAAATACTACTTTTTCTAAGTTTTTTTTTTTTTTGTAATTTTACCATATTCTGGAAATATTTACAAAAATACTAATTTTTTGAAAATATTTGCAAAAATATGATCTGCAACTACTTTCAACCATATGCAACTGCAACCAAAATCAACCGCAACAAAAAATACGGTCTGCAACCAACGCAATCTGATTCAACCAGAAATAACTTTTTAAAAAATGATTAAAAAACATCTGAGAATTCAAAAAAATTATTAGTAAGATGTTTGGTAAGTGGTCTTGATTAAGCCATTCCCCCTGTGTTTAGCCTTTGGGTTCAATGTTGGGTTTTAGGGGTCGTTTGGTTCACGGAGTGGTATGGTTTGGAACCAGGAATCGGGTTGAGGTTGTATTGGGTTGAAAGATCGTTTATGATATTATGTGTTTGGTTCAGTTCTGAAATGATCTTTAAAATAATATTAAGTTATATATTAAATTAATTTACTATATTATAAAAAAATTTAAAAAAAATTTATTGTTATTAATAACATTTGTTTGTATATAAAATAATTTTTAATATTTATAATATTTTTTTGCATGAAATTAATAAAATGATGTATAATTGATATCATACCCCCATTTTCATGCCAACCTCCCCTCTATGGTATCAAAATCTCATACCTTGGGGGTTTAAGTGGGGGTTTAAGGTATGGGTTTGACAATAAAAAAATTTGAACCAAACATGAGATATGAATTTTGCTCATTCTAAACCCATACCTGATTCCTGATAGCAGCGAACTAAACGACCCCTTAGAAATATTAAGAATGAGAAATAATTCCTGACTTATTTTTGCAAATATTTTCAAAAAATTGATATTTTTGTAAATATTTTGGTATTTTCGTAAAAAATTTAAAAAACACATAATATTTTTGCAATTTTTTTTTGATTGGAGTATTTATGAAAAAACCCTATTTTTAATCGGTATTTCAAAATATGGTCAAACAATCAAAGTTACATATGAGATATTGCAAATATTAAATTTTTCTTTATAATTAAAATGAGGAATCGAACTAATGATTTTTGTATCAACGCACTGACCCCTTACCCTTACCACGGGACAGTTGGCTCTCACAATAGTGCAAGTACTTGCATTTCATATCAAAAAAGTTGCATTTCAGGTTGTTTTGCACAGTATTTGAAAAAAAAAAATTTGTAACTGGGATATTTTGATTGCTTATACTTTTAGTAAAAAGTTTCATATACATTGGACAAACAAAGTTAATGGAGGATTAAAGCCACTTAAAAAAGTGGGGACAAACTAGTACAAATTATCCAAGGACAAGCCCACATGGTCTAATAGCTTCTTCTAAATGTCCATACGTCGCTGGTTGGGTAGAATATGACCCTACTGTAAATCTACTAGTACCAATTTTAGAATGGGCCAAAGACTTGTAAACAAGTCATGATTACATGGGCCTAACTTAATAAGGTTTGAAAAAGAAAGATGGTAAATTTTCAATGGTAAATCTCACTCTCTCTCTCAATTTTTGGCTTTCTATTACAAGAATAATAAAGTGGAGTAAAAACCCAAAAAATAATTAAAGTGTATATTTTTATTGATTAAAGGTCTTTGTAGAGATTTGTTGGTTTATATTCTTTGTTACTCAACACAAGCAAAGTATAGAGCAAGGGTAAAAAGAGAGAATTGGTAGAAAAGATTAAACAAAGAGTTACTTTTCCTTTGACCCTTTACATGATTGTAAATAGTCATATTTACACACTAGCCCATCATCACTATCTATCAAAGTTTGTATTTGGTGAAAACTTCAAGAAAAATATGGTTCAAAGTGGACCAAATCCGAAAGTAAAGCTTAAGATTTATAACTTCCACAACAGGAAATACATATGAATAAAATTCTGTCTCTCACTGACTCACAGTTTATAAAAATTGAGTAAATCATTAAATTTTAAGTACTTTGACACGAAATAAAATGTAACTCGAAAATGAGAATGAAAGATACGAGAATAAACTTAATATTTCGATTCGGGTTCAATGATCATAAATGATCAACGGAGAAATCCAATAGGTAGGTAGGTAGGTCCAAACTGAGAGATAACCTCTCTTGTCAAAAATTATTCTATTTCTGGCAAAATATTAGAATATCATGCAAAGATATTGAACATTTTCAGCAAACTAAGACTAATCAAGGTTATTAACTTTTTATATATAATACAGAGATGATCGATACAATTGATATACTAACTGCAACAGGGAAATAAAAGAAAAACCTCAAATCAAGAATCACCTTCCTAGATATGGTTAATGAATAGCAACTACAAAACTGAAGTAAGATCATCAACATGCATAAAATTGGATCGTTTTTGAGAAGCGCTGACAGAAGAAAGAATTAAGTATGAATATGATCTTGATATTATATATACATATTTATGTAGCAAATTAAGAGATTCATATAAATACCTGAGATTTTTGGACAATGAACAAGAGTGACAAAGAAGCAAGTGATGAAAAATTAATCTGGGAGTTGAATTATGGGCGCTTCACAAAAGTTGGGGGGAATGAAGCCTGGTCCGAGATCATTCCGACTGATGGATGCTATTCATCAACGGAATGGCCTCGAACCGGACGGCATTCCCCTCAGCACATGTAGAGATATATGAGTGTGAAAGAGAGGGAGAAAGAGAGTGGAAATACATATAGAGGTTGTAATATAACCATGCAAGGTTGTTGATGGCCCCTTTATATACGTGCGGAGAAGATTATAAAAGTCTCTTCATTGTTGAGTTTGATTGACATGTGACTTTGTAGAATATCGTAATGTAACTTTGACGCATATAAATGTCACACATCTCCATCTTTTCTTTTTATTTTGTTTATTTGAAGGATCAACAGTTGCTTTTTATTGGACGTACGTGAATGTGGAAAAAATAATCGAGCAGAAAATTTGTTGGAAATTTTCTTTGTTCTAGAATTTAAAGAGAAAAATCAAAATAGCTCTTGTACAAGTAATTATTTAGAGTTGCTCTTGAAATGGAAGTGAAGGAAGCCCCCTCTGCATTCCTACTTGTGGAAAAAGAAATAATGTGAGAGTTAAGTGTGGATTCGTTAAGGGTGATGATTCTAAGCTTAAACTTAAAGGAATTACAGGGTGTCTACTGCCCAGTTAAAAGCTTTCAGCAGTAAAACAACACATTTTCCACAATTCTTCTGTGTAAAGAGTTCATACAAGTTACGGAGAGTAATGCTAGATTTCTCAAAAGTGTTTTTAAATTTTTTCACAAATAACTTGTATCGATAAATGGTTGATTCCTGGACGTATATCGGTATATGTATGCTATTATTTTAAGAAAATTATCAACCATATAAGAATTTGGGAACAATTTTGGAATATTTTTTGGGGCTTATAGCATTTTTCAAAATTATAATATACAAATTCTCGATTATTGTGATCGGCTTATTACGATGTCTAATAATTATTTTATGACGATTCGATCATTTGAATGTAAAGATTTTATCGAAATATCATTGTATTAAAATTTAATAAATTAATTGTATAGTTTTCTTTTATTAAGAAACGATTGAATGAAATTATCAATAGGGTGCATTCAATTTAGATATTAATGAATCGAACAAAATATGTGAAATTAGATATTTATGGAAAATTCTTCAAAATCCAGTGAATTTTAGTCAAATTCTAAATGATATAAAATACACTAACAAATCCATTAAAATCCACAATTTTATTGAATACAAAAGAATCAATGAACTTTTGAATACAATCAAATTTTAAATATACAAGCTAATAACCAGTGCAAAGCACAGACGACTTTAATATTAATTTTGAAATTTATTTTTAAATTTTTTGAGATTTTAATACTTATGAAAATGCTAAATTTTTAAAAAGAATTAAAAGTACTACTTTAATACTTTAGATATAAAAAAACTTATAGATTTTATAAAAGTTTATTAGGTTAGTAATCAGTCAAGATAACCGTCAAAATTATCAATATATTTTGTTGTAATATATATAAATATAAATATAAATATAAATATTTTCTAAAAAAAGGTCATGTTTTTGAATTATAAGTAAAGTATAATTAAAAGTGTTAATAGGCTAAAACATAATCGAACTGACCCAAAACTTGCAATTGGGTTACTGAACTCAAAAAGCTTGCATTTACATAACTCAAGGAATTAAAACTTGATTTAGGTAATTTTCGTTAACATCACTAATAGAATAAAAACTAAACTTGCAATTTACAAAACTGAACTCAACCCCGATTTGCATTTACATTACTAGAATAATAAAAACTTGTAACTAGGGACCCTGAATAAAAATAAACTTGCAACTGGGTACTGAAAAAAAAAAAACTTGCAATCTCTCTCAACTCTCAATCTCTCTCAAGCTCTCCCATCTCTCAATCTCTCACAATCTCTCTCATCTCTTAATCTCTCTCAATTTAACTTCTCTCTCCTCTCTCCATCTCTTTCCCGTCTCTTCTCTCCCAATCTCCATCCTCTCTCGACCTCTCTCCTATCTCAATCTAACAATCTAATCCAGAATCTATTATATAATTTTAACATGATTATCTTTTTCATGATTTTGGATAAGTACAAAGTTGATTTCAATTGTTAATTTTTAAATTAAAACCTAAATTATTAATTTTACTTGAGTAAATATATATATATATATATATATATATATGAAAATATGTGATATTTTATAATTTGTTTACTTTGATTACCCAATTGCAAGTTGAGGATCAGTTTAGTTATTCGATTGTAACTTTTTATCAGTTCAGTTAGTTAATTGCAAGTTTATATTAGTTCAGTTAGTCGAGTGAAAGTTTTTTGAGTTCAATAACCCAATTGCAAGTTTTGGGTTAGTTCAGTGATGTTTTAGCCATTTAACCCTATAATTAACTAACAGAGTTTGTAGTTATGTATATGTGAGAAAATCGAAAATCAAAATTTTTAATTTTTCGACTATTATATAATAGTACAGATAGATAGATTAAATAGAATAATTTACCAAAAATTGAAATCAAAACTTTCAATATTTCAGTTATTATATATTAGTATAGTATAAATAGATGTCGTTTACGATAATTTTAGAAAATAAGAAATTTTAGTTAAAAAATATATAAAAGAATATATGCTTTGGCTAACAAAAGTAATTGGTTAATTATTAGTATTTATAATATTAGTATTTTATGTTACTAAATGAAATTGCATGTGATATTTTTGAAAAATATGAGATTTTACTTAGAAAAAATTTTAGTTATAAAAAAAAATAAAAAAGAATATACGTTTTGAAAAAAAAGGCTAATAGGTTAGTTATTAGTAATTATAAATATTATTATTTTATTTCATTAAAAAGAACTGCCCGTGATATTTTTGGAAAATAAGAGGTTTTAGTTAGAAAAAAATAGAAAAGTAAAAATTTTAGTTTGAAAATATAAAATAAAATATACACTTTGGCTAAAATAGGTAATTGGTTAGTTATTAACAATTATAATTTTATTTTTTTATTTTAATAAATGAAACTGTCTGTGATATTTTTGAAAAATGAGAGCTTTTAGTAAGCAAAAATAAAAAGCTTATATGTTTTAGTTAAAAAAAGTAATTGCCCGTGATATTTTTGGAAAAGTAAAGGATTTTTTCAGAAAAAATAAAATAAAAAATAATAGATTTTAGGTGTAAAAGGTAATTGATTATAAATAGGTAATATTATTATTTAATAATAGTTTTTATAAATAAGTAAGGGGAATTAAGTAAAAACACGAAGTATACTTAAGTAAGGACAATTAAGTAAAATCACAACATACCAAAAAATATTTAGTATTATATTCAATGACACTCATTAATTTAATTAAAAAATCTAACGATTAGAGATTGGATGACAAAGGAGACGACTACAAAATTAATGATAGTATAGATTTTTTAAAATTCAAACTGAAAATCACCAGATTCTAAAACTACACTCAAATTTAAAAAATCTTTTAAAATCCTGATTAAATACACCTTTGAATTATTAAATAATTTAAGCTCCTTTTTAACGTGCTATCAACAACAACCCCTTGCAGGGTTGAATATTTTCTTGACATGTTAAGTTTTTCTCTGCCCTTTTAGTTGTTTAGGGCAACAACACTTTGAAATTTGTATCATAAGATTAGAGTATCCATTTTACTAGATTAGTTACTATCCTAACATCATGAGATTTACTATGCCATTTCAATTTGTAGCACCATGTTGTTGAGCTTGTATGACGGGCTAAAGTTTGATTCCAAGCAACTAAACGTTACTTGCTTTGGTTTTGGTATGATTAGTTTGACGAATAAAGAACAAGGTAGGGTTTGTACTGACAGTTTCAATAATTGGGCACTGGCTTTTGTACACAAATTCCAAATGGTTAAAAGGGTTAACTGGTGTCTTCTTTGAAAATACTACTACTGCAACTTGCCAACGAACTCATTCCAGAACCAAGTGCAATTATCACACTTTGTCCGGTCTGTAAGCTTGCATGTTTCATGTAGTTGGCCCCCGATCTTGGTCTAGTTTGCTGCTAACCCTCTAGTTATCATTTTTTCGTCCCTTTTCTATCTCATTATTTAATTTTGTATAAATTTGTTACCAAATAGTTTTTCTTCACTGGATGATACTCCAAAAGTGACTGCTATGTGTAAATTTATCCAGATAAACCAGAAGAAAAATACATAATACATATAGATCGGAATGAGGTACTTGGTGGACCTTATGACCGGAGGTGGCCTCTGCCCCCGGCCATAAGCAAATATAGGAAATCAGAAAGCTGTTTACTCCAATATTCTGCATTCTAATCTGATCGAAATAACATACAAGCATGCTAAACATGTCTTGTGTCCAAGTGACTATTCCATTCTCTTGATAACAAGATGTCGAGCATTCGAGTCTCAATGGAGATTCTGGAAACATGTGTACGCGAGTATTTTCATTTCCACAATTAACCATTACATTCAAAAAATTTCATCGTGATTGGATTAATTTGATAGACTCTTAACGACAGTATCAAATGGACAAAAGGATGAAAGTCCAAAAGTTGCATAATGGGCTTGTATCCCAGTTGTGCTGCCCAGGTACTTGCAAATGCAGCCATTTTGCAGAGTTTTGCTTTTTCACTTGCAAGTTAGCTCTCTAAACATCCATACTTTCATATTCAATGTCCATGTCATAAAACAGGTTACAGAGATGTAATTTGGCCTCTTCACACATTAAACTTACAAGTCCACATTATAGGAACTTTAAGTTCCTGATTATGGAAATAACTTAATTAAGATAATTTACAAATAAATATCAAAACAACACAAACTACTGCAACAAGTACTTGCAGCTTCAGAAATTCAAAGGCACTCTCTTCATGTAGCCACGAGAAACACAACAAATTTCTCCTCCCGTATAAATTAGAAAGAAAGCCAAGACTTACAAATTACGATTGAACCGTAATGTTTAAATTTGCTTGTCCTCTTATTCTCGGTGAAATGGATGTTTTCTTGTCCCTTGATATCTGCTTGGACTCATCTTGAAATTTGAAAGAAACATTCAAATTTTCGACGGTTATAGTGTCCTTCATATCCGCCTTGGCAGTAGTTGCACCATCTATGTGACAGCCAAGACTGTACCGCGTTCCTTGGCCAGACACTCCTATACCTTTATCATGACCAGCTGCATCACTATAGCTCTTCCTCCTGCCCAGTTTCGGCGATTTTGCACGAGTTGGTGGTGGCTGAAATTCAATCAAGTCACTTATATAATTCTACATTGCACTTAATAGATTAAAGAAACCCCAAACCTGACATAATATTTTAGGTATAGATTGTACTGCTTATTAAACAAATTTTACTACTAATTTCGGAGATTTTAAATCTTTCCACTTCATTGTCGTGAATTGATAATTAAGAAAGCTTACTTCTCAATTCAAGCTGAATAATCATCAGGTTACCTTTTTCAGTTCAACCTTTGGTGGTGGTCCTTCAACATAAAAGCTTGGCATTGGGTTTGCCTTGAACACCAAGCTCTTTCTTAGTTTTTTAAGAGCCTCTTCTTTCTCTTCCTAAATATTAGAAGATGGATTTAGTTGCAGAAGCATATAAGATGAATGCATGACTCGATAAGCATGTGTAGTGAGAAACTGTGTCTGCAGACTAAGAGTGCATAACTGCATAATATAAAAACTGATAGCTCAGGCTACCAGGTTTAAATCTATATTTCTCAAGGAATGTAATGATGTACCTTGGTCCTTGCTTCCCATTGCGATTTCTCAGCCTCCATTGCCTGGTGCTTTTCCTCCAATTTTGTATAGAACTAATAGACGGGGAAAAGAAAATAGAAGCATGTTAACATGTTTCTATTTGTAATTTCTTAGACGTGACAATCGCTAAAGTAGGGTTCCAAAAACTACCTCCTTCCGTCTCTCAGCACGTGTAGTGGACCTGAACAGAGGGGCTGTTGCAAAAGTTATCCTGTGTTTAGTAGTTCTTGCTGATGATGCAGCAATTCTTCACGTAGTTAAGGATCATTACTTAACAATGTTAGTTGGAGAAAGAAAGGAATTAAATGATGAAATATGCACAAAAGCTAAGTAGGAAACTATTGAGTTGAAAAGGATACGAGGAAGCAACAGAACAGGAATCATCTTCATCAGGATGCTTCTTATTAGTAGGCTGTAATGGTCTCCTTGCTACCAAGGGTGTGACAGTCTGCTAAGAAATGAAAAGAAAATAGTAACTAGAATACCTTAATGAACAGGTATATAACATGTAAGTACATTCCGGGGCAACAATCTGAGCAAATGCAAAAGGAGGCAATAGAGACTGTGCAAGCACAAAATCAACCAATATGTATAAGGCTTAAGTGCTGGATTTAGGTATAGGCGAGGACATAATATCAACAGTCGGAACACTTCAACAGAAGATACAGTCACATTGTTATGATAAATAACTCTCAAGTCTTGTCCCTATCGTGAAGGCCATAAATATTAAGGCATTACAATCTAACTGTGGCCTGTGAGTAATGGGCTTTACCTCAAATTGCTTCTTAGAAACTGGGGTCTGTAAACCCTTTGGATGAGATGATTTAATCTGGGGGGACCAAATTTCCATCTCAGGCCTAGTGGGGCGCGTTCCACATAGAGCTCGCCTTTCAGTTGCTAAAGCAAATGGCTGTGGAACAGTGAGTTTTGCCTTGGCATTCCCAGCAATAATTTTGTTTGCAGGTTTCAGAAAAGCTCCATTGTTTTTACAGTCATCGTTTTTGTATTCAGCTTCCGGTTCCACCTTCACCTCTGATAAGCTAGACTGACATTTCAAGCTTGTGAAACCTTGCTCCTTTTCTTCTTTAGCCTCATTGGCTCTAGAAATCTCAACAGAGTGTACAGTCGTGCAGTTCTTCACTTCACACTCCTTAGTTTCAGTAATCTCTTTTAAACACTCATCCTTCATGGTTTCAGGTTCAGATTTGATCTTCTCCTTTGATAAGCTAAACTCACATTTTGAGCTTGGTATATCTTGTTCCTCCTTTTCTAAAACTTTCAAGGCTTCAGAACTTTCAATAGAGACTTCAGCAGTGCATTCCTGCGCTTCAGTAATCATTTTCTCGTCATTTTGAGCTTCAGGCTCAGATTTGATCTTTTCGTGAATCTCGTTTGATAAGGTAAACTCATCTTTTGAGCTTGGCATATTTTGTTCCTCCTTCTCTTCATCTTTCAAGGCTTTGGAAACTTGAACAGAGACTTCAGCAGTGCATTCCTTCACTTCAGAGTACTTGGCTTCGGTAATTACTTTCTCATCATTGACATTCTGCATATTGGGTTCCCGACTTTCACTAGCATCCTTGTGCAAATCCAGAACATCATACAAACATGCAGCTTCATGATTTGAATCGAAGGAAACACCATTTACATAAACAACATGATCAAGCTCCTTATCCATACAGATATCGGTAACTTCCATCAACAGATTACAACTACAAAAACAAGCAAAAACAATTCTTTATTAAAGACTAATTTATTAACAGGCACGAGTATTTAAATATGCTTAATGTATTCTGAAGAGTTTTAAACACCGCTGGTTCAAGAGAACATAGACCGAAAACACTTGAAAAACAAAAATCAATGAGACAGGAAACATACAGAACATTCCTTGAAAACAATTATTGAAAAAACAGATAAGCAGAATTATTGATAATCAAGCAAAATAAAAAGCCAGTTAAGCAACCAAAGAACTAGAAATAAAGAAAGCATAGGTGGGTAGACATTACATAATCAGAATCAAAAGAACAATTTGCTCGCACACACACACAAATCCTCCAAACATCCATGCATTAGCACAAGATTTCATTTCGAATGTGATACACACACACACACACATTTCGAATTATTGATGAAAAATTAAATAAACAAACCCAGAAATATTCTCAAAAAGAACATGAAACAAAAAGAATGATATGTCAAATATTCTCACAGAATTCATTCATATATTAATAAGCAAACAAGTCTGACAACTAAATCCACCCAATTTCATAACTTTCTTGTGTCTTATTGCAAAACAATCAAAACCCATCATTCTCCATATAAAATTCAAAGCTTCAAATCTTTTATCTACCAGCATTTCACCATCAACCAAACAATGCCTTAAGTCTTGAACATACACAAATTTAAATACTTTACAAAAAATACAACCAAGAATTAAATTTTAGACAGCACCCAACTCATTCAAAGAGATTTAAGCACAATATATATAATGTAGATCATACATTTAAAAAGATCTATAGAGCAACAAAAAGAAGATTATAAATGTTAAAACAGAACATAAAAAAATGCACAAGGAGATGAAGAACTAATAAAAGAAAAGTAGAGAGGTTTCTTACAAAATAAAGCTTTGATATTTGGTGGGCTGTTGGGTTCTTGCTGTAGCTAGTGTGTGAACTTGTGTGTGTGTGCTACAGAACATAAACATATTTATACACACGGGTTGTATGCCGTTTAAAGAGGTAGTAACGGCGTTTAGAAGTTTTAAATTAAAGTGTTGTTTAGTACATATAATGACAGTACTAGAATCTTTCTGAATTTGCTGTGGGGATGTTCTGTTGTTTTTTCTTTTTAGGTGAAACCTTACAAACTCAAATACCGTATCATTTTTATTCCTCTACTCCTCGTTTTCATTTTCGATTTCAATTTTCATTAGCGATCCAAACATGACCAATAATACAATGTTCAAGATATTTTTATATTTTGTTGTATAATTTTAATAGTTACGCATATCGAGTTCGAATTATGAACATGTTACATGGATATTTGGATACAATTATGTGACATTTTTTGCCCAGAATTGACACTTCAACATTATAAGCAGATGATTAGTCAAAATGTTGGTATTATATCAGCTAAAAGAGCAAAAATTATACACAAATCACAATTATCATTTGAGGGCCATTAACATATGATTACCTACCTTTCGATAAAGCCATAACACCATCTAATTAATCATCCCTACCGCTACCTTTTATATTTTTTTACCTGTTTCACCTTTTTTATCATCTCACATTTTGACTACAAATAGCCGAGTTAACATTCAAAATTTGAGTTGGTTTGCCTCCATTTCACACAGCCTGTTAACTATCCAAAAGTAACTTTACAATTTATTGATGGACCATATAAGTTCATAGCCGACAGCAAAGAAATCAAAATAAATATTCAATGATTCAGTGTCTTATAAATTTAAACTTGATAAATTCCCTACAAAATTAATTTGCATGAGCTGTGAGTTGGTTGAGCACGGAGAGTGGAGTGCAAGGAAGGCTTCGTTATATACACCGTGAGTATATTGCATTTTCAGTACACGACACGAAAGTATACGACCTAGATTTAGTATCGGTTTTGTGTTTAACCTATGGGTATTCGACACGACACGAAGTACACAAAATAAATAAATATATATTAATATATTAATATTTATATTAGATATTTTAATATTTACATTAGATAAATTAATATTTATTACATGTTTATACATAATTTTAAAGTTTTATCTGTAAATATGATGTAAACACATATTTTTAATACATATTTGTAAAAATTTAATTGAAAAGTTTAATATTTAATTATTTTTATTTAAATATTTTTATTTTTATTTTTATTTAAAATTACACGAAAAGTACACGACACGAAATGTACACGAACCTAAACGGGTCGGTTTTGTGTTTAGCATTCATGTACACGAAACACGAAAGTACACGACACGAAAATACACGATACGAACGAATTGCCAGGTCTACAAATAAGTTGACTTATACCTTAAAATGATTAAGAATTCTTATAAGTTGTATTGGTGTTTGGATAAATTTACTTATAAGTTAGTTATAAGTTTGCTAATTTACATTTTAAAAAATAATTATTAAATATAATGAGCTAAATACATGCATTTTAAATTAAAAAAATATTTAAAAATACAAATGTAAAAATATAAAGTATTAAAAACCAAAGAAATCAAGCACTAAGTCAAAGAAAAATGTTAGCAGTTATTAACATTCAACTTATGAACATATAACTTATACATTTATTTATAAGTTGGTTGACAAACACCCTCCATAAACTTTTATGAGTCTATAAGTCATAAGTTGACTTATTACGTTGATACCCACACAAGTTATAGTTCATACACACACTGTATGTATCTTCACGGAAAAATGAAGTTGACACTCACCGAAAATCTCGTAAAATTCGAAGGTTTCTTTCAAATTATTAAAAATATACTTTCTATGTTTTACAATGGTTGTTCATTTTTAACTCATGCGCACGTATTTTAAATTACATTAATCGGATAGATACATAAATTAATTTTTGAATTTAACAAAAAAATGATTTTTAAATTTTTAGTCAGAAAATAAAGAATTCAAAAAAATAATTTGTGGAGCTATCCGATCGGTGCATTTTTAAAATGAGTGTGTAAAAGGCAAAAGTGGAGCTGATAGTCACTTTTTTGAGAAAAAAATAGTGAGTTTTTTTCCTTAGAAAAGTGGTATGGATCACATTTTTGAAAAGTAAATGAAATGTTTAGCCGTCATATTGTAAATATAAAACTCCGGTTATCAAAGTGCTAAAATGAGTAAAATTTGGTCACAACTCTATTATTTACTCAATATTTTAATGCAATAAATATTATATATTATAGAGAGATGATTTGTGCACACCCTCGTTTTATAGATACACACTTTGTATGACTTTGAGACATTATTACCCTTATGTTATTTACCACTAATAAAATCATTCATAAATTAAAATACATTTTCGCATAAATGTATCTCATAAATTATTTACCATTAGTAAAATCTTCCACCTATAATATTTTTTCTTTTTGAAGGTTTCCATCTATAGTATTTAGAATCGTAGTATCTGTTGAATAATATTATAGTATAAGAGTATACGATCTTGTTGGGTGAGTGTTGAATAACTAGTTATTTAACATGATATCAAAGCTCGATTTAGGAAGAGTTCTCAGGTTCGAGTCTTTTCACCTCCGTTATTTAATTTAAATATTTGTTTGTTTGTCTGCTATTATCTCTCTGGTCAATCGTGACGAAACGTATCGTACGATTGAGGGGAGTGTTGAATAATATTCTAATATAAGAGTATAAGATCATGTTGGGGGTGTGTTGAATAATATTATAGTATTATAGTATAAGATCCTGTTGGGGCTTAACAGTATCATTAAAGTCTTTTACATTAGCAAACAATTTCTTTATGAATATTATTTTTTCGGAAAGAAAAATGATGGTGAAAATGTGTTGTTTTATTATAAATATAGGTCAAAATGTGTTGTTAGCAGTTAGGTTTATCAAAATAGATTATAATGGTAAAAAAATAAGGTGGGTAGTGTGTTTAATTAGCAAAAAATGTTTTTTTTTTCAAAAGTAATTATTTAACATATCGTATACTTATTTATACTATATTATTAAAATCGAAACATTGAAAGTTTTGGTTTTCGGTTTTCGGTCGATTTTTGGTTTTCGGTCTTTTATTCTATTTAATAAATAATAATAAAATATAAAAATAGTAACTAGATGATTGCCTTTTATAATTAAAATATTTTTTTTCTAACAAAATCTACTCATTTTTCAAAAATATCACGACAATTACCTTTAAATTAAAACATATTATCATTTATATTTCTTATCACTAAAATCTCTGTTTTCCAAAAATATGAGGTGCAATATTTACTTATTTATTTTAAAATCTATTTTAATACTATATTTAATAAATAATAAAATAATATAAAAATAGTAACCAGCTGATTGCCTTTTATAGTTAAAACATTTTTTTCTAACAAAATTTACTTAGTTTTCAAAAATATCACGGGCAACTACATTTAAATTAAAATATATTACCTTTTATATTTGTTACGACTAAAATCTCTATTTTTCAAAAATATCAAGTGCAACCTTTACTTATATATTTTAAAACCTATTTTAATACTTTTAATTATTTAAAAAAACTTATCTATTTTAACAAGTCAACACATTTTTTTAACAAATACAATTATTATAATTAAAACACATCTAAAAATATTACGGGCAATTATTTTTTTTAATTAAAACATATTAGTTTTTCTATTTGTCCATATAAAAAAATATTACTTATTTTAACATGTTAACGTATTTTTTTAATAAATACAATTAATATAATTAAAACATTTCTAAAAATATCACGGGCAGTTACTTTTTTTAATTAAAACAAGTTAGCTTTTGTATATGTCCTTATTAATAATATTATTTTATTATAAAATAATATTAATAATACCTCATTTATCTTTCTCAGTCCCATATGTATTTTTTTATATTTTTGTATGTTCCAATTAATATTTAAGTTTCTCCTTTTATAATTTATCATATGAATTTTTACTTTTATTTTAATATTTTTCGTTCACATTAAATTTTTTAGTTTATTATTTTTTAAGGTCCGTGCCTTGCACGGGTTATAGGCTAGTATTCTTAATATGTGCATTATACATTTATCAACATGTAAAATAAAAGTTAAGGGTATTTTAGTCACTATACTGATAATGGGTGTGCACCTATAAATATAGGTTGTGCACATATCACCGTCCTAAATATATATACTTGAAAGGCATATGTTTAGGCTTATTAATATTCCGAGGAAACAACTTAATTTAAACAAGTATGTAATAAGTAAATAATAAGTTAATATGTCACAGGAATCTCAAAGAGTTTTATCTGTCAAGAGAATGGAGAATCAAAGTCATCTACAGACTTGAAGTTATTCTACATTGAAAGAAGTTCAATTTATTGTTCAAGCCTCAGTGAAGTATTCAAGTAAGTGGATTTACTACAGTGACAGAGATTTCTAGTTGGTGACGGAAGAAGTACAGGATACAGAGTTTAGTCAAAGCTAAAGAAAAGAAGCCACAGCTTTAAATGTTTTAAAGATGAAGAATTATCATTGAAGTCAGTTATTCATGAAACCAGACAGTGCATCGAATGACGACATCAATCAGTGGAATTAAATCATCTATATTCAGTGGTTTTCAGAAGATAGAGGAATGCAAAGATTTTAAATTATCTTCTTTAATTTATTAATTCAATTTAATTAATAAATTAATTCTATCAGAATTAATTTATTTATTAAATTAGTTATGTTAGTTGTTTAAATTATTTATTAAATTAATTCTATAAAAGAATTAATTTAATCTAGAATTTAATCTAAATAATTTAAATTAAAAGGATTTTCTGAAATTAATCTAGTATGACCTGGTTTAGAAAAACTCGGTATGACCTCTTGTAAGAGCTCGGTATGACCTATTCCTAGGTTCTACTGACTCAGTCAAAAGGTCATACTAAGTCATTTTAGTAAAGGTCATACAACTTGCTTTTCAGGTTCTATCCAGAGTTGGTAGAATAACTCTAGGTCATACCGGACAATTTTATAGGTCATACTGCTGATACTAGGTTCTACCGAGCATATTGTGGCAGGTCATACAAGTGTATGATTTGTTTTATTAAATCTTTATGATTTAATAAACAGGTCATACAAGGCTTATTGCATTTGTATTAAAGAGAAGACAGAACAGAAAGCAGACAGGCAGATATACAGAAAAGACACAGAGCATTTACTTTGAAGAACAGCTGAAGCATTTAATCCTATTTCTTCTCAAGCAATTAATTCTAGTTTGTATTGTTAAATCCAAACCACTAGAAGTTGATTACTTGTATTGCTTTGATCATCTAGCGGATTTTTATCCCTAGAATTTATCTCGAACTTGCTTCTAGCATTCGATCTTTTTATTACAAATATTAGAAAAGTTCATGTCGAATTTATTCTAAATTTGTATTAATTAGTTTGAGATAAATACTTTGTAATCCTTATTATATTTGCAACACCCTTCAAGTTTAAAATAAGTTATATTTAACTTGAATCTTGTTTGATTTATATTCCGCATTAATTTGTTCTAACTTGTTAAATTATTCCAAGAACAAATTTCGATAAAACGGTATAGTTTGTATTCAACCCCCCTTCTACAAACTTATCAGGACCTAACAATTGGCATCAGTGCCTTTTGATTGATATACAAATCAAAGATCCAATTGTTTTGAGATTTTTCTTAAACTCTGAATTTTTATTTTTCCTAAAAATCTCAAAAGATGTCTACTACACAGAAGGTTGGTACTGTAAAGATTCCCATGTTCAGCAAGGAGCATTATCCAATGTGGAAGAAGAAAATGCTTCTATTTCTTAAAGTTGCTAATCCTAAATACTTGGATGTGCTGAAGAGTGGCCCCAAACTCCCTATGATTATTGAGGGAGAGATAATATAGAACAATGTTGTTACTAGACCTGCTAGGATGTACCCTAAAGATCCCAAGGATTACACTCCTGATGAGAAAGAGGATGTTACCTTGGATTCCTGTCTTCAGTTGATCCTTATTGATTGTCTTGATCCTATCATGCATAATCATGTCCTAAATTGTGAAACTGCCAAACACATTTGGGCTACCATAGAGATAATCAATGAGGGGACAGAGGAAGTTAGGGAGAATATGCTGGAAATTCTCACCTCTCAATATGAGCATTTCAGATCAAACCCTGGTGAAGGTATCTCTCAGGTTTTTGAGAGATACAACAAATTAATCAATGATCTGAATCTCAATGGGAAGCACTACACCAACAAGGAGATTAACAAGAAGTTCCTTCTTACTCTTCCAGTTCATTTGGAGCACAAAATATCTGCCATTAGAGAAGCAAGAGATATGAATGAGATTGAATTGGAGAGATTGTATGGTGTTCTGAAGACCTATGAGCTGGAGCAGATTCAACAAAGAGAGCTGTATGGAACTTGGAGGATTGTTGGTACTTCTACTGCACTGGCTGCTGAAGTCCCACAGAAACTGGAAGTGAAGCATGTTCAACCTTCTAGTTCTAACATGAATGTTATTGATGCTGAATATGGATTAACATCCATTGATCAATCTGGTGGGTGACTTCTATTCTTTAGAAGAACTTGATCAGCTGGAGGATGGTGATTTGGCTTTGATAGTCAGGAAGTTTGGGAAGTTTAGATTCAAGAGGAATCCCAATCTTAAGTTCAGGCCCAGGTTTCAGAGAGGTGGTTCTTCATCTTCAAGGGGTGGCTACAAAACTGGAACTGTGGAAAGGAACACAATCAGATGCTACAATTGCAATGAGTTGGGTCACTTTGCTACAGAATGTAGAAAGCCAAAGCAAGTGACTAGAAACACATTTGATTCTAGCAAGAAGAACAAGATTGGGAAAGCCTATGTTGCTGAGGGAAAGAGTTGGGATGACACTTACAGTGATGAAGAAGCAGGTGAGATTGGGAACCTTGCTTTAATGGCTAAAGAGGAGAGCACTTCATCTGGATACATGTCAGAGGTAAAGTTTACTGATACTGAAATGATTCGTCATCTTGCTGGCACTTTAGATTGTGCACGCACTGAAAATGATAGAATAATTCTTTTAAACACAAATCTTGAAAATGAGATAAAAGAATTAAAACTAGTGCATGTTAATCAGGATGAACTTACTGAAAAAATAGCATTTCTTGAGAATAGGGTTAAATGTTATATTCAACTGGAAACCATTCTCAAGGAAAAGAATAGTGAGCTTAATACCAAAGCTAATGCCTATTACAACTCTTGTAAGACGGCTAAAGAAATTTTTAATAAACAAGCTATTGGTAATCATGCCAGTATAGGTTATGATTATAATGAGGCCATTGGATTTCTTGGAATTAATACCCCTTGTAGAGTCAGATCTGAAGGAAGGAGTGTTCCTTATGTGCTTAAGGGTATTGAAACACCCTTCTGTAAGGAGTTCGAGGCAGATCCTCTGAATGAATACTCTATAATCATTGCTGAGGAGATTCGTGAAGAAGATACTGCTTTGGAATTTGAACAGTCCAAAAAGTGTATATCTGATATTCCAGTCAAAGTTGCTACAACTAAAAAGACTAAATCAGATATCCATAAGTTGGATCAAAACAACTGTAGAACTAACATGCCTGCTGTTGATTCTTCTCATAAAGCATGTGGTGTGATTAATTGCATGTCTTGTGCTTTCAATGTTATGTATGCTTATTTTAATAGTAAGCATGTATCTAGTGATAAGACTGCTCCACGTCAACATGTTAATAATAAGAAGCATGTTAGAGCTAAGACTACTAGTCCTCCAAAGACTAGAGTGGATTCATTTATTCCTAAGCCTACTCAGAAATGTGTTAAGGCTGGTTATAAATGGAAACGCTCTTTTGTGAAAGAGGCTGAAGTAGTTGTTGTTAAAAATGTTGTTTTGCCTGACAAAGGCCAGTTCTTTAAGTATGCCGGACCCAATCAATTTTGGGCTCCGAGGAAGGACTAATCAATTTGATATTGCAGGGAGTTAAACAGGTAAACCGTGTTATGTGGATTCTTGACAGTGGCTGTTCAAGGCATATGACCGGAGATAGAGCCCTGCTATCAGATTTGGTTGAGAAAGCTGGCCCAGTAGTTACCTTTGGAGATAACAGCAAGGGTATTACGAAAGGATATGGCTGTTTGAAGTATGGAAATGTTATCATTGAAGATGTATCATTTGTGGAAGGTCTGAAATTCAATCTTCTCAGCATCAGTCATTTCTGTGACAGAGGATATGCTGTTTCCTTTGAAAGTGAGAAGTGTCAGATCCTTCACAAGAAGAATGGAAAGCCTGCTCTTCAAGGAGTAAGGAAAGGTGACTTGTTCATAGCTGATCTGAACTCGGGATTCAAAGATGAAGTTAATTGTTTTTATGCTAGAGCTTCATCAGATGATAGTTGGCTATGGCACAAGAAGATGTCTCACCTCAACTTCAAAACCATGAACTCTTTAGTCAAGAGGGAATTGGTTAGAGGATTGCCTCAGATGGAATTTACACAGGAAGGACTGTGTGAGGCATGTCAGAAAGGAAAGTCAAAGAAAGCTTCTCACAAGGGCACTGACACATCATCAATAACTGAACCACTTCAGCTACTGCATATGGATTTGTTTGGTCCAATTAATGTGATGTCCATGTCAAAGAAACAATATGCACTTGTGATTGTTGATGACTTTTCAAAATATACATGGGTTTTATTCCTACATTCCAAGGATGAGACCCCATACCTGGTGATTGGCCATATAAAGTTGATTCAGCTGGAGTATAGATTCCCTGTTAGAGCCATAAGGTCAGATAATGGTACTGAATTCAAGAATGCAGTCCTAAATGACTTTTGTGCTGATAAAGGAATAACAAGACAGTATTCTGCCCCTAGAACTCCTCAACAAAATGGGGTAGTGGAAAGAAAGAATCGTACATTGATTGAAGCTGCAAGGACTATGTTAAGTGAGTCTAAACTTCCAATGTACTTTTGGGCTGAAGCAGCTAATACAGCTTGTTATACTCAGAATCGAACTTTAATCAACAAAGACCTAATGAAGACTCTGTATGAGATCATGAACAACAAGAAACCAACTGTCAAGTACTTTCATGTATTTGGAGCAAAATGCTTTGTGCTTATAGATGAAAATGTTAAACGTGGCAAGTTTGAGGCCAAGGCACAAGAAGCTATTTTTGTTGGTTATTCCAGAAGATCTTACAGGGTCTACTTGGTTGGCAGTCACACAGTAAAGGAAAGTGTCAATGTTACTTTTGATGACACTAAGTTCCCTTATATCCAAAAAGAAGATTCATCTGAAGAGCTGAAGTTTGATAACTTGCCAGACTCAGAATCAGATGATGGAGCCCCACCTGAAGTTATTGCTGGAAATGATAATAACAATGATGATAATAATCCTGGTGATGGTGGTGGAAACATTGGTAACAATGGAGATACCATTAACACTGGAGAAGAATCATCAAGGCAAACAAGCAACAACTCAGGGGGAGCAAATGAAGGATCAACTAGTCACTCACAACATCAAAGTGAATTTCAAGGCGAATCATCAAGATCAAATCTTCCAAGACAGACTGTTTGGAATAGAGCTCATCCTTTTGAGCTGATCATTGGTGATCCAGATGTTGGAGTTAAAACTAGAAGTGCTACTCAGAATGAATGTCATTTCTCAGCATTTCTATCTAAAATGGAGCCAAAGAAAACTGAGGAAGCACTGACTGATCCAGATTGGGTGATTGCTATGCAAGATGAACTCAATCAGTTTGAACAACAGCAAGTCTGGAAGCTGGTACCCAGGCCAAAGAACAAGAAAGTAGTTGGTACAAGATGGGTATACAGGAACAAGCTAGATGAGGATGGCATTGTTACAAGAAACAAGGCAAGACTGGTTGCACAAGGGTATTCTCAAGCTGAAGGCATTGATTATGATGAAACCTATGCACCAGTGGCTAGACTTGAGGCCATCAGGATGTTCTTAGCATTTGCTGCTTATTCCAATTTTAAAGTCTATCAAATGGATGTTAAGAGTGCATTCCTGAATGGTGAGCTTGATGAAGAAGTGTATGTGGAACAGCCCCCTGGCTTTGAAGATCAGGAGCTGCTGGACTTTGTGTACTTTCTCTTCAAGGCTATCTATGGTCTCAAACAAGCCCCAAGAAAATGGTATGACACTCTCTCTGGTTTTCTTTTAGAAAATGGTTTTGTTAGAGGTATCATAGACAAAACTCTTTTTTCAAAGAAATACAAAAGTGATATGATATTAGTCCAAGTCTATGTGGATGACATCATATTTGGGTCTACTAATGATGATCTCTGTAAGAGATTTGCTAAGCTAATGCAGAGTAAGTTTGAAATGAGTATGATGGGTGAGTTGAAGTTCTTTCTTGGATTGCAAGTAAGTCAAAGGACAAATGGTATATTTATTTGTCAATCCAAGTATCTCAAAGAACTCCTCAAGAAGTATCATATGGAGGATTCAGCATCAGCAAGGACTCCATCTTCAACAGCCATCAAACTTGGAGCTTCTGACAAATCTATCAAGGTAGATGTTACAAGCTACAGAGGTATGATTGGCTCCTTACTCTATCTTACTGCAAGTAGACCAGATATTATGTATGCTACATGCTTGTGTGCAAGGTTTCAAGCGGACCCTAGAGATGTACATCTCGTTGCTGTGAAAAGAATCTTGAGATATCTTAAGGGTACACCTAATCTAGGTATCTGGTACCCTAAAGATTCTGATTTTAATCTTATTGGATATACAAATTCTGACTATGCAGGTAGTGTTGTTGATAGAAAGAGCACCTTCGGGAGTTGTCAATTCCTAGGAGGTAGGTTGATTTCCTGGTATAGCAAGAAACAGCAAACAGTTTCCAATTCAACACCAGAAGCTGAATATATTGCTGCTGGAAGCTGTTGTGCTCAGATATTATGGATTAGGAATCAATTGAAGGACTATGGCTTTGCATTAGACAAAATTCCCATTTTTTGTGATAATACAAGTGCCATAGCAATCTCCAACAACCCTGTGCAGCACTCGAGAACGAAGCACATTGATATCAGGTATCATTTTATCAGAGAGCATGTCATGAATGGAACTGTGGAGTTACACTTTGTACCCACAGAAGAACAGACTGCAGATATATTCACTAAATCTGTTGATGAATCCACATTTATCAAGTTAGTTGGTAAATTGGGTATGTTAAACAGTCTTAGTGATTAACAATGTCTCTGTCATGTTTGTTCTCTCAATAAATTCATTTTCTCTTGTCATTTAACTGATATTTTCTGCCAATTCTCATTTAATAATTGCATGCTTGTTGATTTAAATGGTTCTAAATATTTTATTTTCTTTAAAAAATATTTTTCTCATATTTTTTAAGTGGAGAAATGTATTTTTATTGAAAATATATTTATTTAGAATTATTTAGATATTTTTCAGATTGTAAATATTGTTGTTCAGATTTTTCTGCAGGTTTATAGTAGTTTAATGTTCTTTTATAATTTTTATGCAGTAGGTTTCAGGTTTGTTAAAAATAGTCTGTGAATATTTTCTGATTGTTGCTGCTTCTTTTAGTATAACATTCGGTATGACCTTCTGTTTGGTCATATTGACATGTTATTCTATTTTCTGTTAATATTTTTCTCTTTAGTATTCGGTATGACCTTCTCCCAGGTCATATTAGAATTCGGTATGACCTCCCTTAAGGTCATACTGGTTTGTTTTTTATTTTATTATTCATTTTCTTTAATTTAGTTTTACCTGGTCATACTATTCATTTTCTCTGTATGACCTGAAGGAAAAACTCGGTATGACCTGCCGTTAGGTCATACCGAGCTCATCAGACATCTGCCTATAAATAGTTGAAGACCTCAGGTTCTTTTCTCTCATTCCTTTCTAACTCAAGTTTTTACTTAGTTAACTTTGCTCTAGTTTGTGTTTTATTCCTAGAACAACGAACTATTGCAAATTTTTCTTGTGAATTACTTGGGATTTTATTTCTTTTCTGATTAAATATTATTATTAATTTCTGCTTTATCTTATTATTATTTTTTTATTTTAATATAAATAAAAATGGCTGCTGAGTTTGTTGTTGAACGTTTTAATAATTACGTTGGCTTTTGTGATCCCCTTAGCTGTTCTGTTGAACGTTTTAGGCCGTGGATTCATTTTTTAAATCAACAATCAATTGTTAGCTATGCTATCACAACTTCTATTGATTTAAAGATTGAACCCCTTCGTCTATTATGTTTAACTGCTGTTGTTGCTGACGATATGCAATCTTTCACATTCACTATTTCTGATCGTCAGTACACAGTAACTAAGGAGACCTTTTGTCAAGTACTTCATTTTCCACTTGATAATTTTGTTGGATTCCCTACTGATGACGAGTTAGTTCAATTTTTCTCTAGTATTGGTTACCAAGGAAATATTGTTCTTCCTCGTCTGAATAAGGGTAATCTAGCATGTGAGTGGGATTTGTTATTTGACTGTCTAGCCAAAGTTTTTAGTAATTCTGTCAAAAACAACTTTCCAGTCATCACTTCTGTCTTACAAAACATTGCCTATGCTGCTGTTTTCAACCTGAGATTGGACATAGGAACTCTTGTGTGGGATCTCTTGATAAGGAGGATTTTCAATTACGCTAGAGATATTGAGAATTGAAAGAAAGTTAGATGCTTTTATTCTCGGTTCCTTTCTCTAGTGTTGAATCATGTTCTTTCTGATGAACATAAAACACTTTTTCAAAACACTCCTTTTCAAGTCCCTGCACACACTAATCCTACCATATATTCAACTTTGTCCACCAGTTCCAAGTCTGGAAGGAGACCCATAGTTCCACAATCATATCTTCGAAGGATTCTGCAACCACAATTACCTCTCCTCTTTATTGAACATCCAGTGGTTGGATCCTCGTCAGCAGGAACTTCAATGGTGCCTCCTAACACCATGGCACTTCAGGTAATATATCCTATCTCAACTGCTCCACTAACCCAAGAGGTTCTTAGGATTGATCAAGGGGTTGTAGAACCACAACCTCTGTCGCCGGTCATAGAGCCACACACAGAGTCAAATCCATTGACCGCTCCCCTAGAACAACCGGCTACAACAAGATTGAATGAACAAGTTGAAGTAGATATTAATGAGAGTGATCTCACAGCTCTGTCTCCACCACTAAAGAAGAGAAGAACACTCCTTGAGGCATCTGTTAGCCAGTCTGTATCCTCCCAAAAGGATATGGATTCTCAAAAGGCCAATGAACAGTTACTAGAGACATCCTCTCAACAGGATGAATCTATTGAAATTCGCCATCAGGCCATGGCATTCTGTACAGAGTCAAGCACTCTCCCATTACTCACAATGGGAGCAAACACTTCTGAAACAATAGTAGAGACTCATGAACAGGACACTCTGAGAGGAGAGCACTTAGGACATGAGACAGTGCCTACCATTGTAACGGTAGAAGTGCCTTCACAGGCATCTGAGGGAAAATCTGATTCTTTGCCAACTCAAATAGAATCATTTTCTCCCCTCCCAGAGGGAACATCTCTGGCTCCCTTAAGGGATTTTCCACTCGCAGTTTTTACTGGAGAAAGTGGAAGGCAACCTAATGAATCCAACACTGAAGCAATTCAGTTTCAAATTCAATCTGATTTGGAATTCATTGGGGATTGGGATTCGCGAACTCCCATTGCACCACCACTGACCTCTCTAGAAGGGGCTAGGGTGATTTTTCCTGCAGGTACATCAACTCCAAATTTGGATAGACAGCTAGTGGTTAGATCTGAGAGACAAACACAGAGCGATACACAAGCACGTGAGCAGAGTGAAACACCATCGAGAGAAATTGAGATGAGTGCACACAATGACACATACACTGCTTCTTTATTGGCTCAAATAGCTGGTTTACAGAAACAACTTCAACAGACCCAGGCTGAAAAGGAAATTCTCAAAGCACAAGTGGTTGAACATTCTTCTTCTTCCACCTCTGTAACTAATCAGCTGGGTCATATTAGAGATGAGATAGAAGGAGTGAAGGTCACATTGATCCCCAAAATCAATGCTGTTCAAGAATCACAGGTGCTAGTGGCTTCAGACATCTCCGAGCTGACAATTTCAAATACTGAGATCAGGGAGAGTGTCAAGCAGATTGCTTCCATTTCAACACACGTGAACTCTATTCAAGAAACTGTTGATAACAATCAGTGGTACAATGACCAGAGGTTCACAAATCTTGAAGGAGGAATGGTACATTTGAATGAAGGCATGAAACATCTGTACAATATGATCAAGAATTCACATCAACCCAACACTGAGCAAAAGAAATTCTTTGAGGGTGATGATGATGCAGAGGACAATGATGACAAAGATGGAGATCAAGGAGGAAATAAAAAGGAGGATCCTAAGGCTGATAAAGTTAAATCCATAGAGGATTCCTCAACTAAGGGGGAGAATAAGAAGAAGGAGATACAAGGAGGAGAAGAAGTGAGAGATCAAGGAGGAGAAGCTGGAGGTTCTGGTTCTGGAAAGGACAAAGGGAAGCAGAAGTTAACTTTTTCTGATGCTGACTACTATCAAGGTGAACAAGGAGATTTTGATGATATTGAATCTGGAGAAACCCCTGAAGATATCTTTGGTGAAGTGGAGGTTGAAGGAGAGGCTGATTTTGCTGACTGGGAAGATGAACCTGAAGTGGATCCTGCCTTTGAAGCTGAGCTGTTAAGACAGAAAGCTAATCTAAAGAGAAGAGAATATGAGAATGCTAAAGTGTCTGACATAATCTCAAAGCATCTAGTTATCCAAAAAGCTGAACATCAAGAAAAGCAAAGGCTTCATGATTTAAAAGTCAAAGACAGGAAGTTATATGTGAGGCTGAAGCTTGGAGAAGAATGGGATAGAGCTAGAGAGATGTTCTCACATCCGACAGGGTCAGACAATGATGGAAAGTTCTTTAGCATGTTGGAAAGGTACAGAAAGGTCAATCCAGACAACACAGTCTATATGAAAGCTCTTCATGCGGAGATTTCAAGAATTACTACTGGATATGACAGAGTCAGAGAGGAGTTGAAGATCTACATCTACACTCATAATGAGGGAACTTTCATAGTTTCTCTTAATCTTCTGGAAGGTAGAACTCTCTCTTAGCTTTGGGTTTTCATGACAAAGGTTAAAAGGTCTTCACCTCTATGTGAGCTGTTGCATGATCAGCTTAGAGATTTTGCCATGAAAGCTAGTCCTCAAGTTGTGGATGTGCCATATGAAGTTAAATTTTATAAAGGAAGGGCACTTCAAACTTGTGGTGTGGATCCCATCTCTTTGAAAGATTATCCTGCCAAGCATCTTGTCTATATGGAGAACATGTTGAGGACAACAGGGTTTGCTACACAAGAAAAGACAGAAGTTGCTGATTTGATTCAAGACTATTGCATTGCCAATATCAAGAGATATCATCAAATGAAGAATAGGCTGAAGAAAGTCACAGCTCAACCTGTCAGACCTAGTGGCATTACTTCTGAATCTGATCGTATTCTGGACAAGGATTTGCTTGAAGCACTTGAAGAAGGAGAGATGATTGAGTCTGAAATTTAAAGAAGCTCTGTTTGTAAATATTAAATGTTTAGAGCTTAGGTGATTCAAGATAGGATAAATGTATTCATATGTTCAGTCTAGAGGAACATCTATCTTGTACTTACCTGTAATGTTTGAATCTGGAAAATGTTAAATGAAATCCAGAACTTTTCTTGTTATTTACTTGGCTCTTAAAAGTCATTTCTATTTCTTGTTTAAGTTAGTTGAGTTATCCTCTAGGTATTTGATTGTTATTCTCTAACAAACAAATAGGGGGAGATTGAAAGGCATATGTTTAGGCCTATTAATATTCCGAGGAAACAACTTAATTTAAACAAGTATGTAATAAGTAAATAATAAGTTAATATGTCACAGGAATCTCAAAGAGTTTTATCTGTCAAGAGAATGGAGAATCAAAGTCATCTACAGACTTGAAGTTATTCTACATTGAAAGAAGTTCAATTTATTGTTCAAGCCTCAGTGAAGTATTCAAGTAAGTGGATTTACTACAGTGACAGAGATTTCTAGTTGGTGACGGAAGAAGTACAGGATACAGAGTTTAGTCAAAGCTAAAGAAAAGAAGCCACAGCTTTAAATGTTTTAAAGATGAAGAATTATCATTGAAGTCAGTTATTCATGAAACCAGACAGTGCATCGAATGACGACATCAATCAGTGGAATTAAATCATCTATATTCAGTGGTTTTCAGAAGATAGAGGAATGCAAGGATTTTAAATTATCTTCTTTAATTTATTAATTCAATTTAATTAATAAATTAATTCTATCAGAATTAATTTATTTATTAAATTAGTTATGTTAGTTGTTTAAATTATTTATTAAATTAATTCTATAAAAGAATTAATTTAATCTAGAATTTAATCTAAATAATTTAAATTAAAAGGATTTTCTGAAATTAATCTAGTATGACCTGGTTTAGAAAAACTCGGTATGACCTCTTGTAAGAGCTCGGTATGACCTATTCCTAGGTTCTACTGACTCAGTCAAAAGGTCATACTAAGTCATTTTAGTAAAGGTCATACAACTTGCTTTTCAGGTTCTATCCAGAGTTGGTAGAATAACTCTAGGTCATACCGGACAATTTTATAGGTCATACTGCTGATACTAGGTTCTACCGAGCATATTGTGGCAGGTCATACAAGTGTATGATTTGTTTTATTAAATCTTTATGATTTAATAAACAGGGCATACAAGGCTTATTGCATTTGTATTAAAGAGAAGACAGAACAGAAAGCAGACAGGCAGATATACAGAAAAGACACAGAGCATTTACTTTGAAGAACAGCTGAAGCATTTAATCCTATTTCTTCTCAAGTAATTAATTCTAGTTTGTATTGTTAAATCCAAACCACTAGAAGTTGATTACTTGTATTGCTTTGATCATCTAGCGGATTTTTATCCCTAGAATTTATCTCGAACTTGCTTTTAGCATTCGATCTTTTTATTACAAATATTAGAAAAGTTCATGTCGAATTTATTCTAAATTTGTATTAATTAGTTTGAGATAAATACTTTGTAATCCTTATTGTATTTGCAACACCCTTCAAGTTTAATATAAGTTATATTTAACTTGAATCTTGTTTCATTTATATTCCGCATTAATTTGTTCTAACTTGTTAAATTATTCCAAGAACAAATTTCGATAAAATGGTATAGTTTGTATTCAACCCCCCTTCTACAAACTTATCAGGACCTAACAATACTATTGACTTTTCACATATATACTTTAACTACGTTAAATTCAAATAAGTTTATTTTGCGAAAAAGATAATACGAGTTTATATATGCCTATGTAATATATGAGAAATTTTGCTAAAATATTTATTTATGTTGCACAAAATTTTTAATTTGATAAAGTTCATATCACGTTATTGAAGACTCTATTAATATTTTAACAATTAAAAATAATAATGTGATTATTATTATATGAATTCATCCACATTTTATAAAATTTAATCAAGTTTAGAAAGGTTTGGTTGATGAAATTGGTATGTCATATTACAAAAATACTATTAAAATATGAGATAAAATCGAAATTTTACCCTTTTTCGTATTTCTAATTACAAAATTATCTTAACAAATATATATGAGAATACTGGGCATCAGATTAACCTGATGTAAGACACTTGTACACCCTTAGGTCAGGTTAAATCGATGTCATTTAACACAATAAACTCACATTAACATCACTTTTCAACCAAGATAAAAACAAACAAAAATTGAAGATGTTAACTGATTAAGAAGTGGGTGGGTCCCGTAATCTACACAATCATTAATTTGAATGTAAAACATGACCTAGAGTGTCGTTTAACCTGATATAAGTAAGTCAGGTTAATCTGATACCTATTATTCTTATATATATATATATATATATATATATATATATATATATATATATATATATATATAGTTTCGGTCGAGAAATTATTTTAGTGCCCGTGCCCCACACGTATTTTTACGCTAAGTTTTACCAAAAATCGCAACGGTCACATATTCAATACCTAGGAAACAGATTTGTTTAAGACATGAATAATAAAATATTTGTTGCTCCAAACACATCACACAATTATCGAGTAATAAACAGATTTTATTAGTATACTATATAATTTTGATGTTATTTGATGTCGAAATGATCTTCATTTAAGGATAGGCATCTTACCCGCGCCGCCCAACCCCGATCTGAATCACCATCCCGTTACATTTTTTTTAAAAGATTAGGGGATCAGGGTGGGGTTGAGAATTAGGGTATCCCCGTCCCGATCCACGATTTTCATATTTTAGAAAACAAATATCTTTAAATATATGTAATTAGATTATAGGGGTTTATATCAAAGTGGCTACTGTTATTGTCAAAATATCTCACCTAGCTACCCGATCTCCACGGAAACTCATTTAAGGCACTCAAATCGCTATATATATCACTCTGTTAAATTTCAGAAAAAAAAATTTAAGTTTTTTTTATAAGTAAATTTTAGACATATTTGATTGAGATTTTTTGATTTGATGTTTAGTAAATTAAGTACAAAAACAAATTAAGATCGAAGGTATTAAAGAGAAATTTAAAAAAACATATGTATTTATGTTCATAAATGTGCCTCTACATATGTAATCGTGATTTATCATCAGGAGTACAATTCATCCTATAACTAGCACTGCGTTAAGTTTTCTATTACTATTTTTTTCTAAATTTAATGAAGTGATATATATAATGATTTGAGTGCTTTAAATGAGTCCATGTGAAGATGGGGGTAGCTAGGTGAGATATTTTGATGAAAACAGTGATCACTTTGATGTAAAACCCTTAGATTATTATATATGAATTTATTTTTATTTTAAATTTTAATTTTTCTAACAAATTCAAAATTTTAATTGTATTTTTAAAAATATAAGATTAAATTTAAAACATATATTATATATCTTGATTAGCAAATTAATTTTGTTATAAAATGTATTAAAAAAATTTAAATATTATTATTTTTAGAAAAAAAATGAAAATCTCATATACCACGCAGGGATCCACGTTCTGGGCTGGGATTAAGAAAATAACTAATCCTCGTTTGGGAATCGGGGCGGGTTTAGGAAATGGGTACGGATTCGGGAATCAGGAACGTAAATAACGCCCTCCGATTTCGAAGTGACCCGATGTCCGTCCCTATTCATACTGTTGCGCTTACAAATTAAATACATATATTTTTAAGTAATGAATTTATTATAAAGTACATAAAGATGTTATTAGGTCCTCTTGTTAGGTCCCGATATGTTTGTAGAAGGGGGTGGGGGGTTGAATACAAACAGTACCGTTTAATCGAATTTGTATTGTTCTTGATTTAACAATTTCAATAACAAATTACTGCGGAATAAAATGAAACAAGATTCAAGTTAAATATAACTTATATTAAACTTGAAGGGTGTTACAATTCAGTGTACAGATTACAGAGTTCTTGTTAAAACAAATCTAGAATAAATTCTACATGAATTTATCTATTTTTGTAATAAAAGGATTGAATACTAAAAAGTAGTTCGATATAATTACTAGGGATTATTATCCGCTAGATTGCCAAATTAATACAAGTAATTAATTTCTAGATGTTTGGATATAACAGTAATGACTAGAATTGATTACAATGTTCAAATTAAAAGCTCGGCAGTTGGTTGGTTCAATGGCAGTAGTAAAGTAATTTGATGTTGTTTTCTTTCTGTTTGTCTTGATTGCTTTCTGTGTGTGTATGATTTGATCACACTCTTTCTCTTTTTAATCAAGTCAAACGCCTGACAACGCGCCAAACTTCTTTTAAATACATATACTACTAGTAGTACTACCAAATCAGTTGGTAGTACTATCGGTAGTACTAACCAATTGACTTGGTAGTACTATCGGTAGTACTAATAACAGATAGTACTGCTAGAGTAAATGTTAGTACTACTAGTATTATCTTATTAATTCATTTGAAATAATTGAATTAATTTAACAAATAAATTAATTCTAAGTGAATTAATTTATAGATTAAATTAATTAAATTCTAACTTAATTAATTTAAGGAATAAATTAATTCTTATGGAATTAACTTATAGTTTAAATTAATTAACTCATAGAATAAATTAAAGGATAACTAGTACTGAATTGAAGAACCACTGAAACTAATGACGAACTTCCACTGAATGACGTTGACACTCGATGTATTGTCTGGTTCATGAGTGACTAACTTTAATGACGGTTTTTCATCTTTTGACTTTAAGCTGTGGTTCTTTCTCTTTCTATGAAACAAAGAACTGTAACCTGTACGTTTCCTGTCACACTTCTGAAATCTCTGTCACATTCAAATAGTTCCACTTCCTTGAATAATTCACTGAGGCTTGATCAATAAATTGAACTTCTTTCAATGTAGAATTACTTCAAGACTGTAGATGACATTTAACCTTCATTCTCTTGACATATATTATCTTCTGAGATTCCTGTGACATATGAATATATTATTTACTTATTACATACTTGGTTTAAGTTGAGTCGAATCCTCGGTGTTTACAAATAGGCCTATACATATGCCTTTCAATCTCCCCTTATTTGTTTGTTAGACAATAACAATCAAATACCACTAGAGGATAACTCAACTAAAACTAGAAAAGATAAGACTTTTAAGAGCCAAGTAAATAATAAAAAGTTCTGGATTATATTTAACAATTTCCAGATTCAAACAATAAAGATAAATACAAGATAGATGTTCCTCTAGACTGAACATGCGATTACATTTCCTATCTTGATTCACCCATGCTCTAAACATATTACAATAAAAACTGAGCTCTATTCCTCATGCCTTAATCTCTAATCTCACCTTCTTCAGCATCTTGCAAGGTATTTAGAAGATCTTTATCAAGGACATGATCAATTTCTTAAACAACACCACTTGGCTTGACTGGTTGAGAAGTGACTTTCTTTAATCTGTTCTTCATTTGAGAATACCTTGGAACATTTTCATTGCAGTAGTCTGAAATCATATCAGCAACTTCAGACTTTGCTTCAGTAGTAAACCCATAAGTTCTCAGAAGATTCTCCAACTTCACCAGCTGCATAGCAGTTTGTAACTTCAAAGAATCAGGATCCAGCCTAACTGTCTCAAGAGTTGTACCTCTATAGATTTTAACTTCATACGGAAAGTGTACAACTTGAGGGCTGGCCTTCATAGCAGAATCTCTAAGCCGGTCATAAAGAAGTTCATTCAAGCAGGAAGATCTTTTCACTTTGCTCATCAAAACCCAAAGCTCTGACAGAGATCTTCTTTCAAGAAGGTCAAGAGAAACTGTGAATGACCCTTCAAGGACACTTGAAACATAGATATACAATTCCTGTCTAACTTGATCAAATGCAGATGTAATCCTTAAGATATCTTCCTTCAAAGCCTTCAGGTATAATGAATTATCTGGATTAACTGTTCTGATCTTCTCAAGCAATTTAAGAAAAGTACGATCATTGTTTGTGCCTCTCTGAGGGATATCAAACATCTCTCTTGCTCTATCCCACTTGCTTCCCATCTTCATCTTGACATTTAATCTCCTTTCCTTCACATGAATACTATGAAGACGTTGTTTGTCTTCATGTTCAGATTTTTGAATTTTAAGCTTTTGAGATATAATGTCCGAGACCTTGGCATTTTCATCTTCCTTTCTTCTCAGATCTGCTTGCTGTTTCTTCAATTCTTTCTGTAATAAGGGATCAAGAGTGTACAACTCATCTTCATCTTCCCAGTCATCAAAGTTGGCCACTTCTTCAACCTCCTCTACACCAATAGTTTCTTCAGGGATAGTCTCCTCCAGATCACCAGACATATCATATTGAAAATCACCCTGTTCACCATGGTAGTAGAAAACATCATCAAAAGTAGACTCCTCCATTGACTGTTTCTGCTTACCCTTACCCTTATCTTTTCCAGAAGCTCCTCCAGCTTCTCCTTCACCTCCTTTTTCTCCCCCTTAGTTGAGGAATCTTCTACAGATGTAAATTTGACAGCTTCAGGATTGACCTCACTTGTTCCCCTTATATCTCCTTCATCTCATCTATCTCCTCTATCTCCTCTTTGATCAACATCATCTTCATCATCACCCTCAAAGAATGTTTTCTGTTCAGTAGTGGGTTGATGTGAATTCTTGATCATATAGTACAGATGCTTCATTGAGATGCTCCATTCCACCTTCAATCTTTGCAAACCTTTGTTCATTAAACCACTGATTTTCATCAACCGTTTGCTGAATGTAGTCCACTTAAGTAGAAACGGAAGCAATCTGCTGAGCATTTGAAGTTGTAAGATCAGAGACGTCCGAAGCCATAAGTACATGAGATTGCTGGATTTCAATGATCTTGGGTAGGAGAGTAATCTTCAGACCTTTAATATCATCATTTATAGTACCCAGCTGATTAGTTACAGAGGTGGAAGAAGAAGACCGTTCAACCACTTGTGCTTTGAGAAGATCTTTTTCAGCCTGGGTTTCCAAAAGTTGTTTCTGTAGAGCAGCTATCTGAGCTAACAACGAAGCAGTGTTTGTGTCAGTGTGTGCACTCACCTCAATTTCTCTCAGTGGTGTTTCACTCAACTCACGTGCTTGTGTATCACTCTGTGTTTGATTCTCATTTCTAATCACTAGCTGTCTATCCATATTTGGAGATGATGTACTGCATAAGAAATCACCCTAGCCCCTTCAAGAGAGGTCAGTGGTGGTGCAATGGGAGTTCGCAATTCCCAATCCCTGGTTGAGTCTGTCAAAACATTTGACATTGTAAACTGAATTGCTTCATTGACAGACTCACCTGGTTGCCTTTCACTTTCTCCAGTGTAAACTGCGAGTGAAAAATCCCTTAAGGGAGCCAGAGATGTTCCCTCTGGGAGGGGAGAAAATGATTCTATTAAGAGGGGCAAAGAATCAGATTTTCCCTCTGATACCTGTGAAGGCACTTCTACCGTAACTATGGTAGACACTGTGTCAGATCCTAAGTGCTCTCCTAACAACGTGTCCTGAGTTTCTTCTATTTGAATGTCTTCTCCCATTGTGAGTAATGGGAGTGTGCTTGACTCATTACAGGTTGCCAGGGCCCGATGACGAATTTCAATAGATTCATCCTGTTGAGAGGATGTCTCCAGAGACTGTTCAGTGGCCATTTCAAAGTCCATATCCTGTTAGGAGGATATGGATGGGCTAACAGATGCCTCCCTGTAGGTTTTTCTTTTCTTTAGAGGAGGAGACAGAGTTGTGGGTGCACTCAGTGTTTGTTCACTACTTGACCTTTGTCTAACAAGAGAAGCAGTTTCAGGTTGAAGGGTTAAAGGATTTGACACTGTGTTTGGCTCTATGACCTGGGTTAGAGATTGTGGTTCTACAACCTCTTGGTCAGCCCTATCAACCACTTGGGTTTCAGCAGAGGTGCCAGATGATCCAGGGATATGATGAATTACCTGTAGTGGCAGTGCCTCTGAAGTTCCAGCTGCAATGACTAACTGTTGCTCAGGAACAAAAGGTTGAAAAGCAGGAAGTTGAATGAACTGTGCCATGAATGGGGTGACTACCACTGGAGTGATGTTCAATTTAAAAGAAGTGTGGAGTCTTTAATAGAACTTACGATCAGAAGTAGGAGAAGGAACATATAAAGCATTTCTAAACATCTCCCTATGAGCATCGGATAGCACATGATTGATTAAGATAGTGAGAAATCGAGGATAGAAACATCTAACTTTCCTATCACTATCATGATCAATCCTGGCATTTGATACTCTTCTAACTATAAGACTCCAAATAAGATGACCAATGTTAAGTCTAACATTAAACACAACAACATAAACAATATATTGTAACAAAGATGGAATATTTTGAAAATTGCTTTTAGTACAGTTGCTGAAAACCTTAACCAATATATCAAAGAAAACATCCTATTCACATACTAAATTAGCTTTACTGATTTTAGGCAACTCCAAAGGACCTTGATAATGAATACTGTTGAAAAACTGAATTAATTCAATATCAGAGGGAGACCTATCAAAGTTGTCCCTAGGAAGTTGAAAAACTTCACAAAACAGATCCTCAGTAATAGTGTACTGTGTGTGCTCAATTGTGAAAGTTATAGACCTAGAATTATCAGTAATCACAGCACTAGCACACAGTAACCTCAATGGTTCAATTTTTAAATCAGCAGATAGACAAATAGCACGACTGACACAACACTGCGTATTTAAAAACTGAATCCAAGGTCGAAAACGATCAACAGGGCATTTCAACGGATCAAAATACCCATTATAATTGTTCTTAACGACCTCAAAATTCTGAGCCATAATTTACTAAACAAAAATTAACACAAATAAACAAAAATTCAAATAATTTTGAATAATTCGAATTTAAGGATTTTAAAATTAATTAAAAATTAATTAAAAATCCAAAATTTCAAAGTTCTCCAAAAATTACCAAGTTTTAGTATGTTATTCCTTATCACAAACCACACACCCTGCAATTTTTAGAATAAAAAAAATCACCTATTAAACACTAAAAACGAATACTAAAACCTTTGAACTTCAAAAACTCGAAAACACAAAAACTTGACGAAACTCGGATTTTAAGTACTCGAATTAATGGGATTGAGAAGATGAATCCAGTGATGGTCTTAGATTTTAAAACAAGCAAAAAACGAATTCAAAAATTGAAAAATAAATGGGCAGCAGTTCGTTATACAGAAGGAAGAAAACGAAGAGAATAAGAACAGTTAAGTTAAAACTTGAACTGATAGTACTATGGTAAAAGTTAAAAAAAAAATACAATATATATATATATATATATATATAAGAGAATTGGTAGTACTAAGGTAAAAGTAAAAAAAACGGTAGTACTATGGTAAAAAACGGTAGTACTAACAAATAAAAAGGAAAAAACAAAAAACAAAAAACAAATAAAAGCTAGTAGTACTGACAAAATAAAAAAGGAAAAAACAAAAATTCAAATAAAAATAGCTAGTAGTACTATCAAAGGATAATACTACCGAAAGTACTACAGGTTTAAAACACTGAAAGTACTTAGAAAATGAAAAAGAAAAAAAAGAAAAAAAGAAAAAAAATACTCTGATAATACTATCAGGTAGTACTATTGGATAGTACTACCGATAGTACTACTAGTATAAACTGCAAGTAATACAAAAAATAATATAATAAATATATAAAAATAGAAATACTAATAGTAAATACTGTGAGTAGTACTTAGATAGTACTACTAGTACAAAACTAGTAATACTAACGAAAAATAGGAAATAAAATAGAAAAAGCAGATTTTAATTAACATAAAATGCAGAGAATTAATAAAAATTTACAGAAATTGTCTAAAAATGCAGAAAAAATATGTACAAGTTCAGAAAATTCACAGAAAAATGCATAAATACCAGAAAAATATGCAGAAAATTATAGAAGTGCAATAAAATAATATAAACCTGCAGAAAAGTTCAAACAACAATTTATACAATCTGAAACTAACTTAAAATGATTCTAAATAATTAAATTTTCAATAAAAATAAATTTCTCTACTTAAAAGATATGAGAAAAATAATTTTAAAGAAAATAAAATATTCAAAAGTATTTAAATTAACAAGCTTTACACATTTAAACAAGAATGCAATATTTAACATTTAATATCAACAAGAGAAAATGATACTTGATAAGAACAAACATAACAGAGATACAGTTAAACACTAAGACTGTTCAACATACCCAATTTACCAACTAACCTGGTAAATGTGGATTCATCAAAAGATTTAGTGAATATATCTGTAGTTTGTTCTTCCGTGGGTACAAAATGTAACTCCACAGTACCATTCATGACATGCTCTTTGATAAAATGATACCTTATGTCAATGTTCTTCGTTCTCGAGTGCTGAACAGGATTGTTGGAGATTGCTATGGCACTTGTATTGTCACATAAAATTGGAATTTTGTCTAATACAAAGCCATAGTCCTTTAATTGATTCCTTATCCATAAGATCTGAGCACAACAGCTTCCAGCAGCAATATATTCAGCTTCTGCTGTTGAATTTGAAACTGTTTGTTGTTTTTTGTTATACCAGGAAATAAATCTACCTCCTAGGAATTGACAACTCCCAGAGGTACTCTTCCTATCTACAACACTTCCTGCATAATCAGAATCTGTATATCCAACAAGATTAAAACCAGAATCTTTAGGGTACCAAATACCTAAATTAGGTGTACCCTTAAGATATCTCAAGATTCTTTTAACAGCAACGAGATGTAAATATCTAGGATTCGCTTGTAACCTTGCACATAAGCATGTAGCATGCATAATATCAGGTCTACTTGCAGTAAGATAGAGTAAGGAGCCAATCATACCTCTGTAGCTTGTAACATCTACCTTGATAGAGTTATCACAAGCTCCAAGTTTGACAGCTGTTGAAGATGGAGTCCTTGCTGAAGCTGAATCCTCCATGTGATACTTCTTGAGGAGTTCTTTGAGATACTTGGATTGACAAATAAATATACCATTTGACCTTTGACTTACTTGTAATCCAAGAAAGAAATTCAGCTCACCCATCATACTCATTTCAAACTTACTCTGCATTAGCTTAGCAAATCTCTTACAGAGATCATCATTAGTAGACCCAAATATGATGTCATCCACATAGACTTGGACTAGTATCATATCATTTTTGTGTTTCTTAGAAAAAAAGAGTTTTGTCTATGATACCTCTAACAAAACCATTTTCTATAAGAAAACCAGAGAGAGTGTCATACCATTTTCTTGGGGCTTGTTTGAGACCATAGATAGCCTTGAAGAGAAAGTACACAAAGTCCAGCAACTCCTGATTTTCAAAGCCAGGGGGCTGTTCCACGTACACTTCTTCATCCAGCTAACCATTCAGGAATGCACTCTTAACATCCATTTGATAAACTTTAAAATTGGAGTAAGATGCAAATGCTAAGAACATCTTGATAGCCTCAAGCCTAGCCACTGGTGCATAGGTTTCATCATAATCAATTCCTTCAGCTTGTGAATACCCTTCAGCAACCAGTCTTGCTTTGTTTCTGGTAACAATGACATCCTCATCTAATTTGTTTTTGTATACCCATCTTGTACCAACTACTTTCCTGTTCTTTGGTCTGGGTACCAGCTTCCAGACTTGCTGTTGTTCAAACTGATTGAGTTCATCTTGCATAACAATCACCCAATCTGGATCACTCAGTGCTTCCTCAGTCTTCTTTGGTTCCATCTCAGATAGAAACCCTGAATAGTGACATTCATTCTCAGTAGCACTTCTAGTTCTAACTCCAACATCTGGATCACCAATGATCAGCTCAAAAGGATGAGCTCTATTCCATACAATCTGTCTTGGAAGATTTGATTTTGATTATTCGCCTTGAAATTCATTCTGATGTTGTGAATGACTAGTTGACCCTTCAATTCCTCCCCCCGAGTTGTTGCTTGATTGCCTTGATGATTCTTCTCCAGTGTTGGTGGCATCTCCATTGTTACCAATGTTTCCACCACCACCACCATGATCATTATCATCATTGTTATTATTATTACCAGCAACAATCTCAGGTGGAGCTTCATCATCTGATTCTGAGTCTGGCAAGTTATCAAACTTCAGTTCTTCAGATGAATCTTCTGTTTGGATACTAAGGAGCTTAGTGTCATCAAATGTAACATTGACACTTTCCTTCACTTGATGACTGTCAATCAAGTACACCCTGTAAGATCTTCTGGAGTAACAAAAAAAAATAGCTTCATATGCCTTGGCCTCAAACTTGCCACGTTTAACATCTCCATCCTTAAGCACAAAGCATTTTGCACAAAATACATGAAAGTATTTGAGAGTTGGTTTCTTGTTATTCATGATCTCATAAGGAGTCTTCATTAAGTCCTTGTTGATTAAAGTTCGATTCTGAGTATAACAAGCAGTATTTACAGCTTCAGCCCAGAAGTACATTGGAAGTCTTGATTCACTTAACATAGTCTTTGCAACTTCAATCAATGTACGATTCTTCCTTTATACCACTCCATTCTATTGAGGAGTTCTAGGGGCTGAATACTGTCTTGTTATTCCTTTATCTGCACAAAAGTCATTTAGGACTGCATTCTTGAATTCAGTTCCATTATCTGACCTTATAGCTCTAACAGGGAATCTAGAATCCAGCTCAATCAACTTTATATGATCAATCACCATCTGTGGGGTCTCATCCTTGGAATGTAGGAATAAAACCCAAGAATATTTGGAATAGTCATCAACAATCACAAGTGCATATTGTTTCTTTGACATGGACATCACATTAACTAGACCAAACAAATCCATATGCAGTAGCTGATGTGGTTCAGTTATTGATGATGTGTCAGTGCCTTTGTGAGAAGTTTTCTTTGACTTTCCTTTCTGACATGCCTCACACAGTCCTTCCTGTGTAAATTCCATTTGAGGCAGACCTCTCACCAATCCCCTCTTGACTAGGGAGTTCATTGTTTTGAAGTTTAGGTGAGACATCTTCTTGTGCCATAGCCAACTTTCATCTGATGAAGCTTTGGCATAAAAACAATTAACTTCATCTTTGGATCCTGAGTACAGATCAGCTATGAACAAGTCACCTTTCCTTACTCCTTGAAGAGCAGGCTTTCCATTCTTCTTGTGAAGGATCTGACACTTCTCTTTCTCAAAGGAAACATCATATCCACTGTCACAGAATTGACTGATGCTGAGAAGATTGTGCTTCAGACCTTCCACAATGGATACATCTTGAATGATAACATTTCCTGATTCCAAACAGCCATATCCTCTAGTTATACCCTTGATGTTATCTCCAAAGGTAACTCCTGGGCCAACTTTCTCAACCACATTTGATAGCAGGGATCTATCTCCGGTCATATGTCTTGAACATCCACTGTCCAGAATCCACACAACACGGTTTACCTGTGCCACACCCTGCAATATCAAATTGATTAGTCCTTCCTCGGAACCCAAACTTGATTGGGTCCGTCATATTTAAAGAACTGGCCTTTGCAGGCAAAACAACATTTTTAACTCTAACTACTTCAACCTCTTTCACAAAAGAGCGTTTCCCATTTATAGCCAGCCTTAACACATTTCTGAGTAGGCTTAGGGATAAATGAATCCACTCTAGTCTTAGGAGGACTAGTAGTATTAGATCTAACATGCTTCTTATTATTCACATGTTGACGGGGAGCAGTCTTATTATCAGATACACGCTTACTATTAAAATAAGCATACATAACATTAAATGCACAAGACATGCAATTCACCACACCACATGCTTTATGAGACAAATTAATAGCAGGCATGTTAGTTCTACTGTTGTTTTGAATGTCTAATTTAGTCTCTGTTGTTGAAACAACTTTGACTTGTTTCTCAGACATACATTTGTTGGACTGATCAAGTTCAAAAGCAAGATCCTCAATACGCATCTCCTCTTGAATAATGATGGAATATTCATTGAGAGGTTCTGCCAAGGATTCTCTAAAGAAAGGTTTTTCAATACCCTTAAGCACATGTGGTACACCCCTTTCTTCAGCACTGACTCTATTAGGGGTGTTAATGCTTAATTCTCCAATAGCCTTATTATAGTCATACCCTATTCCTACAGTGTGACCAATAACTTGTTTATTGAAGATCTGTTATTCCCAGAACAATGCAACCTAAATTGTAGAAGGGGGGGGGGGTTGAATACAATCTAGTTAAATTTACAGAACTTTTTCAAACTTTCTACGGTGTGAACATATGTGCTTGTAAATTTAACTAAAAGTTGTGTCAAGGCTTGAACATAAATGAATTCTTCAAGTTAAAAAGAAATGCAGGAGACAAGTAAACTTTTTAAACTTTTCAGGTGGGTTTCTTGGAAAAAACCCACCTGAGGTGTATATTGGAAGAATTCTCTGGTTTTGTTTTTCAATAAACTCCAGCTGCTTACACAGATGATGAAAGAGAGCCTAAGTGTTTTACATTCAGCTTTGTGCTCTCTTCACACACTTTTCTATGCTACTCCACACAGTCTTATATACATCGACTGTGTGTTATAAACAAAACCTACAACATAATAAAATATTACATTTTTGGTTCTGCTCGTTCACATGCTCGTCTCAGAAACTATCCTATTCGGGAAATGCCTTGGCTGGTATCACAGATCAACTTGTATAGTCCCAAATGGTGCTTTCTGATTGAGTGTGCTTCTCTCTTCAAAAATTACTAAGTCCATGCAATTGACCTAGCTTCCAAGCCCATGTGACATCTGCATGAAAGAGACCTTTCCTTGGTTACCCGACTGTCAAGTCACTATCAGCTGAGATAAGTGAACATGTAGTATTGCATATAGGTCTTCATGCTTGTCAAGCTTTTCCTTTGTGTCCAGTTAGAAGATAAACTTCTAGGTAGCTGATTTAACTCTTATTTATCCATCGAGACATAAAAGACAATAGATGACTTCACATTTCACTTGTAGGAATTTGAGCCTTCGAATATTTACAATTTTGACTCCCTATTCCATACATCTTTTGCGTCGTTATCCAACATCTTTTAGTCACGGATGTGTAATGATGATCTCTGAGACTGTCCTCCATTCAACCTGTTAAATAAAGAAACCTTCAAAAGATTCCGTTACATAGATTTGTTTTTCATGTTGAATGAGATGAACATCAATAGGCGTATTAATTCCTTATCCGTAGACTACCATTCTACGTCAATTATCCATAGAAAGGTAATTACAGAATATCCGTAGAAGTAATATTCCATAACTGTAACAACCCGGGTCAAATCCCGAGCGTTTTTCGAAAATCGGGTCAAGTCTCGATTCCAAGTCCGAATAAGCCGAAGCCTACTGGCCCAAACGCATCCAACTTGGGTAACAACTAGCCCACCACAGGCCCCCAAAAGATCATGATTTGTTGGTGCTAATTAGTAGTAGTACTTTGCCTTATAAACTGAACAGAAGTCCCAAATCTCCTCGATGTGGGACTGGGGTGTTACAAACTCCCCCACTTAAACTCTTGACGTCCTCGTCAAGCTTGAACGGATAGCCCATAGGTTCCAAGATCGTTCCTCCCTAGCCATTGTGGGATAATACCGGCTGGCTTCGTGTCCCCACCTCCGGACCTCTGTCCATTGTGGGATAATACCACCAGCCTTCGTGTCCCCACCTCCGGCAACTTGCCTCGACAAGCTTTCGAGAGTCGGCTCTGATACCAACTGTAACAGCCCGACTTTTCGGACTATTAAATCTAAATACAAAACTAAAATAAAATACATTTCATTACTCAATAAATACCAATTTCACAAAAGTCAAAGCAACGGTCAAACTAAATAATTCATAAACATAAAATCGGAGACGCAGCTCCACAATTCAACAATAAAGTCTAACATATAAGTAATTTATTTCCATAAATCTTTAAACAAAATCACATAGCAGCACGAAATTGCAAAAGTCCACAGTCTTATTGTTACTTAGCTTCCACAACGAATGAACCTGAAATGTTAGGAAAAGGGTGAGCTACATAGCTCAGCAAGTAACAGATTGACTTATCGATATTCTCGAAAATCAGTGGGCGTTTTAACAAAACAGATTTTCTCAAAACAATAATAATTTTGAAAACCTTTGCGAAACAAATCCAACCCAAAGTTTACATTATAAAAATCCAGAATTTAAAACAAGAACAGAATTTAAAACAAAAACGAAATTCTTATAAATGCCACAGTCTTGCTCTACGACCACACTTTCCCAGTAGCCGGGATCTTATTCTTATTCTTATACATCACACTTTGCCAGTGACCGGCATCTAAAGTTCAATAATCACGCCCCCTTAATAGGTATCTAAAGTTGCACACTTGTGCGCCTACCAAGGGTATCTAAGGCTAGTTCCGGAACTATAGCGTAAATTTCGAACAGGTTCGAAACGTAGAGACTGAGGGATTCGAAGATTCTCGTATCTTATATCTTATATATTTCGGAACAATATTCTTATATCTTATACGAAAACTGAAAATTATGGAGTCAAAATATCTTTTCCGAAAATAAAAGTAAATCAAAAAGTACTTACCTCCAAGTCGACTGATCATTAAAATCCAAAAATAATAATAACACGAACAAATCCTAAAACAATATTTTAATAAACAAAATAGAAAACCATTAATCATTTATGCAACACACAATTTTATATATACACAGTAGCTAAATACGCTACATATTAAAATGATAAAACAGGTGACAAAATCAAAAGCATGTCGACTGTATTAACCCAGGTAAACTGAATCCCATGTATATGCAAAAGAGAACAGAAAGAATTGTGCATGCATGGGATTAACAAACACAAATTGGCCACCTATAAATTAACATCTTAATATGATCAATTAATTATTCTAAGTAACTGAGAAAGAAAAATACTTAAGTTATATCTACATGAAGCACACAAAATTTATATTTGCTAAACATGATATTGCATATTCGGATTAATTTGCTAACATAAATAAAAACTAATTATTAACAATATTGTGCCGGCCATAGAAAATCATCACGAAGTAATGTTTTACAATACAAAATTGAGGTACATGGCATGGTCATGAGTAAAACTATGCTCATATGTTCACTTGAATACATAAGATATAACTGTGAAACATAAAATTAATACATGTTGAGCATAAACAGGAGACAAAACAAAGAAACAATTGATGATATTGAAACACATGGCCGAAAGACGTACTTGCGGGCAGCGGCTGGATGAGACTGTACAACCTCTTCTTTTTCTTAAAGGTGTTTATATAGGGTACACACAACCTAAAATTACATTAAGTAATTCTAAAAATATAAATATTCTACACACATAAATAATTAAAATAAAAATATTTTGATTTTATAAAATAAATTCTCACACTTCTTTCCTATAATAACGAATCTTATCGTAAATCAAATAAATTGTATGAAAATAATTCTAAAATAGTTTTCTTTTTTGAAAAATAATTATCTAAATAAAAATTACTTAAATATCTAGTAATAAAATAGAAATAAATATAGGGATTTTACATACACATTCTCTTTTCCCTCACTTATATACTAATCTAACTCTATACATATTTGTGTTTTGTCTCTATCATTGTGTAACTAACTTGCCAGCTCAGCTTGTTGACTTGCCAGCTCACTATCTTGACTTGCACCTTGTATACTAACATCCCCCCTCAAGTTGGAAGGAGAGAAGAGATTAACAACTCCCAACTTGGACAATAAGTATGCCAACTGAGATGAAGACAGAGCCTTTGTGAGGAGATCCGCAGGTTGATCCTTAGAAGAAATATAATGAGTCTTCACGAGCTGTTGCTGAATTTTCTGACGAACAAGATGGCAATCAATTTCGATGTGTTTGGATCGCTCATGAAACACGGGATTAGAAGCCAAATAAAGAGCAGATTTATTATCACAAAACAGAGAAACATATGTATGCACAGGGACACCAATGGATTTAAGCAGAGAAACAAGCCACATTAGTTCACAACATTTATCAGCTAAGGCACGGTATTCGGCTTCACTAGATGACCTAGAAACAGTCACTTGCTTCTTGCATTTCCAAGAGATAAGACATGATCCTAAGGTAATGCAATAACCAGTAAGAGAGGACCTAGACAAAGGGCATACCCAAGTGCATTTAGAGACATCTTCCACAATGGTTAAGAACACAGTACACTTGTCATGAGTACAGGTTTTATACGGTCCCCACAAATCACAATGAACTAATGAAAATAAAGTATTGTTTGATGAAGTACTAGAAGGAAAAGTGAATCGTTTATGTTTAGCTTTATGACAGATATCACAGGTTTTGAACAAACTATTATCTACAGAAGGAATGAACTTGAGCTTAGACATAACAGTAGCTGAAGGGTGCCCCAACCTAGCATGCCATAAGGTAAGAAATGGGTTGGGACTGGGAAGAGTAGAGGCACACAAAGGTCCAGCAGTGGAAGACAGATGGGAATGACAATACTTATAGAGACTTCCTTCAAGTTTACCTTTCTCTGTCAACATCCTCTGTTGTTGGTCCTGAAGCATACAGTTAGGGGTCATTTGGCAATTCTGAATAATTTATACCTGAATGATTAATATTTCTGAATGAATTGAGATCTGAATTCTGAACGAATAATATCATTTGACTAAGAAATTTCTCCAAACATCTGAATGATACTTTTTCAAATTTATCCATTTGTCACACAGTGATATTAAATATTAAAGAATTTATCATTACAAATTACAATAAAATAATTTTACAATGTAACATACAATATTTCATATATATATTTTTAACCAAAAACTATTAAAAAAATAATTCTGATTTTTGTTAAATTAATATATGATTTTTTTGAAAAGTATTTAAATTAAATTTAACATTTCAAATTTTTTATCTAAATTTTAATTAAAAGTAGAATTAGAAACTTGTATGTATATAGGTAACAATATATTTGAATTACATATTATAATTTAGAAATAAACAAATATAGAAGTATTATTTAAATTATATGGTATAATTTAGAATTATTATAATTTAAAGTACTTTATTTAATTTAAAAGCAAAAGAATACCACGGATGAAGGAGTTATGTACATGTCCACACTTATCTGACTCGTTCGGCTGTAATATACAAACTGAACCGATTCAGAACTTTAAGATTCATTCAACAGGGCAAATAAGATCCAAATGACCTTAATGAGCAGAATCGCTCAGTTCAGCTAATTCAGCAGCCATTCAGAGCTAAACAAATGGGGCCTTAGTCATAGAGAATAGAACAATACAGGAATAATGAACTGTAAGTTTGGGTATGGAAATGAGATTGCAACAGAAACTTGGAACACACAACACATGATGAAGTATGATATCATTTGGTAACTTAATGGTACCACAATGAGTTATGGCAGCCAAATTGCCATCAGGTAAATACAAAGAAGCATTCATAACAGTGGGGTTGTCTAAGAGATGTAGATGACATGTGACATGATCTGTGCCCCCTGAGTCTAATATCCAAGTAATATAATTGGGTGTATAGGAGGTTTGCATAGTATATACTGAGGAGACAATGCATGAGAAATTACCTTGGGTGAAAGTATCTGCACCTTGTAAAGTAGAGACAGCATTAGCAGTGACTGGAGCATTACTCCATGGAGCCAAAGATTGAATACTGGTCTGAATCATTTGAGTAAGCTGATTAAACTGAGCCTCTGTAAACTGAGCACCAGACTGTCCATTAGGACCAGGAGAACTTGCAGGTACACTGGGAAATCCAGAAGTGACAACATTAGCAGCCTTTTTAACAGTGTTCCTTGGCTTTGGTTTGGGCTGACCATGAAGTCTGTGCCACTCCGGATATCCATGTAAACAAAAATATCTGTCTCTAGTATGTCCAGACATATTTCAGTAATCACAAGTGACTGAATCCTCATTAACAGCAGATTGTTTCTTGTTACCACTCTGTCTTGTAACTGAGGTAGGATAATTTCTGAATCCTGATGTAAAGTTCTTATTCTTAGCACCTGTAAACTTAACACTCATAGCAGCATTCTCAGTTACCACAACCGGATTATGACAATCCCTCTGTACCTCTTCTTGAAGCAAGAGTGAGTAGGCTAGTCTTAGGTTAGGCAATGGTTTCATCATCAACAATTGACCTCTGATTGCAGTAAACTGATCACTTAGTCCCATTAAGAACTGACTTAGCTTGTTAATTTGTTCATATTCCTCCAATTTTATCACATAGACACAACTGCAACTACTCGCAACACAGGTACATTTAGGCAAAGGGGCTAAATCATCTAGTTCATCCATCAATGTACGAAACTTAGTGAAATACGGAGTTATAGACAACGTGCCTTGAGTCAACGACACTAATTCTATCTTCAATTGAAACACTCGAGGAACATTACTATGTGAGAAACGAATAGCAAGATCATCCCAAATTGTCTTTGCCGTAGGGAAATACACAACACTATTACGAATTTCTGGCGTAATTGAGTTCAACAACCAGGATAACACCATATCATTACACCGTGTCCAAACAACATACAACGGAGATGTAACAGCAGGCTTAATCAACGTACCATCAATTAAACCTAATTTCATTTTCGCAGATAGTGCTAACTTGACTGATCTACTCCATTGATGATAATTGTGCTCCGTAAGTAATTGCGTAACTAAAGCCATACCTGGATGATCAGAACTTTGAATGTAATAAGGATGATTCACATCGATTACTGTGGAGGATGACGCAGCCGCCATTGAAGCTGAAGGTTGTGATGAAGTATCAGGTTCAGAATTAGAATTGAGAGCAGCGGAATAAGATCGAGTGCGATTACGCGTCATACATGAATTAGGGATCGTAGCCCTAAAACATCACAAAATTGCTCTGATACCATAACATAATTGAATCTATAGTTGTATGTATAGATTGATGAAGATGAAAGACAATAAACTGTAAATGATGATTATACTAAACAATATTCTACAATTGTTGAAATACACATTCACTTTCCCCTTACTTATATACTAATCTAACTATATACATATTTGTGTTTTGTCTCTATCATTGTGTAAATAACTTGCCAGCTCAGCTTGTTGACTTGCCAGCTCACTATCTTGACTTGCACCTTGTATGCTAACAAGTTTCGATCATTTTTTTGGTTTATTATAAACCAAATCCTCCCCATCCTCACTCTGAAATATCAGAAGTGAATGTTCATAAATTTAGTGGGAATATCATTAACACTACGTTTTCTTTCAAGTTTCATAATCCTAATGAAAGAATTGATCTGAGCATAGAGAATGCCAAAGTTAGCCTCCACTTCGGTTACTCATCAATTACTACTAAGCAACTTGTTCCCACCATGTTCCTTAAAGTACATGAGCATAAATATTTTCAAGTAAAATTTTTCGAGGAAAAATTTGAATTTGAGCCAGAAATTGGTAGTAATGTTAAATCTGCACTAAAAAATAAAAAATATCTATTTTCACTAACTATTAAAATTAAAATAAAAGCTCATTTAAATCAACTTCCTTTGGCATTCCCTTGCACACTTGTTTTAAGATGTTTTGTTGTAGCTCATAGTCCCACGGGTAGACCTGGCAATTCGTGACGTGTCGTGTACTTTCGTGTTTCCTGTATTAAAAGGTTAAACCATTAACGAAACGAAATAAGTTCGTGTACCCATTTTGAAAAAAACGAAAACGAAACGAAAAATTTCGTGTAAACACGAAAAGTACACGAAAATACACGAAAAGTACACGAAAAGTACACGAAAAGTACACGAAAAGTACACGAAACGAAAACGATAAGTGCTGAGTGCCCATTGACCATGACCAATACATACAGATTATTTTAAGTATTTAAGAATTATGATATACAATATTTTGAGTATATAATTTTGTATAAAAATAATACATACAATATTTATTTATGATATGTATTTATATACTTTTAAAATATTTATTAATTTATTTAATTATTTCGTGTACTTTCGTTTCGTGTCGTGTACCCAAGGGTAAACCCAAAACCGACACTAAATTCGCTCGTGTAATTTCGTGTTCGTGTATTTTCGTGTTCGTGTACTGAAAAAATCAAACCAAACCCGTAATTTTCGTGTCGTTTTCGTGTCGGGTACGAAATTGTCGGCTTTACCCACGGGACCTCTATTGTTTTCTTCCTGTCATAAAAAATGATTTTATAATACTAAAATATATTATTTAACATATATACACAAAATAATAATAAAAATGGGCTTTCAATTTTATTTTGAAAAAGACAAATATGATGTTGATACATCTATCAATCTCTGGTTCAAATTCAGTTTATTTTTCAAAAAACATTCTTGTAAAATATTTATGAATGTTATTCTCAATAATCTTCCGAATTCCTATTGCTCACTTGTCAAAATACTCATCGACTCTTTATGTAATTCTCTCGGATTTTGTTTTCAACACAACTTCTAGCTTTTCTATTTAATTAATGATTGAATACGTAAAAAAATGTGATAATTAGTTATTCTTTTCTAACTTTCGTCTAATGCAACTGACAGGATCCTACAAGTGAAGCTAATGCAAGAAGAAATCTTTACTAGAGTCGGAAAAATGAAGAAAGAGTGTGATAGTGTTCTGACAAAAAACCGCCCGCCCAATAATTTTCAAGTCCTCTCTTTTTCTTTTTCTTTTTTGTGTGTGTATTTAGCACTACAGAGAGATTAATGTATACCTAATATCGTCAAAAAATGTTAAAGAGCGGAGTAGTAAGAAAAAACAGCTCTAGGATCTGTAGGAAAGGGGGGGAATTATTGTAAATTGTTTTTTAGTATCTTGGATCAACACTACCTTTGTCAGAATAGTTGCTTACTTCTTGGAGTAGTCAGAAGCTATTTTCTAATTTATTTATTTTTTTTGTGAAACTTTGCCTAGTCTATTAGCTTCTCTTTTTGTGACAAAAAGAGATTAAATTAAGTTGATAAAGATTATTATTTAATAGATTTTAAATGCTCATTTTAATTTTTGGGCTCTATCCTGAATTTCAGAAATTAGATTTGAACAATTTTGTAGCCCACGGAAAATTAATAAAATAAACTTTTTTTTTGCCAAAGGAAAAAGATTTCATTCATTCATCATATTGTTCATCAGTACAGAAATGAACTCTGGATGAGTATTGCTCGTCCACCATATACATTCAGCATTAGAACAGTTATACCTCGAACTTAATCGAGACACCTCTATTTTGTAAATCCATCTCTAGAGCTTTACACTCTCCAATGATCTGTCCAAAATGCGATAGCATGGTGTGTGATGCTCTGATAGCCTGCACTGCTAGCGCGCAGGCAGTCAGTTTCAACCATTACACCTGACCACCCTTTTGTTTTTATACAACTTAGTGCTTCACGAATGGCAATAGATTCGGCAATTTCCGGAGTAACACAACCACTTACTCCATTTGTTCTTGCTTCCACCAACTCGTCATTGTGATTCCTGGCAACAAACGAGTAGATATATTTATTTGTTGGTTCAAAGATTGCAGCGTCAGTATTTACCTTAATCATATTTTCGTTTGGTAAAGTCCAATGCTCATCGCCATCTGCTGAAGTCATTAACCCCAGAAAATTATCAAATGACCTGTCTTGAGCTTGCATCCATTGATTAAGGATCACTTTAGCTGATTCCACCACCTCTGAGACCTCCATACTTTTTTTATTCCAGACTACCTCGTTTCTGAATTTCCACAGAGACCAACCCAACATAGGAGCAACCTGGCGAATTCTAATATCTGGAATGTCAAAGACAAACTCTAACCAATCTACAAAGGAAACATTTTGCTGATTGATAGTACTCACCTCAGTTTTTGCCCAACAAGCTGATGCAAAAGAACAAGAAACAATAGCGTGAAAAATTGTCTCAGGTTTTGCATTACACATCGGGCAAAGGACATTCACCTCGACTTGCTTCGTTCTTAGCTGAGATTTGGTTGGGAGACATCCAGTTGCAGCTCTCCATAAGAAATTCTTTACTTTCGGAGGAACTTTTAAATTCCAAAGTTTTCTCCAAAATCCAGAGTTGTCACTGGAATGGTGCACCCCTCTTTTTACTTGCAGAATCTTATATGCACTCTAAATCGAGTATTGGCCAAGTTTTTCTTCATGCCAAAACCACCCATCAGGATCATTGTTATGCAGTGGAATTGATAAAATGAGACTGGCATCTCTTTATTAAAGATGTCATGAATTAAATCTTCATCCCGTTGGTTAGTGTTTGGAAACATGAGAGAGGAAACCATATTCTCTTTCAAAGCTTCATTAGTTGTTGAAACGTATGGGATATCAGTGTTTGATAACTAAGGATCTGCTAGAGCGTTTATACTAGTCCTATCTCCAACTCGACAAACCATGCCCTGATTTAGGAGCTCTTGTGCTTGAAGAATAATCCTCTAAATTAAACTCGGGCTCCCCCCATGTTTTGCAGATAAGAAAGAACTTTTTGGATAATACCTGGCCATATAAATCTTTTCCACCAAACTTTCAGGATTCAACACAAGTCTCCAACCCTGCTACCCAAAAGAGCGATATTAAAATCATGCAAGTTACGGAAGCCTAAACCTCCTTCCAGTTTGGGTTTAGCCATTCTTTCCCAAACCATCCAATGTATGCATCTATCTTTGTTTATGGAAGTTTTCCACCAGAATTTACACATCGTGCGTTCCATATCTCTACATAGCTCCAGAGGCAATAAAAATACGCTCATAGCATAGCTTGGCATTTCTTGTGTTAATATTTTAATTAAGATTCCTTCCCTCCCTTGTTTAGCAACTTGCCATCCCAATCTTGCACTTTCTGAACTCTTTCTTTCAAATATCCGAGAATTGTTGTTTTCTTTCTTCCCATTTTGTTTGGTAACCCCAGATACATACTATTATCATCAGCTTCCTTTAAATTTAAGATATCACACATCTCCTTCCTAGTAGCAGCATTTGTATTTCGACTGAAAAAGACTAAAGACTTGTTCACATTAATTTGCTACCCCGATGCCTTCTCAAACGTTGCAAATAGTTGAAGCACGTGATTAGTTACGACTATGTTAGCTTTGCAGAATACGTAGCTATCATCTGCGAAGAACATATGTGACACAAAAGGCGCACCTCGAGCCACTTGAATCCCCTTAAACAAACTTCTTCTTTCATAGTCTTTGATTAGAGCAATAAATCCCTCCATACAAATGAGAAATAGATGAGATGACAAATGATAGCCTTGGCGAATCCCTCTTCTCAGAATGATCAGCCCAAACTCTCTCCCCGAGTGTGTAATATGATACCTAGCTGACGTGACACAAGCCATGAACAAATCAACTATTTTTATGCTGAGGCCGATATACACAACACCGCTTTTAAATAACCCCACTCAACTCGATCGTAGGCCTTGCTCATATCTATCTTGAGAGCCATCCACCCATCTTTTCCTTTCGTTTTCCTCTTCATGTAGTGCATCGCCTCGCAAAAGATCATTATATTATATGAAACCAAGCGACCCAGGATGAATGCGCTTTGGTTCTCAGATATTACATAATCAATCACACTTTTCTATCTATTAGCGAGCACTTTGGACAAGATTTTATAAAAAAACATTGCACAACAAAATGGGTCGTGGATCTAACATTGAGGTTGGATTTTTCTTTTTTGGAACCAATACAATATTGGTATCAGTTAGGTATTCCTCGAATGTTCTCGAGTCTACAATTTTTTTTTCAAGCTGGATAATGTCGCCTCCAATTATACTCCAATATTTTCTGGTAAAACCCCGGACTTAGACCATCCGGACCTGGAGACTTGTCAGGATGCATATGGAATAAGGCATTTTTGACCTCTGACTCTTCGATAGGCTTCATTAACTCTCCATTCTCCTCCCCAATTATCGTAGTAGGCATTTTTGATGCTTTGAAAAGCTCTTCGAAATACTGAACCATTAGATTTTGAAGTCCTGTATCATATTCAAAAACCTGACCAGTATCATTCTTTAAAGACTTAATATTATTAGTCTTTCTCCTTGTTTTTGCTGATGCGTGAAATAATTTACTATTACGATCCCCTTCTTTAAGCCACAGTTGTTTTGATCTCTGCTTCCAGAAGATCTCATGTTGTTTCAAGGCTTCGGAAAGCTCATTGTTTTCATCCTGATACATTTTAACCGATGTTTCATCTCGACGTCCCTTCACTGCTCTCGATTTATTTTATACTACATAAATCACCCGTTTATACCGTGTCGATCACTATTTTATACTCCCTCCGTCCCATTGAGTTATATACATTAGGTTTGGACACGGAGACCAAGAAAACATATAAAAAATGAGTAAAGTTAGATGAAAAGTGGGTAAAGTGGTGGGACCTATCAATATTTAATAATAGATTTGAGATATTGTAGGAAAGTAATGGGTGTAATAGTGTTTTATATTATTATAGAATAGAGATAGTGGAGAAAGTAGTGGGTTAATAGTGTTTTATATTATTAAACGTTACTATTTTTGGAATGTATAGAAATGAGAGGGACATCCCAAAATGGAAATGGTATAGAAATGAATGGGACAGAGGGAGTACACCGAAGACCACTAATTTTTGTTTATTGTAAATTAAGAAATCTGCTTGTAATAGTCATTGGGGGTCGATTGTTGATGGTCAATGATGATGGTAGGAGGTCGATAGTAGCAGCGAATAGGAGAAGGAGGTTCACAATAATTACAAGTGGTCGATAGTTGTGATAAGTTGTGGTGACAAGCGGTGATGTCAAATGATGGTGATAGACAGCGATGATAGATGATGGAAGCTAGGGTGATAATGGCAAGACGCCCATTGTTACAGTAGGTGGCCAAATAATGATGATATATGGTGTATATATATGTATGTATATTTTTATATCTGAGCAAATTGTTATATACAAAATAGTGATCATCAATTCACAAACGGGTGATTTCTGTAATTATTAATAGTGATCGACAATTGATCTGATTTCTAGTTTCTAGGCTAATTTTGGTTTCTATTTTATGAATTGCCTATATATATATTGAATATTACTTTATATATTCAATGGGTCCTTAAGGATTTTTCCAAAAATTATTATCTTATGATTTTAGTGAATATATTACTTTATCCTATTGACCCAAGTCGGGACCGGAGAAATATATTACTTTATCGAGGTTATTACTTTATTGGGTATTATTTTATCGAGGTTTAACTGTATTATGGTTCTAGGGAAAGACATTTTTGTTTATTGATGATTATGTTCTATGGATTTTTTTTAGTTATTTATTATGTCTTTATTTAATGCAATATAAATGTTAGAATAATAAAAGTCCTCGGAATAAACATGTATTCTATATCTCTAAGTATGTGACTTGGAAATGAGATTATAGAAATAGTGTTTATAATCCTAAAAATCCCTAGTCGAGTATTATTATTTAAAGACAATCATAATGCATAAAGACTAGTATGTTTGTTGACTGATTACCACATCTCATTGGTAATAGGTTTGACGATACTAAAGTCAAAAACATAAGTTCATGTATGAAATACGTTGCACTAGATTGACCCATCGTGAGATTCTACATGTTAATAGTGTCATAAAAAATACTCACAGTTATAATGATGTAATGATCCTTAGACTTGAAATCTTTACATTTCTAAGGGATTAATATACTTTGATTATACTAAAAGTTACATTTGGATGGGTAATGATAAAAGTGGACATTGGGTATATTATAAATCGTATGAGAAATGTGAACGATCTAGAAAGGATTTAACCCTCTTATATTTTAGGAGAGATATTATTGACCTCTTGTTTGAGTTAGACAATGAAATGCATGGTCATGCTCAAATGTTGATTTGATTTAGATAGTCCACTCATCGGTCAAGAAAATAAAGATTAAATTTTAAAGATGATGACACATTTCATGCCTTGAGTTTAATCTATAATATCGTGGTTATAAGGATTATATTACATAGTACATTATTCACGAAATACTTAATCGAATCACCAATTTCAAGCCCATACAATTGAAGGCCCATACATTTGATGACCCAGCAAGCAAGGAAGGGCAGTTTCGTATTTTAAAAAAATACTCCTATCGCAATGCTTTTCGGCGACCTCCGTAATGAAGAGTAGCGGGACTAAGGGCATATTGGTAATTTTCCATGTCGCAATGCTTGGTTGGGGCAGTTCTTGGTTGGTGGTTGTGACAGTTTTTTCAACCATCCGTGATTGTGGATCAAAATCCCTATTTATATATGTAATGCATGTACATGCATTATAAAGAATACAACAAGTGAAATTGAAGTTATTATTGGCCTCTTGTTTGAGTTAGACTATGAAATGCATGGTCATGCTCAAATGTTGATTTGATTTAGATATTCTACTCATAGGTCAAGAAAATAAAGATTAAATTATAAAGATAATGACACATTTGGGTTGGGTACGGAGGTTAAGAAAAATTAATAGGGTAAGGGAAAAAGTAGGAAAAGTGAGTTTAGTGGTGGGACCAATTAATATTTAATGTATAAAGTGAATATAGTGGAGGAAAGTAGTGGAATTAGTTGATTTTTCTATTATAAAAATTTACTATTTTTGAAAAGTTTAGAAGGGTAAAAAATGGGGAGGGACATTCCAAAAAGAAAAGTGTAAAGAATTGGTTGGGAGAGAGGAGTAGTACATTATTCACCTAAACTTAATCGAAATCCCTACAATTGATGACCCAGCAAGCAAGGAAGGGCAGTTTCGTATTTTAAGAAAACACTCCTACCGCATTGCTTTTTGGCGACCTCTGCAACGAGCAGTAAGGGGACTAAGGGCATACCGGTAATTTTCCCTGCCGCAATGCTTGGTTGGGGCCGTTTTTGATTGATGGTTGTAGACCAGGCAAATCGGATAATCGGTTCGGTTTCGGATCGGATCAATCTCGGATCGGATTAATGTTCGGTTATGATATATTTTTGGTATAGTTCGGATCGGATCGGATTTGATTCTGTTCGGGTCTAATTCGGATTAAAATCGGATGAAATTTGGATTAAAATCGGATGAATTTGGTTCGGATCAAATTCGGTTCGGATCTTTTCGGATCATTACTCATTAATTTTTTTTAATTTGTAATACTTTAAAAATATCTTATTATTAAATATATTATTTTTTATATAAAATAAAGTACTTTTTCAAAAGTATTGATTAAATATCTATGATATTTTTTACATGAAATTATTGTAATTAAGAATTTTGCTTATAAATAGATTAATTTATTGAATTAAAAGTGACCTAATATATGTGGATTATGATCCGTAAATATCATAACTCAACTAAAACCGAATTCACCAATTTTTTAGTTCGGATTTAAATCGAATCTCGTATTTCGAATCATATTCGGTTCGGATAATTTATTATTCGGTTATGATCGGTTCGGATCATAATTGGATCAGATAATTTTCGGTTAAATTTTCGGTTCGGATAATTTTTGGATCGGTTCAAATCGGTTTTCGGATAATTATCGGTTTAACTAATTCGGATACAAAATCGGATTCGGTTCCATGAATTTCGGTTCGGTTCTTCGGATCCGGACCCATTTTGTCAGGTCTAGATGGTTGTGATTTTTTTTTTCCAACCATCGGTGATTGTGATCAAAATTCCTATTTATATATGTAATGCATGTACATGCATAATAAAGAATAGAATAAGTGAAATTGAAGTTATTATAAAATTTATGTTACACTCCCTCCCTTTTTAAATATTTGTTCATTTTTACTTCTGGCACGTATTTTAAAATGAATTGACTGGATAGTTAGATAAATTATTTTCTAATTTTTTTTTAATAAAAGTTTGATATTTAAATTTTTATTCATAAAAAAAACTTGAAAAGTTATTTGTATAACTATTCGATCAAAACATTTTAAAGTGCATATTCAAAAATAAAAAATGAACATATATTGTGAAACGAGGAGTAATATATAAGTACGTATGAGTAGTAGAAGTGCTGTGCATTTGGACATATCTTCCCTCCTTTAGACATGCTGAACTAGTAGCCATTTTCTACATTCTAATCCCAGATCAAGTAGAGTGGAATAATTTATTCAGCAAAGTGTATAACTAAGAGTATTATTATTATTAGGTGCATCAATAAATAATTGTTTTAGGACATGGGCGCCATCAAAGTTGTTAAACTTGAAATAGTATATTACTGACTTGTTTTGAATTTCGATTCGGAACAAAATGACCTCAAATAACATATCTCGGAAAAATGACTTTATATAGCACACTAAAACACAATTTCAAGTAATGTTTAAAAAAATGTAACTTAAATTCACGTTTTCTCAAAGATTTTGATTTTTTGATTTTTTCCTTTGCTATATGGGGTCATATTTTTAGAATGTGCTATTGAGGGCATTTTAACTTCAAATTGTGTCATTGAGAGCCTTTTCTCCGCTGATTGTGAGTGATATGTACTTTTGATTCTGTTTATCTGTGAAAAGAGTGAGAGTATACTTTTTCTTTGAAGACGAACACATTATTCAAAATTTCAACAAAAATGCTAGAGATTTAAAAGGCTTTTCCTAAGGTTCTCACTTCCCAGAATTATGTGTTGCTAAATTTTAATTGGTTTCATTCCCGCCAATTTAGAGGAATAATCTGATAATTTAATTTAGTAAGAATTTGATTTTCGTATCGTGATTTTCAGAAGTTTGCTGAAGATTACAAGTGTAATCTATGTATGTAGCTATTTTCCGGTGATTTGAGGTGGTTTTGTGGTGGTGCTTGCTAACTGAATTCAAAGGTTTGTGAATTGTAGCTACTGTGCCGGAATTAGCGTATCTACCTCGAATTGCCTATGTATCCTTTATGTAGGCATCAACCCTTTACGTAATTCTGACTAAGGAACTGCTTTGATCAGTCACTGGAGAATTCTTGCAGGTGAACTCTCCTTGGTCCTTATTGAAAGAATGAGGTCTCCGTTTAGATGTCTGCCTCTTATATATACACTTCCATGTATATATACATTTATCACTTGATTATATCCTTATCGTATCCGTAAATCTCATCAGGTGAACCTCAGTCAGGAATCGGGAACTTTCAGTCAGGAACCTCTTTCCAGGAACCTTTGTGAATCAGGGTGACCTTTTTCTCTAAAAGTGGGGATGGTAGACCTCAATCCGAAATCTAGGTCATGCGAGATTTTGGAATGTTACAGAAGGTTCCAGCTTCTGCGTAGTCAACTAAGGAAAAACAACTCAAGGATGAGGTCGGTATTACAAAGACACTGAATGATCCAGAGCAGTAAAATTATTGGTACACAGCAGATTATGCTTCTGATATATTTCCAACACCAGTGCAAGTCAGAAGGTGCAACTTTGAACTTTCTATCTGATTGAGTATTTGAAATTGAAGAGAACATCAATTGAGGGGGGTGGAAATGTTTTGTGCTAATGCGAACTCCCCTGATGCCATTTTCACCAGTTACAGTGACAACTGACAATTTCTTCATGTTTATATATTGTTGATGTTATACTTATTATTTATTTGGAACCTAGCATTACATGACAAATAGAAGACAGAACCTAGCATTACATGACAAATAGAATACAGTAGAATTCCGATCATTTGCGAAATTTTCCAGTTGTAGAGGGATGTGAGTTGAAGCAGTCATCAGTGTAGGGACAATTTGGCGAGGGTCAGTGCCAATACCTTGACCCCATTTGCCATATCATCAAGGGATGCAAATTCTTCAGGCTTATGGCTATATCCTGCAAAATCAATACCTCCTTGTAAATAACAACGATACTTTCTTGTTCCGTACATAATTCATTTGTGAAGTTGCAAGAGAATAAAATATATTTGATGCCGTAGGTTTTGTAGCTTATACAATTTAGACTAATCAGCGATTGTTATTAGTTTTAGCTTCATTTTAAAGTTACAGGATCGAAATTACTTATCATGATTGATTCGGATAATGAAAAAAGAGTACGATGCCACTGGCTCAGATAACAGGTGAATGAAAAGATCAAGTTTGTACCTCTGTAGCATGGGATAAAAATCATTCCCATTGGAGATATTCTGCAACAATTAAATGTATGCAGTTATGTACTATCGAGATAAGGATAACAAAGAAACAATAGCACACTTCCATTTCGCTAGTTATAAACAACATAAAATAATTAAGTATGTTGGTGATAATGTGAAGATACCCCTGAAACCATTAACTAACTTACAATTGAAACTTTCTACCATATGCGGGAAGAGAGAGAGAGAGAGAGAGAGAGAGAGAGAGAGAGAGAGAGAGAGAGATTTGATGACAATTCCAGGTAGATTACGAACTTGATGCTTTCATTATGATGTAATGATACAGCACTACGCCCCATATATTCCATCTAGATAAAGGCTTCTTACAAGGGACATCTGTGCATTCCATGGCTTATTTACAATTTTTACGAATATGAGCTGTCTTAGATGCAAGTTCTATAATCAAAATACCTGCACTTTATCTTTATCGCTGCGGAAAACTTTATTCACCTATTATAACAGTACATTAGAGTTCCTTACCTTATCTTAGCTGCATATAGATTGATATTCAACATAGTAACTTCAGACATTCATTAACATGCATGTCAAGTAGGACTGTTCTACAGTCGAGCATTTGTATAGCTACTCATGGGCATCCATACGATACACATCTAACTGGAGTTTGATAAATATGAATTCTTATTACCAAGTCTACAGACAGCCTGTTTTGTATATACACAGTCAGTGACAACTGACAAATACAGCTGCTTCTATTGTTTCCAACTTCTAAGTAAATTGTAAACTTATGGAGAATGCTATCTAAAGATGGTATAAACAACAAAAACTTATTTGGGTTAAAAAGAATATTGTTCAAGTTCCAAAATCAGTTCTATTGGTGACACAGTTGAAGGCTTAAAGCTAGGTTAGTCCTTGATGGTCCTTTACACAGAATAACTTTGGTTTCCATAATGGCAGTGTGTTCCGATAAAATTATTATTGCATTCCCTGATATTTCTATAATATCCTCTCCACTAATTATGGTTACGGTCTAATTTCTTGATAATGTAATCATTTTCTAATGAAAACCCCTTGATAATGAAGCCCCTTTGCCTATCATTGACTAATCTTGGTACTGCAACAAACAATAGAGGTGAAAACACTAACAGGAAGGCCAAAATATTATTTCTCATTAATTAATCAATCCATATATAATATTAGGTCCATTTCCTACGAAGTACTAAGGAATATAAGTATTGAGTATCGTCCTCACTTATGACTTACCTGGCCATAAACAGTGAATCATGATAAGCTCTGCTGATCATCTTTTTGTATGTTAGGTCTAGCTCCAGTGCTGCTAATTCCATTGCCTTAATTACCGAATCATCGGAAAGGGCAGGTGGATCTTGGTTGACAATTTGAAATTCCGCAAGTTTGACACCACGCTTTTTTGATATGGCTATAGCTGATTGATGAATTTTCTCAATTACAATATTTCTTCTCTTTTCATCAATATCCCGTGTATCTGCAATGCACAAAATGTGAGAAAAACAAGTTTAATTTTTTAATATAATAGACACGGTGTTATTAGTTTCCAAAAGATACAAGACAATACTAATTTAAGTAGCATATCATAACAAATTCTAATAAGTTAAAAACAAGAAAAATAGTAGGCAAATTTATAAAAATAGGTCGGGTTGGCAGCATTTTCCAGAACTGGAGTTCAAATCCTCTTGCAGATATATTACCTATCAGACGTACCTATTTCCAGGTGTGCTTTACTTGGAATGCTATTGATGGCTCGGGGATGCAGGTCCATTATACCTTGACAAACATACAGCATTTCAAACTGAGAAATATAGTGCCAAGGCAAGATAGAAAGTGACCACTTAGTTTGATGGACACAAATAAACGTTCGATTAATCAAAAGCCTGTGTTACAGAAGTTTAAAGCAACTGGTGACATTGTGTATTCGAGATTTCTTTACAAAGACCTAAAGCTATTGCATGATTGATGATACATTCTTGTGTTTGGTTTGTCTTGTGTTATAAGTATTGGATATGGCATATATATGCATATTCAAAATCAAAAGAAAAAACTCACCAATAGTACCGACAGTGTCAACTGATCCAGATTCCAGTACATGCTTCTCCACAGCTAATGCCAGTTCCGCAGCAGCTAGTCCTGCATCATTTCTGCTTCAACTATTCATGCAAGGACTAAAGTGTATAGGCATAATCTAAGCTCTATATATAACAAATGAGTAGTAAATATATTTAAAAACAAGAAAGAAAAAATTAAAGTTTTCCACAGGATTAACGAGCACTCTGAAACTCTTGAAAGCAAGATAAGCAGCATACATTACAAGAAGATATAAGACATCGCCTAATATGAATACCATACTGGTGAAATATACATGATAAAAATGAAACATGCACTGCTGTTTGAGAATCCAGTCGGGTTTATCTTATATATGTGAATCTGGGAAAAAAAAAAAAGTTACACCTCAACAGTAATTCATGATTATCTTCTTCTTTTTTTAGAGCAGGATAGATGTTTGATTTGAGTGTGCCCAAGGCCAGGAAACCAGTATCTCCTGATATACTCACCTATCCGGCATTAAGACAGCACCTGCATGACCTCCATTGCCTTCAAAATCCACTTTGATGCTTGCAGGAGCCGCAATTGCCGTCACAATACCAATTGAAATACCTGAACCAAAAAATAATAGTATGTTTGTTCGTCAACGGAATTTGTGGCAAAAAGTGCCATAACATGATTATTGGAATAGCATTTAACCTTCTTTTTCCAGTATAGGGCCTTGCTCTATGTGCAGCTCAATAAAAGCTGAATAACTTCCCTTCTCTAGAAATACACTTGATAGCTTCTCTTCATCTCTTTCATAACCAGCAAAACTTGCTGCATCAAAAAATGAAGTATTTTGATTATCAACTGTATTCCTCAAGGCTTTAGCAAGTTCCTTGCTTCCAGCTAATAAGCGGCTGCACATCACAAGCAGAACATGAGAAAACCCACTGGAGAACATGTATTATCTTACAAATACCTTGGGAAGGAAGAAAGAAACAAGATATTAAAGACAAAATATAAAGGTTAAACAATTACCATAAGACAAAAATTGTAAAAAATATCGGTCCATACCTTCCCAAGCAGCTGATTCCAAACCTTGTTGGTTCTTCAGAGGTGAACATGATCACCTCCAATGACTTTTTAGGTTTAAATCCAGACCTGTACATTTTTAAACGATCTTAAAAACTTAAGCTGCAGAAAAGGATATGGCAAAAGAATATCTACATACTATTAATCGTGCCATATAACAATGTGAAACTTGCAGCCTCTTTGGAAGTAAGTGTTTTATATTGGCCAATTGAAAGCAAATCAAATTGGCATTGACTATAGACATCAGTCAAGTTTTTCATTTAATAAATCTAGTGAATCATCAGAGGATGTACAAAATTTCACTTTAAGGAGATTATACATGCCATCTATGTTAGGCTCGCTTGGTAAACCATTATCATTTGTGTGCCATGCTACAGGTCATGTCAACTAATGAGAAAATGGTGAGTCTTTTTAGATAATTACATCAACTACATATAGCATGTCCATTTCAATCTGTGACAATCATTTTTTTGTATTGCCACTCCATCATATTAGGTCCTCACTCCACTACAACACTTCTTTAGTTCTTTATGGACATGACTCATTTTGGCACAAAACTATCAGATATGAAGATGGAGTGTGTCTGTGTGTGTGTGTGTGTGTGTGTGTTAATCGAATATAAGTGTAGCTTATATACACTGCATACTACTATCAGCATACGCATACCTCTTCAGTACATTAATGGCTTCTATAGCACCCAATACACCAACAACCCCATCATATTTTCCGGAATATGGAATAGCATCTATGTGAGAACCTGTTGCAACGGCACCAATTTCTGGTTCATTGCCTGCCCTGGATCAGGAGTACAAAGCAGTGTAAAAAGAAAAATCTCATCAAAGTACAGCCTCAGAATGATTTGTTATCATTTTCAGAAAGCATTAAAGCTAAATAAAGTTATTGACTTGACAGCCTATGATTTACATATACACACTATAACATCTAGAAACTGTCCACGTGCAATAATAATGAGATTGATGACAAGGTATACATTGTACTAGACAGTGCCGCAGCCAGCAATGTTGTGTATCATATGCAGATGCAAGCTTGATATCATGGTCTGTTATATGCGGTGTGTAGTATCAGTATGACCAATTGGGACTTCAACATTACACCAAAAGGAACATGCTTTTGGCTCATTCAAGTACATTTTTAGGCAACACATTACGTAGGCAATTAATTTGATGAGAATCTGAAAGTCATTACTATGATATAAAACTTTAAGATACGAACTTACCAACGACCAAAGATATTTCCCACAGCATCTTCTCGGACAGAGAGACCAGCAAGCCCCATCAAATTTTTGACATACCTGCAAGTTTGAATGAAGTGTATGATGATCCATACCATGTTTAAGGTCAAAATTTACATTTTGTGTTCACAACAAATGAACATAGGATGCAGATAGATAACTGACAAATTGACAACTAGTTAATGATGATCCTCAAGCAATAGATGTAATAATAGCCTGGAGCCTTGTAAACTACATCTTATGCGTTATTGATTAAGCGGTGTACTTATGGTTCCTGCTTTATACTTCACTTAATCAAATTTAGACCTACATTACAATATTTGGAAATATAAAATGCATTTCTTAGATCATAAATATATTTTTCTTATACACAAATCATTTTACACATAAACAGGTATAGGCAAATTAAAAAGACAGATTCCAGCACTGCTTACCTTCTAGCTATTACATCGTTATCGCTGTATAAGATCCTTGTTACTGATGGGGCGGGTGCATCCGAAAAAGTAGAAAGCTCATCGATCTACATAAGACAGATAAGTGCAACAAAAGTGATATAATACGGGTGATATTAAGTTAAAAATAACGCATATCAAAATACTTGGCTATACATATAGTTCAAACTAATCATATTCGTTTCGGGCACAGAAAAGCTTATGACACATATCCCTCATACTCTTTGAAATGCCACAATATGCTAGCAAAGGACTAAGGAGTAAATACTTCACGTATCGGAATTCCATTTCATTAACCCAAGTAACAAATGTCCACCTCAAAACTCCCTGCTGTCAACTCAAAACTAAAACTTAATTTCAAATATTGACACTACAGTATGATCAGCAATCCTAATTCAGCATCACAACCAATAAAAATATTAAAACAGTTATCAACATAATACTATTTGACCATAAGCTTCATTCTCAAAAAAAAAAAAAAAAAATCTTACAAAATCCCTAAATTGAAGACACTTCAACTCAAGTCATATATATTTATAACACAGTGCATACATATAACATAAACAAATTAAAGAATCTTGAAAATTGGAAAATAACCTGTTTTTGCAAAGTTTCAGAATCAACAGATAACAAAGAAAAGGAATTGGACAAGTGGGAATCTTGAATTGGATACCCAGAAAAGTCTTGCATAGTTTTTGTAACTGGGTCTTGTTCATATTCATTACATAACACTGGATCATAGTTACTAATACATATGAACAAAAGGGTTGTAAGAAAAGAACAACATTTGAAACCCATCTTTGTTTAAGAACTTGTTGAGTGTTTGATTACACTTGTCTGGAAGTATATATATCAAGAATGAGTTGATGATGTGTGAAGTGATGTAAACTGTGTGACTGGAATGCTGAATGTGAAGCAGGTGGGTTGTAATTGTATAATCATTTAAGTTTATCCTATGATGTCGATAGTGTCATAATAAAGGACGAATCTTTGATACACAATTTCCATTTTTTAAAATTAATAAATAAAAAAGATTCCTTTGTCACGGGGTACTAGTTTATCTACATTTTTAAGAAATAATGATAGTGATTGTCAAAGATCATTTACAATGCTAGGATTGAAAAAGAAAATTCAGTCCGTCCGTTATAATTTTTTGCAAATAAGCTATCGGTCACCTATAATTTTTCGCGAAGCAGTCAAATAACCAAAACACCATTATCCTCTCACAAAAAATAACACAAATAGTGTTAAGTCAGGAGACTACACGAATTCGAGATTAATAACACACCAATGCAGAGCATACACACAAACATACGATTAGTTGACAAATAGCACACACACAACATATATGACGTGAAAATAATCATGTCACAGCTTGTATTATTAATCAAAACAGTTATCAACAATATAATCAAATAATGACACCTCGATGGTGTTCCAGTCGATACTTAAGCCTAACACTACTTAAGCATCCGTTCTCGAGTGATACATAAATCTACATCTTAAGCACCCTTTTAAACAAATACTCCCACCGCCCCCGCCCCCCATCCCATTTTCTATTCATGGTAGTCCCACCAATTCTTTTCATTTCCTAAAATAAATACTTTTTAATAATATAAAATTGTCCTTATCTCTTACTTTGTATACATATTATATTTTAATAAAAATACTAAATCACATTAAACCAATTAATCTTTAATTTCTCTAACTTTACTTTTACAACCCATTTTCAACCTCTCACTTTGTATCTAACCCCGACTCTTTCCTCCCTCATTCTTTTACCCATAATTTCACGCCATTAACAATTCCTTGCATGATCTTCTTCTATTAATTCAAAATCATCAATCAATGAAAAACCATAACAAGCTTTTGAAGTTTGCATCTACTTCATTCCTGATTTCCCCAATTTCATATGTTGATTTGAGAACTTTCATAATTGAAGATTATTTCGGTTTTGAAGTCTCACTTTCTATCTAACTCCAATTTTCCTCCTTCAATTTTTTTGTTGAATGTTGGTAAGTTAATTATCTCTATTTTGTGAATATATTTGTTCCTTCTCTTAGTTGACTGGTTATTGATTTTGATTTAGTTTATTTCGGAAACTTAAAATTTATGGCAGGACATTTAATAAAACTTGCATCCATATACAAAATATTTCTTCAGTTGATATACAAAAGTAGTGCAATTCATACAAAAGTTGTGGTCTGGTAGTATATCTTCAGTTTATATTTTCCGCATTTGTTGTTCCTTGTAATGCTTGTTGAACCAAATGAAGAGGGGCAGTGATTTGAGTTGGAAGCACCCCTAATCTTTCAAGTCTTTGTTTCCCCATGAGTGGAAGCTTGTAATCGTTGTTTCCCTTTTGCTTTAGTATCTCATTTATACAATTCATAAGGGATAACCAAATATAATTTATTGTTGTGTGAGTCACTTCTTTGTAAGCCTTGGATACTGCATCTACCAATTGACAAGCGATTTTTGGGGCCTTCTCGTGTTGTAATTCTTGAATAATTCTAAAAAAACCTAAGTCATTGATGTCGAGGTCGGGGCTATTACGTGGCTGATTCGCCAAACTAATATGGAAATCATCTGATTGAGCGGAATTAATAAAATCCATTTCATCGTCATTGATATGTGGTTTGACATTATCTTGTTGAATGACTATGTGTTTACTACAATTTGTTTGTCATTTAGCTTTGATGGCCGGAATTATTTTTCAAGTAAGCACCTTTTAATGACAACCTTGTTGATACTCTTAATGGGTTTCACCTCCATGACACCTTTAGCCAAATTTTTGCTTGCTTTTATTGCTGGTTCCATTCTAGTAAATGGGAAAATACCTATTTTCCCATTGAAAGTGCATATACCATTTTCCTCATATCTTGGCCTAGCTACAGCACTCATAAACATAATTTTGGTAATAAATATTTTAGACTTACATGTTCTATGTGGTTCTTCCTCACCTGGAAGGAGATAATATTTTTGTGTGTGTTTTGTCATGTAGAATCACTTTTCATCTATGAGTACCAAAAAAACATGCCTTTGTATGTTGGATTTGTGTGTAAAGTTGATCTTTCAATATGGCTCAACACAAATTTGACCCTAGCTTCCATATTTGCAAGTGTTAAAAAAGGTCTTATAGCATTGGAATGTGATCTTATCTTTCCTTTTTGAATAAGCCTATGCACAGTTGACTTAGAAGCACCTATTTGACAAGCTAGTGTCCTGATATTGATTCTAAGATGAAGAGGTATTGATTTTACCCTTTCCAAATCCAATGTGTATCTTTTGTATCCATCCTTGTACTTTTTTTCCACATTTGGTAGTACATCATCTTTAATTGATTTTTTCACATCTTTCCATATTGTACACACTATTATTCTACTCATAGCATAATCAAAGGCAATATTTTTAATCACCTCATGATTTAGCTTCTGATTGTTGTAATTCAGTGATAATATATGAGCAATTTGTCATTTTCAAGATTTGACAATCTTTTACATTTGGCAGTTGTCACTCTCGAAGCTGAATTAAAGGCAATTGCAGAATACCTTGTTGAAGATGCATTAAAGTCAATTGTAGAACTTGCCATTTTGGTGTCTTTGAAATTTAAGGCTGGCTAATTTATGTTGATGAAGTTGCCATTTTGACCTCCTAATTTTAGCAGTGAAGTAGATTTTGTAAATATCTTGTGATTATATGTAATCTAAATTTGGAGACTTGTAATATGAATGGAAAGTTGTTTACTTATATGCATTGTTGCTCGCTGGAAAGTAAAGATGGATAGAACAATTTGATTTGGAAGCAAATTAAAAGGATCTTTAAAAAATTTAGATTGACGGGTGTGATTAACTTTCCCCCCAACTTTTTAATCTCATGTCATATTAATAGAAACAACAACTGTTTTATTCATTTTTTAATATTTCCTTAATTTCAGTGCCCACCCCAATTGTAAAGAATTGGGGGGGGGGGGGGTACAATATCATGACCATGTTTGGAGTCTAATTACCGAACTTAGTGAACAAGACATACCATATATAATAATTGTATACTCATATAATTATTATCCAATCCATATTTGTCTTAAATCACCCAAGCCCATATCAGCATATTGGGTTGAAACCCAACAATCCTTCCTTTCAACCCAATAACCACATCAGATTTAACGGTAACCATCAACGACATCGATGTCCATCCGTCATGCCTCCTCTCGAACAAGAATCTCTTGACCATGTTCTTCCATCCTTTGAGTGTCGCTAAAACCCGTATATTGACCTCCAAATCACTGTTCTTCATCATAATAGTGTATCCATCTACAAAATCACGTGCATCAACCACCTCGAGTGCCCTTCCATCTGATGAGTCACCTGATCCTTGCTTTCTCAATCAATCGGCCTCTAGAAGAACTTCAATAGTATCATCCAAATAATTCACCTGGTTGATCAAGTCATTGAAACAATTGTGATGATCTCTTCCACCTTCTTTCATCATGAGTCCGAACATATCTTCCTTGATAAATAACTCCTCAAGAACATCATGATTGATCCAGGGTGCAAGGGCCAACCGCCATATCGCACGTAACTTTGCCTCTTCCCATGTTAGTAGGCTTCTTGTCAGCAAATCCTTCATTGTACTCTGTCATATCAATTAAATCTCGAACTTTCCACCAACCTCTTCCGTCTCGAACCTTGGCTCTTGATACCACTTATTAAGATTAGGGGATTACACAAATTCGAGATTCACAACACACCAATGCAGAGCACACACACAAAGACACGATTAGTTGACAAGTAGCGCACACAAAACATATATGACGCGGAAACAACCACGTCTCAACTTGTATTATTGATCAAAACAGTTATCAACAATACAATCAAACAATAACACCTCGATGGTGTTCCAATCGATACTTAAGCCTAACACTACATAAGCATCCACTCTCGAGCGATACCTAAGTCTACATCTTAAGCATCCTTCTTAACAAATACAATATCATGACTATATTTATATAGCCACCCAAAATTTAGCCACCAAGACTTACCATACTTGTTATACAAGCCTTCCGATTCTTGGTGTCTAATTACACAAATTAGTTTACAAGATATACCATATATAATACAATTATTACTCAATCCATATTTGTCTTGAATCACCCAAGCCCATATCATCATAATGGGTTGAAACCCAATAAATACTTCATGGGCATTAGTCGATTTCTTACATCTTAACAATGGACACATATTACCTTCTCTATTACTTTACACGGCAATAATACATCAACATTCCATTAACCAAAGCATAAAACATCCACATAAATTTGAATATCACACAATCAATCCACACAAACCCCACTCCAAATTGAGTTCAGTGAAGTTCAAATATTAGACTACAAAAGAACAAAAATAGATGTGTATTTGTTAGTAGACCACAATGAATTGATGTCAAGTGATATTTTAGTAAGCATCTCCAAGGACTCGACGGAATCACCTAACCATTGGGGGGATGATAGTTTGTCGTGGAGAGAGAAAATGAAGAGATGAAGAAAAGAACGTAAGTTAAATTTTTTTACAAGATCCCCGGGATTTTTTTAGCTGAGATTTGACGGCTCTGCGAAAATTATAGCTGATAGGCAACCTATCCACGAAAAATTATAGCTAACTGGCCGATTTTTTTTAATCCAACTAGGAAGCTGATTGTTATGTAAATGGTCCTTTACAATCGATTGTGAGGGACTGGACCCATTAAATATAACCACCAAACTTGATTTAGACATATCACGAAGGGATGAAACCAAAAATATTAACCGAATCTCGTCGCGCGATTTGATTCTTGCTCTTCATAATTTACTCAGCTGTTAAAATATGCAGCTGCTAAGCTTTTTTTTTTTGCTCAGTTAATATAATGTTATATTATAATGATTTGATGTTATATTTATTCTATAATTTATAATTATAAATTATTATTAATTCTATTACGATATTATAATATTATATGATTCTATTTTAATGTTATAAATATTATAATATTATACATATTATAATAGAATTCATATTTATTAGAATTTGTGGATATATATTATATAATATTAATTATTCTATTATTATAATTATAATTAGAATTATTTATAATAATTATAAAAAATTAATCTATTACAATTATGATTTATTATTATTTATAGAATACATAATTGTCATAATCTATATCATGTCTTAAAATTTAATTTAGGACATGATATAAGTAATTTGTTAGAACTTCTTTTAGTTACAAAGATTAGAGATATCCGAGTCTACACCTTGGCATATATTGGCGTGCTTAAGATTTTTTGGCAAGAATGTGATAAAATTAGTAATATATACCGTCCTTTTTGTTTATATAAAATGATCAAGTGATTGCAGTTGGCTACAAGTTTTCCTCAAACTATATAACCATGTCATAACAAATATTATTTCAATATTTTAAATTTTAGAATTGTAAGAAAAAACTAGTTTACAATCAATCACATTCCATGGAAACTGGTGTGTGATTGTCTCTTAGAGCATATGCATCAATATTAAAAAATAATTGATTCGTTAGACTGATCAACAGATCGACATAATTTAGTATTGTAACATTATTTTTTTTGTCTATCAATAAAATTTAAATTCCTTCAATTCGTTAGTTGCTCCATAAAAAATTGATGGAGTTGTTGATGGATTGATGTCCATCAATTTGATTGATGGATCACAAAACACCTGGTGCATTGATAAAAGTCCATCAATTTTTTGATTTGTTGGACGATTTAATTATTCTGATTTGTTAATAGTATATTTTATTTACATAGTAATAAACTCCATCAATTAAATTGATGATTTAACAGATTTAAGGTCGTTGATGGGTGGGGGATACTCTTAGATTGTGCACAAACCAACAGAGAACATGATTGTGGCCTTTGGCCCGACGGTTGTACTCCATTCTCTCTTGTGAGAGGTGAAGGGTTTGATCCCCCTCTTCGATAATAAAATGTTGGGAGAGGGTAGTGTTACCTTTTTGTGTAGTCTTGCCCGTTGTAGCCTTACAGGTTATCGTTGCCTACTCCGTTGTGAGTCTTCACTCGTACCGGGAGTTAGATCGTTTAGGTCTATTCTTGTAAAAGCCGGTGTGGGGTTGGCACCCTCTTGAAAAATTTAAATGATGATAGATGTATCGGCCTTATTAGCCGTTGTTGGTCATCTACTAGGAGATTTGTATGGCTTTTTTTCTGCCTGACCGGTTGGGTTTATCCCGTTAACTATTGTTCTCCTTCAAAAAAAACCAACGGAGAACCATTGGACCATCAAAAAATGAGTAATGACATTTTTGGTAGTTATAATTAACGGGTTGTGATTTTAGTATATGTTTGAATTTTCCGAATTCTCTAAAAAGAAAAATATGGTTGGTCCCTCTCCATCCATCCCAAAAACAACTTCATAAACATGTTTCGCTAAGAAGAATGCAAAGTCCAAGAATATATATTGACATGCATGTGAACGTATCTCACGAGCAAGTAACAAAATTGCTACTCAGTGAATTATTCAAAATTTATATTGATAATTTGAAAATCATGTTTATCCTCAACATTTCTTTTTTTTTTTTAAGGAAAGAAAAGAAATACTTACTATACATATCCTCTTATTAGATGCATGCACTACTAATAAAAAAATAATAAGTAACATTTACAAAACCTTGAATTACCACTTGCCTATATAAACACCTTCATCTTATTGTTTCTTCCATCAGTCTTCACCACCCCCTATTATCTATAGATACAAAACACACACACTTTCTTGGCGTAAATGGATTCAAGAAATATGTTATCCAAAGATACCAAATTCTAATTGTTTTTGTCTTTTTAAGCTCCAATAACCTTCTGGAGCCCTTTGTTTTATTCTCATTTTTTGTGACCTTGATCATTATTTCTCTTTCCGCTTGGGCTTTTCTGACAGGTCATGTTGCATGCAGCAATCATTTAGGCTCAATACCAATCCTTGCCCTATAAGACCTTCCTGTTTCAGGAAGCATGTTGAGTCTCTACCAGGGTTTAGCTCATCGCTCTCTACCTTTTATAGCATCCGTTCAAGCATGCCTTAACAAACAGCTCATGACTTTTAGTTGGTGCATGATGTTGGTGGTAATGGTTATGGATGCGCCTCATAGCAGTGGTAGAAGATAAGATAAATACATCGGTAAAATCCTAGATTACACTAGTGTAACATATGAACTAACAAATGGTGTTACAAGTTACTCAAGCTTCGTGACAAGATTACGCAATACAGTGGAATCCCCAACCAGAGTTTGTGGATTACAACCAACGCCAAACATCCATTACCTGGGGGTATATTTATGTAACCCTAAAAATCAACAACGCGCAATGGGTGACCTCAGGAGTGAATGTCATGGACATGTACGTATGGGGTTATCAAGACAAAGTTAGACATAACTGCAATTACACGGAAAATTTCATTGACGATGCCCCTCAGGATGGGGATAACCTTTCGGTGATTTGGCAATTAGTGTAACGCCCCCAAATCCGGGGTCAATGATTTGGTCGTCACACTGCACTCTTAATCCAAACAACCTGTTCACTATAAAATCAACACAATAATAATAATATTTGTGACCCCAACTCTACCAAGAATCTTTAAAGGTTATAGTGCTAGAAACAAGAATCCAAAATTTCATTACAACAACTTTCCTTTTTACAATCATTCTCTTTACAAAATTCTAATACACTAGTATAACTTCGATAAGAAGTATACCAGGCAACTAATCTTATACAATACATTAAGCAATAGAAAACATCTATATACAAAACCTCTCACTAGCTCCACTGCTCTGGATCAAAACGTCTTTACGCTAATATCTTTCCCCATCTCTGATCAGCTACGCGGACAACTCTCGCCAATACACCTTCTTTCCGGCAGGCTAAAATATATATAAATAAAACAAGTATGAGCGAATGAATTGCTCAGCAAGCGTATTATTAAATATGATACGAAAGGTTTCCAAAATAAACTTTGGATTTTCAAATAACAACTTTTGTTTTTGAACAATTTAAAATCTCTAAAATTTTCAAATTAAGTTTGGTAATTTATCACAATATCTCATTTAGCTTCTCGCAACCGAATAGTTTTAAAACACAAAAGATTTATATAGGTCGTTACGATGACCGAATCAACAATAACTACAATAGTATGTAGAAAATATGAAATAAATATAACTCGTACGTCTTCAAGACCATAGTTTGTACAAAAATACTAATTTGAAGATAACAGGTCTATTCACGACATTTTCCGAAATCAACAACTCTGGAAGGTTAGAATAATCGAGGGGCAAGAATGAGCCAACACGCTCGGTTAAGAAATAAAGAACGCACTTCAAGACTTCAACATGGTACCGACTGGATATGCGGTATGAATAAAACTCAACAAGATAGATATCTCACGATTGCCAATGGAATCAAGGAAGTGGATTTCAACTATTTGGAATCCGAATGTATTAAGAGTAAGCGATTTCAGCAAGATTGAAACCACTATTAATAATCAACAAACCAACAACTTCACGCAACGAATAAACCTGAGAATCAGGTCATATCTCACAAGTACAAAGTATATGGATGTAACTCATCCTAGAAATGAAAATTCATATTAGAATTGGATTTTTAACAATTATCAAATACAAAGGTTGTGCTGCTGGCCAGCCACGCATCAACCCCGGACTAGCTCATGTCATAGTCCTCTACTGGATCCTAGGCCAATCTGGGCCTTAATTACATCGACCAATAATTGGTCCATTTTTAAAACATTCCAATTCTATATTATATACGTCAGGTGTCAGAACAATTGACAACCTTACTTCGACAATCAGGTGTCGGAAGAATCGACAACCTAATACAACAATTGCTGGAAAACTCACGTTCCAGGAAACAGTTCAATTATGAAGAATCCATTAAGGAATAACAATATAATCTAGTATCGACGAGATCGACACAATATGGGGAGGTGCACATGAAAAGTGACAATATAATAAGCATCGACGAGTTCGATGTAACAACTGGGATATAATGAAGAATAAACAATGACATGCTCAACAAGGTTAAGTCTGATATGAAACAGACAATATGATATCAACCGAAAAGTGTAACAAGTCAATATAGAGTAGGGTTCAAAGAATAAACAATAACATGCTTAACAAGATTGAATCTGATATGAAACAGGCATTATGATATCAACAGAATTTGCAATAACTCAATATGGAATAGGGTTCAAAGAACAGGCTCTAGATGGCCTTAACAGTTCAATTCATCACATTATGGAAGAATTAGTTAAGATTCAACAATCTGGTAAGTGACAAGAAAGTCAAGTTCAAGTTTAAGAAAAATTCAGGGTGAAGTTTATAAATGAAGAAAACAAAGGTTTATTAACTTCTGGCAGAAATAGTTCAAGTCCTTCGAACATATACTTATAATAGATAAGCCTCGTATTTGAAGGAAGTAAACTAAATCATGCACAGCATAAATGAATTCGAATCAGGGAATGGATCAGATGATCGCATTAACAAGAAATGATAATAATAGTTGCAAGGGTGCAGGATGGAAAAAATGGAATACTTGTAGAACAAGTACCACAACTTCGGAATTTAAAATAACGTTTTCAACATAGGGTTCGTAAGTTCCCACTCATCTAGGGTTGGCAATATTCCAACCTAATATTTTAAAATCATGTCTTTTAAAAGAAAGCCTTAGTATACGGCCCATAATTATCTCTTCAAACTTTTCAATATAATAAGTATATCTTTCCAATCAATATGAAAATATGAATCTAAACTCAAAAGGTATAAAAGAGTACTCGTCAATTTACGAGATTAAATAACATACTTGCAATTTAATGCAAAAGAAATCAACATTTGAAAATTCAGTAATAAGCATTCAACATGCATACTAATAATTCAAGATAATATCCCTCAATTAATAAGCAAGGGTATAAACACTTGCCTCTGGTCCTTAGCTATTTCGTAATGCTGAAACAATACGATCCCTCCTTATTCTGTCTTATCGCACGATTCTCGACTTCCGTCCTTCTTTGCTTTAACGCTCTTGCGAATACCACTAGTCTGCTTCTACCATTTCGAATCCACGTGCCAGCCTTGATAGTCAAACATGAGACGGTACTTAGTCTTCAACGTATAATCCTCATATTATAAATGATCGTAACTTAACTTCGACGCACTTACCGATATCTCTGTTGCATAAACATCCACATCTCAATTGATAGACCAATCGCAATCAACCACATAAGTAATCCACGTAACTCGCTTGACGACAATCCCCATACTATAAAAGGTCAACATTCAAGTCAACGGCCTCGTAAATCTCACTTTCTAACATAACCGACAAATTTCTATCCCAACTACCCCACACGATAATTTTAGACACAACTACTACATTTAAACACGTCTCAAAACAATTATTCGCATGCATGACTCAACAACAAATAATTCACATCATTCACATAACACATTTAAACAAGTAACCGGGTACGTATCGGACGTCCGGTATAATTTACGAGATTAAAAACTCAGACGCTAGCCCTAGTACGGGCATATACGGACTATAAAACACCTTACACAACTCGTACACATCATATAGCACTTATAACTATTTTTTAAAACATCACACAAAGCTTATTTGAATTTAAATAAGCCAGATACAATTTTTAAATCAAAAATCGGATTTTTAAATCCAATATAAGTATTTTAAATGAAAATAAATCAATTAATAAAATTAATTGACACTCTTTAAATGCTCAAACTATTTTTAAATAAATAAACCAAGCTAGAAAATAATTAAACTTAATTTTAATTAATTAAATCTAATTAATAATTAATTATTAAGAATTAACTGATTAAAAGAATTAATCAATTAATTAAATAAATTAATTATTAATCAAAAATAATTAAAATAATTAAATTTAATCAATTTTCGAATTTAAATAAATATTTATGAATTTATAAAATTTTCGGAATAATAAAATGTATTTTTAAATCAAAGATATGATTTTTAGAATTATAAAACTATTTTTGAATTATTTTTAAAAATAAAAACCCAAAAACACTTTTCTGGAAATGGATTAGGGTTTGTAAGATCAAACCGGGTCGGGTTAGGGTTTTGAAACCGGGTCGAAAATCGGGTAAACGGGTCGCCAAGAACTGAAACGGGTCGCCAAGAACTCGCCGGAAAATTTCCAGAATCCGGCGACCTGCCCAGAATCCGGCGAGCCAACAACACATCCAAAATTGGGGATTTTTATATCAAAACGTTCCAAATAAACACAGCAATCCATTCCGATCAAAAACGTACCAAAAACATCGCCGGAATCAAAAACCCGACTATTTTCCGGCGAGCTTAAACAAATTTTCCGATCTGTAAAAATCCTACATGAAACTCTACGTTCTTTATGTTAAAATGAAGCTAAGAACACATACAATGAAAGCCCTCTACCAAAAACAATGTCAGATCATTCATATGAACGGACTATTCAAAAGAAGAATTCGGGTCAAAACCCGAAAATCAAACCCGACTAAATCGAACATAAACATGAAATTAAAGCATGGATTCTTGCTAATTAGAACCCTAGGAACATGTTAGAAGCAACCAATTGATCAGAGAATCAACAGAATGAAAATCCCCAAATCGAATCAAGAACCCTAATTTTAATTCGAAACTTGTAAAATCAATATAAAATCGAATACTTACCAGATGATGATGAGGTTGGAAGATCCTGAAACTAGATTTTTGGGGCTTTGATTTGAGTATAAGAACTTCAGATTTGGACTTCAATAACCCTTAGAACGAATTGATTGAAGATCAAGAACACAAAAATAATTATTTGGGAATTTCGGATTTCTTGAGTAATTTATGAAGAATTGCTAGGGTTATGAAGTCTGATTGGTCATTTTATATTTTTGGAAAAATAATACCCCAAATAACATTTTTGGATCGATATTGATTCGTTAGATCGTTTAAAAACCCTAATTAGGTCAAAAACACGTTTTACGAAAAGTAAGGGGTTAAAAAGGTTGATGATTATCCAAATTGATATATATCATTATATAACTAATGCTCAAGAATACTAGGGCTATAACAACTTCAATATTGATATAGAACGATAAATCCGTCCCCTTAAGCAATTAGGGTTCGGAACGATTTTTCCTTTTTCGGATCAAAAATTGAAATTAATTTGCAGAATCAAATAGGTAGGGTTAAATAGAATCCCATAACCCTTTCGATAACGATTCGAATACGAAAGACGAAGAATTAAAAATGAATGTACGAAATTTCAACGGGCTCTTGAATTATCAAAACGGCTCAAATTTGAAGAAAATTCCAAATGACGAAATTTTTGAAAGGGGCTTCCGACTCACCATTTAGCACATAATCACACACTAAATATCATATAATAATATTCCAATATTCCAAAATAAATATTTTAGATTAAATATATCATTTAATCAAATAATAAAATTCACGGATCTTACATCCTTCCCCCCTTAATAGGATTCTGTCCTCAGAATCAGCTCGCGTAAACACAGGTGGATAATTTCCAACATCTCATTCTCAAATTCCTAGGTTGACTCTTCAACCTTAGGATTTCTCCTCATACTCATACTAATTTGACTCCTCTATTACTCATCACTCTCTCATACTGACTCAATATCTCAATCGATTACTCAACACAAAACAATTTAACTGGATCTCTATAGGTTCACACTCTACGAAATACACTATGAATACACCACTCATGGAGTGGTACGCAAACTTATACGCAACTTTCCCAACACGCAATAAATCGTCGTAAGGTAGCATTTCAAAATCGTCATAGTAACTGTTGTCGTAAGAGAATCTAATCAACGGTAAACGATCCTCCCAATTACCTTCAAAATTTAGTACACAATCATAGTCTGTCTGAATTCTTCAATTGCGTCGCGGATCTCTGTCAAATACAATTGAACTCGTCATTCCATGCCGTACCATTATCTCTCATTAATCGGTCAATTATAACTCAAATAACATCATGATAAGCTCTAAGCCTTAGCAACTCCATACCACAGTTTATCTCAACATGTCTTCGTCTCCATTCAGGAATCTCTTTAGTTGTAATCGTCTACTATACCTCTGTTACTCTGTCTTCATCTTCTAGCATCCCAAGCACTTAAATACTCACCAACATTACTATCCTTTTTAAACCTCTTATATATCCTTACATTTCCTTCTTATCCCTTATTCTTTCTCGTTCCTTCCTGTAACTGAATTCCATTTCTCTTTTCATAACTCTTTCCTTTATGTAGCCCTTTCTCTTTAATCAATCCTGGTTGAATCCTTATGTCCGTCATTTCTTTTAATTAATCTCTTGTTATCATAACCTTAAAACTTCATCCTTTCTAATCCTTTTACCGAAGATATTTACATCTCAATTCTCTCCTTTACTACTCATACTATCAGCCATCCACATTCTTGGGTCAACTTTATCTACCTCCAATATATCTAACAACTACTTTCAACAATCACGTACCTTTCATGCCAATTAACTCTTCACCTGAAATCAACCCTTCATTACCTCATCCATTGTCTTTAAATCCTTATTAACACCTCTTCATCTTCTTTTCCTATCTTCACAGTAACACTCATGACACCTTCTCCATGGCTCCTTCTTATTTCCCAAACAGCTTGATCAACTCGACATCGTCTTGATTATCATTCTATACATCCACATTGACTGGTAAAATCTACCTTAACTATCGTGAGCAAAAGACTTGCAACCATATCATACAATCCTGAAATACTCAAAGATTAACTCATTCTCCATTATTAGCCTATCATCCAATCTTAAAAGTTCTTCTCATTGAGACAAAAATCTATTATGTCCATTTTTCACAACCTAGGATAACATCAGCACAATTACACCTTTTTCCCCAATTTCCAATCAACTCTTGAATTATCTAACTTCACCTTTTCCACATCGTAACGTTAATCAATAGAAAGAGAACAACTGGCCCCGTTATATGTTACTAGTATTCTAATCGCATCGTAGTCCGCTTTCGTTCATGGTAATTCAATCGCAAATTCTTCGTTCGGTAAGGTAGGGTAAATTCCAGTTCACCCTAATGGCATACCTCCCAGATTATTTGAAGTAAGAAGTTCATGATAGTTTGAAGTGAAAAGATTCTATATCGTAGCAAATGTCCCACAATTGGGGTTACCAAATCTGTATATTCCAAAGCAACATTATTGGAAGTGAAAGGATTACTGAGAGACCAATTTGATCACATGAACTCAATGTTGTGTGTCTCTATTAAGACAGTACTAAAGGTAATTAGCCTTCTTGTATTTCACAACACACAAGTGACGGCGTCCCGTCAGACTTCTATCACATAGACAGATAGTCCTTGTGTCCCCTATAAATAGGGTTGTTTATCTCAGTTGGAGTAGAGAAATATGAAAGAAATTTAGAGTCAGAATAACAATCAGGGCCTTTCGATAAGAATTCTCAAATACACACCTTGGATTGAAATTGAATAAATTCCAAAGGTGTTATTTCAGAAAAGAAGAACAACCAGAAAGGAAGTATCAACAAATAGTGTTACATCACAATTAGAGTTATCCACTCCGGAAGAATGAAGGAGTTGGAATTTAAATAACATATTTTCAACAGGTTTCACAAATTTGAAATAGATGTCACAACAACCTCTGATGCAATTGCAATCATGATTGATCAAAAGTATCAAGTACAAAGTCAAAAGGTGGAATATATCCATCAACACAGGTTTCTTTTTAAAGGAATGCCAAATATTTCATTAGGATGGGAAGGTATTACCAAGGTCTTCACATATGCCTCCTCCGTCGACTCCTTCGATAGCTCGTTATTCGATTTCAGCCCTTCTTCTCCACGTTATTCGATTTCAGCCCTTCTTTTCCACGTCATTCGAATTCAGCCCTTCTTTTCCACGTCGCAAGGTTATCAATATCGTACGTCGTCGTCGACTCGTAATAGTCCTCGAAGATTCCGCCTCAGACGTCTACAAACGCAAGAAGTTCTATCCATTTCAGCACAACTATCTCAATCAAATACCTCTATCTTAACTCACTCAGCGGTACTATATCCAATAGTCCAATACGAACTCTAAATGAGCTCTGACGTTCCTTATATAACTATATACACTCCCACACACTCTCGTTTCTAGTTTTACTATAACCCTCGCTCTGATACCAACTGTAACGCCCCCAAATCCGGGGTCAATGATTTGGTCGTCACACTGCACTCTTAATCCAAACAACCTGTTCACTATAAAATCAACACAATAATAATAATATTTGTGACCCCAACTCTACCAAGAATCTTTAAAGGTTATAGTGCTAGAAACAAGAATCCAAAATTTCATTACAACAACTTTCCTTTTTACAATCATTCTCTTTACAAAATTCTAATACACTAGTATAACTTCGATAAGAAGTATACCAGGCAACTAATCTTATACAATACATTAAGCAATAGAAAACATCTATATACAAAACCTCTCACTAGCTCCACTGCTCTGGATCAAAACGTCTTTACGCTAATATCTTTCCCCATCTCTGATCAGCTACGCGGACAACTCTCGCCAATACACCTTCTTTCCGGCAGGCTAAAATATATATAAATAAAACAAGTATGAGCGAATGAATTGCTCAGCAAGCGTATTATTAAATATGATACGAAAGGTTTCCAAAATAAACTTTGGATTTTCAAATAACAACTTTTGTTTTTGAACAATTTAAAATCTCTAAAATTTTCAAATTAAGTTTGGTAATTTATCACAATATCTCATTTAGCTTCTCGCAACCGAATAGTTTTAAAACACAAAAGATTTATATAGGTCGTTACGATGACCGAATCAACAATAACTACAATAGTATGTAGAAAATATGAAATAAATATAACTCGTACGTCTTCAAGACCATAGTTTGTACAAAAATACTAATTTGAAGATAACAGGTCTATTCACGACATTTTCCGAAATCAACAACTCTGGAAGGTTAGAATAATCGAGGGGCAAGAATGAGCCAACACGCTCGGTTAAGAAATAAAGAACGCACTTCAAGACTTCAACATGGTACCGACTGGATATGCGGTATGAATAAAACTCAACAAGATAGATATCTCACGATTGCCAATGGAATCAAGGAAGTGGATTTCAACTATTTGGAATCCGAATGTATTAAGAGTAAGCGATTTCAGCAAGATTGAAACCACTATTAATAATCAACAAACCAACAACTTCACGCAACGAATAAACCTGAGAATCAGGTCATATCTCACAAGTACAAAGTATATGGATGTAACTCATCCTAGAAATGAAAATTCATATTAGAATTGGATTTTTAACAATTATCAAATACAAAGGTTGTGCTGCTGGCCAGCCACGCATCAACCCCGGACTAGCTCATGTCATAGTCCTCTACTGGATCCTAGGCCAATCTGGGCCTTAATTACATCGACCAATAATTGGTCCATTTTTAAAACATTCCAATTCTATATTATATACGTCAGGTGTCAGAACAATTGACAACCTTACTTCGACAATCAGGTGTCGGAAGAATCGACAACCTAATACAACAATTGCTGGAAAACTCACGTTCCAGGAAACAGTTCAATTATGAAGAATCCATTAAGGAATAACAATATAATCTAGTATCGACGAGATCGACACAATATGGGGAGGTGCACATGAAAAGTGACAATATAATAAGCATCGACGAGTTCGATGTAACAACTGGGATATAATGAAGAATAAACAATGACATGCTCAACAAGGTTAAGTCTGATATGAAACAGACAATATGATATCAACCGAAAAGTGTAACAAGTCAATATAGAGTAGGGTTCAAAGAATAAACAATAACATGCTTAACAAGATTGAATCTGATATGAAACAGGCATTATGATATCAACAGAATTTGCAATAACTCAATATGGAATAGGGTTCAAAGAACAGGCTCTAGATGGCCTTAACAGTTCAATTCATCACATTATGGAAGAATTAGTTAAGATTCAACAATCTGGTAAGTGACAAGAAAGTCAAGTTCAAGTTTAAGAAAAATTCAGGGTGAAGTTTATAAATGAAGAAAACAAAGGTTTATTAACTTCTGGCAGAAATAGTTCAAGTCCTTCGAACATATACTTATAATAGATAAGCCTCGTATTTGAAGGAAGTAAACTAAATCATGCACAGCATAAATGAATTCGAATCAGGGAATGGATCAGATGATCGCATTAACAAGAAATGATAATAATAGTTGCAAGGGTGCAGGATGGAAAAAATGGAATACTTGTAGAACAAGTACCACAACTTCGGAATTTAAAATAACGTTTTCAACATAGGGTTCGTAAGTTCCCACTCATCTAGGGTTGGCAATATTCCAACCTAATATTTTAAAATCATGTCTTTTAAAAGAAAGCCTTAGTATACGGCCCATAATTATCTCTTCAAACTTTTCAATATAATAAGTATATCTTTCCAATCAATATGAAAATATGAATCTAAACTCAAAAGGTATAAAAGAGTACTCGTCAATTTACGAGATTAAATAACATACTTGCAATTTAATGCAAAAGAAATCAACATTTGAAAATTCAGTAATAAGCATTCAACATGCATACTAATAATTCAAGATAATATCCCTCAATTAATAAGCAAGGGTATAAACACTTGCCTCTGGTCCTTAGCTATTTCGTAATGCTGAAACAATACGATCCCTCCTTATTCTGTCTTATCGCACGATTCTCGACTTCCGTCCTTCTTTGCTTTAACGCTCTTGCGAATACCACTAGTCTGCTTCTACCATTTCGAATCCACGTGCCAGCCTTGATAGTCAAACATGAGACGGTACTTAGTCTTCAACGTATAATCCTCATATTATAAATGATCGTAACTTAACTTCGACGCACTTACCGATATCTCTGTTGCATAAACATCCACATCTCAATTGATAGACCAATCGCAATCAACCACATAAGTAATCCACGTAACTCGCTTGACGACAATCCCCATACTATAAAAGGTCAACATTCAAGTCAACGGCCTCGTAAATCTCACTTTCTAACATAACCGACAAATTTCTATCCCAACTACCCCACACGATAATTTTAGACACAACTACTACATTTAAACACGTCTCAAAACAATTATTCGCATGCATGACTCAACAACAAATAATTCACATCATTCACATAACACATTTAAACAAGTAACCGGGTACGTATCGGACGTCCGGTATAATTTACGAGATTAAAAACTCAGACGCTAGCCCTAGTACGGGCATATACGGACTATAAAACACCTTACACAACTCGTACACATCATATAGCACTTATAACTATTTTTTAAAACATCACACAAAGCTTATTTGAATTTAAATAAGCCAGATACAATTTTTAAATCAAAAATCGGATTTTTAAATCCAATATAAGTATTTTAAATGAAAATAAATCAATTAATAAAATTAATTGACACTCTTTAAATGCTCAAACTATTTTTAAATAAATAAACCAAGCTAGAAAATAATTAAACTTAATTTTAATTAATTAAATCTAATTAATAATTAATTATTAAGAATTAACTGATTAAAAGAATTAATCAATTAATTAAATAAATTAATTATTAATCAAAAATAATTAAAATAATTAAATTTAATCAATTTTCGAATTTAAATAAATATTTATGAATTTATAAAATTTTCGGAATAATAAAATGTATTTTTAAATCAAAGATATGATTTTTAGAATTATAAAACTATTTTTGAATTATTTTTAAAAATAAAAACCCAAAAACACTTTTCTGGAAATGGATTAGGGTTTGTAAGATCAAACCGGGTCGGGTTAGGGTTTTGAAACCGGGTCGAAAATCGGGTAAACGGGTCGCCAAGAACTGAAACGGGTCGCCAAGAACTCGCCGGAAAATTTCCAGAATCCGGCGACCTGCCCAGAATCCGGCGAGCCAACAACACATCCAAAATTGGGGATTTTTATATCAAAACGTTCCAAATAAACACAGCAATCCATTCCGATCAAAAACGTACCAAAAACATCGCCGGAATCAAAAACCCGACTATTTTCCGGCGAGCTTAAACAAATTTTCCGATCTGTAAAAATCCTACATGAAACTCTACGTTCTTTATGTTAAAATGAAGCTAAGAACACATACAATGAAAGCCCTCTACCAAAAACAATGTCAGATCATTCATATGAACGGACTATTCAAAAGAAGAATTCGGGCCAAAACCCGAAAATCAAACCCGACTAAATCGAACATAAACATGAAATTAAAGCATGGATTCTTGCTAATTAGAACCCTAGGAACATGTTAGAAGCAACCAATTGATCAGAGAATCAACAGAATGAAAATCCCCAAATCGAATCAAGAACCCTAATTTTAATTCGAAACTTGTAAAATCAATATAAAATCGAATACTTACCAGATGATGATGAGGTTGGAAGATCCTGAAACTAGATTTTTGGGGCTTTGATTTGAGTATAAGAACTTCAGATTTGGACTTCAATAACCCTTAGAACGAATTGATTGAAGATCAAGAACACAAAAATAATTATTTGGGAATTTCGGATTTCTTGAGTAATTTATGAAGAATTGCTAGGGTTATGAAGTCTGATTGGTCATTTTATATTTTTGGAAAAATAATACCCCAAATAACATTTTTGGATCGATATTGATTCGTTAGATCGTTTAAAAACCCTAATTAGGTCAAAAACACGTTTTACGAAAAGTAAGGGGTTAAAAAGGTTGATGATTATCCAAATTGATATATATCATTATATAACTAATGCTCAAGAATACTAGGGCTATAACAACTTCAATATTGATATAGAACGATAAATCCGTCCCCTTAAGCAATTAGGGTTCGGAACGATTTTTCCTTTTTCGGATCAAAAATTGAAATTAATTTGCAGAATCAAATAGGTAGGGTTAAATAGAATCCCATAACCCTTTCGATAACGATTCGAATACGAAAGACGAAGAATTAAAAATGAATGTACGAAATTTCAACGGGCTCTTGAATTATCAAAACGGCTCAAATTTGAAGAAAATTCCAAATGACGAAATTTTTGAAAGGGGCTTCCGACTCACCATTTAGCACATAATCACACACTAAATATCATATAATAATATTCCAATATTCCAAAATAAATATTTTAGATTAAATATATCATTTAATCAAATAATAAAATTCACGGATCTTACAATTAGAACCACTAGATTCAGAAGTAACAATAACAGCCTTCAACCGGCTACCGATGTAACTCGATTGAACCTCATTTTAGGAATTCAGAAACTCGACGGGGTTATAGAATAGTGTAAGGAAAACAAGAAAGTCAATTAAACTTGAGCACCGCAGAGGCTAAATTTTTTCTAATCATTATCCAAATGGTTGCGGAGGTGGCACAATTCAAATTTATGGAGGAGGTGATTGTGAGGAACGATAACACACCAATTTTTAAAAAGAAAATTGTTGCTATCCAGAATGATTGGGAGATAATATCGAGCTATATTCATAAAGCAGAAGTTGAAAAACTGAAATGTACTAGAATTTCGCCAACCCTCGTAATCATTACCATTGGGTACAAACATGAGGTGAAACTCGTTTTAGGAATTTAGAACCTCGACGAGGTCATTAGAATAGTGTAAGGGAAACAAGAAATGTTAGATATAATTGCTGACGTTTGTTCATCAGTGTTTAAGTAACAGGTACATATCAGAGTTTATCAAGAAGCTAGTCAGAGTTTGATAAAGTCTGACTAGGTGAAGAGTTTAAATAGAAGCCAGTCAGAGTTTGATAAAGACTGACGTGGTGATAGTTGACTTAGCTGTCGGTGCAAAGATAAAGATTCTAGAAGCAATATATTCTGAAGATGGAAAGAAGCAGAATATATTGATACAGCTAAGGAAACGGAATAGAAGATATGAAGCAATCCTTAATTGATAATAACTGTATAGCTAATTTATAGGAGTATCAATTAGAGAAGGATTGTATGTAGCTGTGTACTATATAAACACAGATAGGTTATCCCTAGAAGGGATGCGATCATTGATATATCATTCTTGTAACCTAGAAGCTCTTTGTGATTCATTAACATCATAAAGAGAGACTGTTAATATAATTACAGTTTTATTGATTCATAAACCTGTGTTCTTGATTGTTATTCTCATACATACTTGATTATATATTGTGTATTCGGCCTAACAATTGGTATCAGAGCCAAGGCTGTTTAATATATACAGTTTTTCGATTCAAACACAGTAATAATCATGTCTGAAGAAAATCAAGCTTCTCCCAAGGTTGAACAGGTTAAACCGGCTACTGTAAGTCGATATGAGTCGATCAGGGTTCCAATTCTCAGGCCAGCAGAATATCCAATCTGGAAGGTGAAGATGACCATGTTTCTGGAGGCTACAGATCCAGAATATCTTGACAGAATTTATGATGGTCCTCATAATCCAACCAAACTAGCCCCTGTTGTTGATGGTCAAGAACAAAAGACTGTTCCAAAGGAAAAGAAAGATATGACTCCTGAGGACATCTCATCAATTGCAAAGGATGCAAAAGTTAGACATCTACTCCACAGTGCATTAGATAATGTCATGTCTAACAGAGTAATTGGCTGCAAAACTGCCAAAGAGATATGGGATGCTTTAGAAGTCAGATGCCAGGGAACAGGTGCTATTAAGAAGAACAGAAAGACAATACTCACACAGGAGTATGAGCACTTTGATTCAAGACCTAATGAAACCTTGACTGAGACATATGACAGATTCTGTAAACTGTTGAATGATCTATCTCTAGTTGATAAAGAATATGATATTGAAGAGTCTAATCTCAAGTTTCTGTTATCTCTACCTGAAAAGTGGGATTTAAAGACAACCACAATAAGAGATAATTATGAGCTTACTGATACAGATCTTGATGAAATCTATGGGTTGTTGAAAACTCATGAACTGGAGATAGAACAAAGGAATAAAAGAATGAGTAAGAAGACAAGATCTGTTGCTCTCAAAGTTGAGGAGAAGCCCATCAAGAAGGAATTCTCAAGAAAGAAAGCCAAAGGAAAAGCATTGGTCGTAAACTCTGACAGTGAGTCATCAAACTCTGATGATGGGTCAAACTCTGATGAAGCTTCTGACTTTGAGGATGATGAAGAAGAGTTGATGCAAATGGCTGCCCTGATGGTGAAGACCTTCAAAAAGATGGGATTTAAAAACTTCAAGAAAGGAAAGAGATTCTCAAGGAAAGATTCAAACTCTGAAAGGAAAAATTTCAGAAAGTCTGATGGAAGGGATACCAAGTCTGGAAAGAAGGATAAATCTGAAATCCAGTGCTACAAGTGTAAGGAGATGGGTCACTATGCTCCTGAGTGCAAGAAAGGAAAATCTGAGAAAGCACTCATCTCTAAAGGCAAAGACTGGGCAGATACTTCAGACTCTGATGATGGAGTAAATTATGCTCTTATGGCAACTGTCAAAGATGATACTGAATCATCTGAAAATAAGGTACCCCTAACTACTTATGCTTATGATACTGATAATATATCTGAGTTAAGAGTATATCTGAAAAGCGTACATGTTAGTTATAGGGATCAGACTTTAGAGAATGAGAGAATTAAATCTGAGAATCTTAGTCTTAAAGAAAGAAACAAGTTTCTTGAAGGAGAACTTGAAAATATGAAGCAGATTCAAAAAGAAAGAGATGATGCTGTTTATGTTGAACAGGAGTTGCTTAAAAGGTATAGGCAACTAGAATCTGATTTAGAGAAGGAAAGAAAAATAATTAAAACTTGGACTAATTCTGGTAGAGATACACATCAAGTGTTTCAGACAGATGCTGTAGGTTTAGGGTACAGTGAGGAAGATGAACTTAGGTTTCAGGATAAAATCAAGTTTAGAGCATTCACAAGTTCATATTCAACTCCTGTGACATTTGTTCCTGAATCTAGTAAGCTAAAATCTGTAGTAGTGAAAGAAGCTGTTATGGAGCCAGTTGAAGCTTGTGTTGAACAAGTGGATATTGAATCTAAAACAGAGAAGCAGATTGAGATGGAAGCTGTTAAAGAACCAGTAAAAATCTGTGATGAACAGGTTAATGATGATTCAATAACAGAGAATGAGATTGAGATAGAAGCTTGTTACGACCAAACTCAACACGCAAGTGCACGTGGTCACAAGTAATACAGATAGCAAATAAGGTTCGTTCCTACAGGGACTCGTTGTTTTGTCTAGTTAATTCACTCACCAATGTATGATTATTATCCGATGCTAAAACAAATAACAAAGTGGATTTTTGTTATCCCTATAATTAATCTAAGAATTATAACTAATTATCAACTACTTGAACTGAGATTTATGTCGAATTACTTATGCAAATAAAACATGGAATTTCAACTTCATTAAACAATCCATCTAAAGTCTTCAATTCTCTAGCCCTCTCATGTGATTTGTTAATACCTGATCGAACACACAAAACTGATATAAGCCAACTTTCGTTGCACAAATACCATCCTAAATAATATCCACAAATAAGAAAGAAATCACTTAGTCTTCCAATTATGCTTAGTCCCTATATGTCTATAAAGATTGAAAACATAATGGTTGAAGTACAAGCATTCAATTGATCACATAGTCGTCATAAAACGGTTAGAGTTACGACACTAATTACGAATGATATTCTCACGCATAATGTTAGAAATGAATACCACTAGAAACTAGACAGAGGGGGGGTGAATGGATAGTTTGATATATTTTTCGATCTTGAAAACTAAGTAAACAACTGTATGTGATTATGATATGTAATATGCAGAAAGTAAATAACACACACAATCACTTTAATCTACTTTGTATAAGCAAATTAAATACTACAGCTTTCCAGGAAATTCACAATCGAATTTCTGGCTTCTAAACAAGAACGGTTTGAACTTGCTTGCTTACAGAGAAAAGAGCTTAGCAAATAACTATGTGTATCTCTCTTACAGCTTACTGTTGTGTGTGCACGATATATATATTTTCCTATACAAACTAGGCACACACAATATTACACAGCTACCCCTTCTGAAAGTCCAACTTGTCCTGCCATAAGAAGTTCACTGTGTCAGGAAGGACCACCTGCTTTTCGGAGTCTTTCCCGTTTCTGTAGCTGCTTGTCTCTTATCTTTCTCTCCAAGTTTAGCTGTAGATTTGCCATCTGTTCTTTGGACCACCTTGCCAGAACAAATGCTTCAGTATTTGTCTCCTTTGATTCTTGGTTCTGTACCTTGATTTGTCTTGTTATAAACGGCTAAGTGTTGATATCGTGAACTCCACTTCATCCCTGACTATGCGATCTCCCTTGTGAGGACTACGCGATATAGCCTTTGAAGACTTTGCGACATAGGTCATTTGACGACTATGCGACATGGGTCATTTGATGACTATGCGACATAGGTCATTTGATGACTATGCGACATAGGGCTTCTGAGGACTTCACGATCTAGGCTCCTTTGACTTTGCTGACTTCAACACTTCACGACATGTGTCTTGAGGACTTCTCGACATAGTACAAAATGGACTATGCGATATAGTACTTCACGACATGGATATTGGTGACTTCACGACATAGCTTTCTTTTGACTTTGCTATATAATGCCTTAGACAAATTCCTGCAACTTATTTCTTCATGGCCTTATTCAACTCTATCCTGCTGCATGAACACTTCTGAACTTCTACCAGGATAATTATTCAATGGCCTATATACAATCTAGATGCAAGAAACTTTACTAAGCTCATTATAAGTCTGAGCATACATGATCAAGCTAATGTTCATGAGAACAAGACAAGTACATTTAGAGACCTATACTATATCCCAGTGATAGAAATCACTAGGTCATGCAATGTGACATAGTCACATAGTGTAGGCTTGTTAATAGTGGTATTCAGACATGTCTTGAGCCTAACAATCTCCCCCAAATTGTGAGTAAGATCCTTAGGCACAATTTCATGTCTGATAACAAGCCTAACTTACATAAAAGGAAATTTTAGTAACAGAAAGAACAATTCATGAACCTTGAGATCAGAAATTTGATTACATAGAAAAATTGAAAGCTTACAGATTACTTTTGTTGCTCAGCAGCTTCAGCTTCCAATTGCTTCTCTAGCAAATCATCATATATCTTCTTTTTCCTTATTTCTTCTTTTCTTTTTATGTCTATGATGGCTTCTTGAATTTCTTCTCTTGCAATCAGTTCTTCGATGAGAGGTGAGCCTTCCAAGTCATCAATTGCAGCTTTGAGTGCACTTTCTACATATGAGTCCAGAAACTCCATCCTTATTTTGCTTTGGCCTCCATGTGAGTTTTTGTACTCCACAATGTAAGGATTTTGTTTGACCCTGCACATCCCTTTCTGCCTTAGCTCCTTAGCCCTCTCTTCCATCTCAGCCATTTCTTTCTCTTTCTGTATGTTTTTCTTTTCATTCTCTTTCCTCATGTTTTCTTCATAATCAGCATGCATTTTTAAGTACCTGGCAATATCTATCTTCCATGTCCTTTCATCCTTTTCTTCAAAATTCAGTAAGGCATTTATCCTTTCAAGCTCATACTTATAGAAATATTGCCAGCTTCCTTGCTTCATTATTCTTTCTCTTCCATCAGTGTATTTGATATCTAGATGATCCAACCTCACTTTGATTTCAAAGATCCTTTGAGCCCTCAAAAATGCTAGGGCATCTTCATCATAGTCCTCATCTAGTGGAAGCACATTGATGCCAATAACATTTGTGAGTTTTCCAGTCTTCTTTGTTATCCTTATCCTTTTGGGTACACTCTTGATCTTCAAATGCTTCACAAGAGATACCTTTCTTGAACAAGGAGAATTAGTCTTCAGTGCCACATCACTTGGAAGTAGCTTCATTCCTTTCCCCTTCATCCACTGTAACACTCCACTAGCTGTGACTTTGTGGAAGTGTTTTCTTGAGATTATTTTAGTGGCTTCATCTTTCATCTGTGGCAATTCAGGTTCAGAAGTCATGGATAATGATTTTGGAGGATCATTGCTAACAGTACCCACCCTAGACTTAGAGTCTTGTGTTGTGGTTAAAGTACTACTAGCAATGTCCTTGACTTGCTGAATTCCACTCCTAGTTCTCTTCACTGTCTCCTTTGCCCCCTTTGTGTCATCACCATCATCTTTAGATTTCTTGGAAGATTTGCTCCTGCTGCTGTCACTTGGTCCATCCTTATTACTCCTTGAATGAGATCTCCTCCTGTAGGTTTTCTCCTCATCATCATCCTCCCCATCCTTCTTCATGTTCTTTTCTTTGATAGATTCAGGCAAAACACCATGAATCAGAAAAGATTGTAGAATGTTAATCATCTCTAATTCCTCTGCTGTCTTGACTCCTTTCTTTGCTCTCAGCATTTGCAGCACTTGATTGATCTTTGAGTTATTCTTCATTTGCAGATCTTTGGGAATGACTAGTTGGTCAATACTTCTGACTTTGGATAGACTTTGAAAAATTACTGTCCTTGGCTTGGGTATGACCTCAGGCAGTCTTTGATTTTGGTTCAACTCCAAGTCATTATAAAGACTTTCATTGTTAGCCCCACTCCTTTCAATCAACTCCAGAATTATTGACACTTCAGTAAACCTCAGTTTCTCTAGAGTTTGAAATGCTAAGTGCCACAAGCAGTTGTCCTTGCACACCATGATTATTTCTCTCAGATAAACATCCCTGATTTTCCTTACTGCAACTGTGAAGTACTTGATACCTTCCCTGAGCTTCTTTCTGTACACTTGTGCATCTCCTTGAGCATTCTTGTAGGTGGCTTTCAGAAACTCCAGGAATGCCTCATCATGATAGATGTTAGAGTTGGCAACTTCCTGTAGCTTGGCTTCAGTGATAAGTGTAGCTTGGGTAGGTTTAGCAATTGGAGTAGGTATAGCAGGTTGAGAGGTTAAGATGTCTTTAGGTATTGTGGATGGATAGAATGTTGTGGTTACTGTGCTTTTCTGACCTTGTGCATTGATGACCTCTACAGGGGGAAGATTGATTGGCTTTATTGTCTCTTCAATAAGCTTGCCCTTAAGTTTTGATTGCTTGGCAGGTGCTCCCCCTTTCTTTTTCACATTGACCTCCTTTCCTTTCTCCCCCTTAGGCTTGGGATCAGACAAGATGTCTTGAGCTTCCCCAGGAATAGGCAGGTTGAAAGATTTCATCATTGAGGTCATCATTTGTTGTTGCACCAGCAAGATGTTTGTTGTGTTGTTGCCTTGAGCATCTAGCTTGTCATTGAGTTGGCTTAGAGATGCAGATAGCATTCTGTTTTCATCTTTGAGAGAGGCCACTTCCTTTTCTAAGCCATCCACCTTGGAGAATAATTGTTGAGACTTGAAGGAGTTTAGAGATTGATCTTTGACCCTGGCAAAGTCATATTTGGAGATGTCTGACAGAGGGACTTCATCCACCAGCTTATCACCATACTGGTTTTTCCACATGACATTCAACATAGCATTGGTGGTGATGGTAGATTTTGCTTGATTTTCCAGTGTAGAAGCCAGTTTCTTGATGTTGTCTGTGACCATGGCAAGAGTCACATCCATCATGGACACATTGGAGGAGGTTTTCTGGACTTCTTTGAGGATACCATCCACCTTGGGAAAATCAGAGAGATAAGAGTTTCTTAGCTTGGTGAGGGATCTGTCTGTCTCCTCCTGAATAGAAGAAATCTCTGATTGAAGCCCTTTCCCAAGATAATGCAGAGCCTTCAACTGGTTCTTGTACACATCATTCACAGCTTCATATATGGCAACAGGAGAAAGATCCTTAGCATTTGAGCCCAGAGAGGTGAGGTATTCTTCTCTCACAAAAGCCAGGGCATCCTTGAGCTTGAGAGTCCTCTTAGCATCCAACCAGGCATCCACATTCCCCTCTGGTTCAGCTGTATCCACAATCTTCTCCTGTTGAGCTTCAACATCCTCCTTATGGCAGAGCAGGATAGCTTCATAATCAGCATTTGGAAGGTTGGAGGTGAGGAGATGTTGAGCTATCTTTGAGAACTCATCAATCTGTGCCACATGGAGATCCTGTATGGCTTCTTCTGTCATTTTGGAAGGCACAGATGATGATCCTGAAGGCCTGTCATGTTGCACAGGCTTCAGCCATTCTGACATTGTGGCCTGAGCCAAGTGAGAGCTAGTGTTAGGCACTTCATGAGATGTGTGAGTTTGAGTCTCCTCCAGCCTTGGAATGGCTGTAGGGTTTGATGTTGTCTCCATTGAAATGGGATGTGTTACAACATCAGCCCTATTTGTCTGTGAAGACATTTCCACATCCCTAAGGATGGGAGAATTAGGCACAGAGTCTCCAGTGAAAACTGGTGAATCCTCCATGTTTGTGTTGGTGTCATTAGGATATGCCTCAGCATGCATTCCCTGACCAACCAAATGTGGGTCCTGAGTGGTGAGCACAGTGTCAAGCACCATGTCACTTGAAGTTGGCTCAATCACAGGGCTGGATTGTGATTGATCAAGGGCAAGATTGTCATGAGAATGACTCTCTTGTTCAGAAGAAATTTTAGTGGAAGAATCTGAGAGAGAGGTGGGGTTCAGATTAGATTTTGGCAACTCCCCCTGAGAAATAGGAGGAGTTTCAACATTGATGTGCTCTCCACTTAGTGTTTGATCACCCTTATCACTCCTAGGATCAAGAGTGAGGTCTTGACCCTGTGCAGACTCTTTACAACTTGCAGTGGGGAGGCTGCTCTTTTCAATGCCCATGACCTGTTGAGAGGCCATAGACAGTAGCAGGTGTACCCCTTTTTCCACATCTGAATCCTGTTGGGAGGATTCAGTGGTAGCTTTAGATTTTGACTTCTTCTTTGGTCTGGTGAGAGGTGACTCAGGAATCTCACTTGCTAGCTCTACAGATTCATGGATAATAGCTAGGGTTCTCTTCTTCTTCTTTTTAGGAACATCAACCTTTTGAGAGATTGATGCACTTGGCTGACTAGACTCTACAGTGGTGTTTACAGTGGGGTTGCTGGATGGGATAGGGAGGCTTGGGTTAGACTGTGAAGCTCCTACAGTCTCAGCCTCCCCTGTCCAGGAAAGAGCATGGTATATGGGCTTATCAAGTGGATAAGACTCGAATGTGTCCTGCATATGCTTGGTCACACTCAAGATCACATCCACTTGATTCCTTGTGTCCAATGAACCAAACAGAATCTTGGACATGGACTTGGAATAAGCCAACTTTGATTTATCAATACCCTCCAAGTCATGGACATTAGCATCAAGATAATTTAAAATAACTTGAAGAAAGCGAGGGTAAAAGATGTCATTACCTCTTCCACGGACTGTCCTCCCTAGCCTTTGAGCCAATTCCTTGAGGATTATTGCTCCAACATTGATTTCCTGATTGTGGGCTAGGGAATAGGCCAGCTTCACAGCAATGTGACTGATATGGTCCCATCCTGTCTTTCTGCAAAGGAACACCTTCTGGAGTGCATCAAATAGGAATGACCACTCCCTTCTTACAAATTTCTTGTTCAGCTTTCCGGTATCTATCTCATCTGCATACCGAATGAAGGTCATGAAGTCTACAATTTGAGCATCTGTAGCTTCTTGGTCATGACCCTCCACCTTGAACCCTAAAGCTTCATTTATCTCCTTCTCCCCAAACTGGAAGTGTTTGCCTCCAATTGAACAAGCTATCTCCTGGAACGAAGTTCCATCTTCCCTGGCCATTGTAGAAACCAACGCCGTTCGCCAAAATCCTTCCAATACATCAACATACAACGTGGGGTTCAAGGTTAGGGCTTGGCTGAGGTAGGAATCATTCAGGAACCGTACAAAACACTTGTACCTGGGTTTAGCCTCAGCCTCAGAGGGAATGGTGAGAAGATTTGTTTCTTTGGGGATGGTTAAAGGAATAGAGGATGATACTGTTTGAGATTTGGGTGCCATTTCAAGAGAGAGAGTAAGAAAGAGAGTAGAGAATTTGTGCTTAGGTTAGAAAGTTTGAGAGCAATAGACAAGATGAAAAGTTGCAAACGGTTAGAAAAGGGTATTTATATGATAGAGACACTGCGATATGGAGTTATGAATGTGTACAGTCTATCTGTATGTCGCGAAGTCAGAAATGGCCTGTACCGCAAAGTCTTGCAAAGTATATCGCATAGTCTCAAGAATGAACTAAGTCGCAAAGTCTTCAAAATGAAAGGATTGGGGAGACTTTGCGATATAGTAGAAATACCCTGTCTAAAGCTCTCTTTTAGGAATTTGAAGCATTTTGTCAGACTTTTATCAAATTTTGAAATAAAATTAATTTAAGTCAAAATTCTGTCAACTATGGAGACTTGTCGATATAGTTATACTAAGTCGCGAGGTCATAGAATTAACTATGTCGCAAACTCATGAATTGAACTATGTCGCGAAGTCTCACAATCTCAACAGTTTGCGATATAAGTCTGTTTAATTTGAACTATGTCGTGAACTCTGAAAAACATCTATATCGAGATGTCTCAAAAGCTCACAACTCCACTCACAAATATGATTTTGAAAAAATATGCAGTAAAATACTGAAATATTTATAAATCATATCTCAGCTAATTTTCACTCCAAACAAATAGATCATTTAAATACAGTGAAAATTTACTGCTGCAACAATTAACCAGCATATTTACTTAGAACAACTGAATGAAGGATTGAGCATTCCAATTTCACTCACAAGTCTGTTGAAGACTGCTTCATTCAGAGGTTTAGTAAATATGTCAGCTAATTGTTTCTCAGTTGGAACATAAGAGACTTCTATGGTACCATTTGCAGCATGTTCCCTAATGAAATGGTACCTGATCTCAATGTGCTTTGTAGTAGAATGATTAACAGGATTGGCAACAATGGATATTGCACTAGTATTATCACACATCAGAGGAATGTGTTCTAACACTAGTCCATAATCCATGAGTTGATTTCTAATCCAAAGCAATTGAGCACAGCAACTTCCAGCAGCAATGTATTCAGCCTCAGCTGTGGATGTTGCTGTGGATTGTTGTTTCTTACTAAACCACGACACTAACCTTTGACCTAGGAATTGACAGCTTCCAGAGGTGCTCTTCCTGTCAATCCTGCATCCAGCATAATCAGAATCTGTGTAACCAACCAGGTTGAACCCAGTGCCCTTTGGATACCATGGCCCAAGATTAGGAGTCCCCTTCAGATATTTGAAAATTCTTTTGATGGCCATCATGTGAGATTCCTTGGGATCAGACTGGAACCTTGCACAAAGGCATGTGGCAAACATGATGTCTGGCCTGCTAGCTGTGAGATAGAGCAGGGATCCAACCATTCCTCTATAGACCTTGATATCAACTCTCTTGCCTTTCTTGTCTTCATCCAGCTTGATTGCAGTAGACATAGGAGTTTTAGCTGGGGATGACTCTTCTAAACCATATTTCTTTAAAAGATCCTTGACATACTTAGATTGGTTTATAAAGATGCCATCCTCCCTTTGATGTACTTGCAGGCCTAGGAAGTAGGTTAACTCTCCCATCATACTCATCTCATATTTACTTTGCATCAACTTAGAGAACCTTTCACAGAGTTTTTCATTTGAAGAGCCAAAGATGATATCATCCACATAGATTTGAACAAGAATGATATCATTTCCATGCTTCTTGAAGAATAGGGTTTTGTCTATTGTACCCCTAGTGAATTGATGCTCAAGAAGGAATTGAGATAGAGTTTCATACCAGGCTCTTGGTGCCTGTTTGAGTCCATAGAGTGCCTTGAGCAGTCTATACACAAAGTTTGGGAAGTCTTCACTTTCAAAGCCAGGTGGTTGAGACACATAAACTTCCTCAGCAAGATCACCATTGAGAAAAGCACTTTTCACATCCATTTGATACACCTTAAAATCTGAGTGAGCTGCAAAAGCCAGGAAGATTCTTATGGCTTCCAGTCTAGCTACAGGTGCAAATGTCTCATCATAGTCAATGCCTTCTTGCTGACAATAACCTTTGGCAACCAGCCTTGCTTTGTTTCTAACTACCACTCCTTCTTCATCCATCTTGTTCCTGAACACCCATTTGGTGTCAATAACATTCTTTCCTTTTGGAGGTGGCACTAGTTCCCATACCTTGTTTTTCTCAAATTGATTCAACTCTTCTTGCATGGCAACAATCCAATCAGAAATCTTCAAAGCTTCTTCAATTAATTTAGGTTCCTCTTGTGACAGAAAGCAGCTATACAGACAAGTATTTAATGTTGCCCTTCTTGTTCTAACTCCCTCACTAGGATCTCCAATGATTTGATCCCTAGTGTGGGCTCTGTCCCATTTCCTTGTGTGCCCCTGTTCATTTCCTTGATCTGTTCCAATCTCATTTTGGTTGACAGTTGCATTCTCTTCTTCTCCCCCTGTGTTTGTGAATCCTTGCACGGGTGTTTGAAGAAGATTGTCAACTTCAAGAATTTCATTTTCTAGAACAGTTTGAACAGGGGGTTCATCTTCACTTTCAGAATCCTCAAGATAACCTTGATTCTCAAATCTCAATAGCACACTGTCTTGATCACTTGTTTTCAGTCCTGGAGTTTTCTTGTCATCAAAGGTAACATCCATGCTTTCCATGATTTTGTGTTGCTCAGGTACAAACACTCTGTATGCTGTCCTTTCCAGAGAGTATCCAATGAAGATACCTTCAAATGCTTTAGCATCAAACTTTCCAACATGCTCAGAGGTATCTTTCATCACAAAACACTTGCTTCCAAACATATGCAGGTGCTTGAAGGATGCTCTTTTTCCAGTCATTAATGAGTAAGGAGTTTTGCCAGACTTCTTATTGATTAATGTTCTATTTTGCACATAGCATGCTGTGTTAACAGCATCAGCCCAAAAGCTAGTGGGTAGCTTTGCATCCAGCAGCATTGTCCTTGCGGCTTCAATGAGAGTTCTATTCTTTCTCTCAACTACTCCATTTTGTTGAGGTGTCCTAGGAGCTGAGAATTGTTGAGAAATTCCTTTATCTTTGCAAAACTCATACAATGTTGAATTTCTGAACTCAGTCCCATTATCACTTCTCAAAGCAACTACAGAGGAACCAGTGCTTTGTGCTTCTTTATCAACTCTCTTGATATGCTCTATTATGACTTGTGGTGCTTCATCCTTGGAGAATAGGAATTCCACCCAAGTATATCTTGAATAGTCATCAACCATCACTAGAGCATATTTCTTTTTGGAAAGGGACATTACATTCACAGGGCCAAATAAGTCCATGTGAATTAGTTGCAGAGGTTTTGAGTTTGTATTGAGCAACTTGTTCTTGTGACTTGATCTTTTAATCTTCCCTTTCTGACAAGCTTCACATGCTCCATCTTGCACAAACTCCAAGGCAGGCAAATCCCTGATGAGTTCTCTCTTGGTTAGAGAGTTCATTGCCTGAACATTCAAGTGAGACAGTTTCTTGTGCCACAACCAGAATTCCTCATTTGTGGCTTTTGTGTAGAAACAACAAATTTCTCCCTTATCTGCAGCCTTGAGATTAGCTACAAACAAGCTTCCTTTCTTCACACCAGTTAGAACAACTTCACCACTTTCCCTTTTTGAGATTGAACAAAGGTCTTCATCAAATTCCACTTTGAAGCCTCTGTTGGTAAACTGTCCAATACTCAAGAGATTATGCTTCAGTCCTTCAACAAATGCTACATCTTCAATAATGACATTTCCAGATTTAACACTGCCATATCCCATTGTATAACCAATGTTGTCATTTCCAAAGGTTACTGATGGGCCAGCCTTTTCCTCAAAATGTGATAGCAGGGCCATATCACCAGTCATGTGACTTGAGCATCCACTGTCCAAGATCCATATGACTCTTTTATTCCTGTTGCCCTGCATTCACAAAGTGACTAAGTTGCTTTTGGTACCCACACTTGGTAGGGTCCATATGGTTTAGAAACATTTTGATTAATAATTCTTCTGTCATAAATTGCATTTCTCATAGTAGGAGACTTCACTTTTTCTGTGGCTTTGGAGTTTACACTCTTAGGCTCACATGAAGTTTTCACCCTCTCAACCCTGATTGGGGACCCTGTCCTATGAGAATGTATGTGTGTGTGTGATTCACCAGATTGTGCAGAGTCAAGTTTATGTTTAAGAGATAAACAGTTAGCAATCACAGTCACATAACATGTCATGCAGTTTGGCTTACCACAGAAAGAATCATGACTAGAATTTATGCTTGCAGAAAGGTTACTTAGGTTATCAACTTCAACAATTTCAGGCTTACTACACTTATGAGTCAAATGATTAACAGATAGGCATTTTTGACATTGTTTTCTGGGAGCATTTGGCACATAAGCATAGTTGTTTCCTTTGTTAACACCAACTTTACCATTTCTGTTTTGTTTCCTTTTCTTAACAACTTCTTTCTTTGCTTTAGGACTCTTGACAAGATTGTCTTTGGTCTCTTTCTGATTGACCAGTTCAGGAAAGGAAGAAGTGTTCTTAGCAGCCTCATCTTCTTCAAGTAGTTGTTGCTTGATGATCAGTAGTTCCTCATCAAACTCAACAACACTCTTCTTGAAGATGGGCTGTTCAACACTTGACAGTATGGTTGGGGCATTTTTGTTTGTAAAAGTTTCCTTTCCTTTGCCCTTGACTTTCTTCCTTCCCTTGTCATTATCATAGTCAAAACCAACTCCAACCTTGCAATCTTCAGTGTGTTCCTTGTGGTAGGTTTGAATAAGTTCAGAGGAGTTTTTGAAGCTTCTTAGTTTCAGTTCAGTTTCAGCAATTTGTTCTCTAAGGGCATTCTCTATCTGCTCAGCACAAATCACTTTGTTTTTAAGATACTCAACCTCATTTTTCAAACCATCCAGGTTCACAACCATTAACTCAAGTTGCTCATTCTTTTCTGTAAGCTCAACATTTTTAGCAGTTAGTCTGTCAATTTCTTCATTAGCTACTAACATGCTAGTATGAATATTAAACATTTCAGTGCTCATATCTTCAACAGTTTGCTTATATTGAAGGGGAGTCATATCAAGAGAAGTAAGAATAGGTACCTGACTTGAATCACCTTCATCAGAAAATGCCATCAAGGCATAGTTTGAGTACTCTTGTTCTTCTTCTTCATCAGAGTCATCCCAGCACTTTCCCTCAGCAATAAAGGCTTTGCCCTGTTGTTTCTTGAGTAGAGCCTCATACTTAGCTTCAAGCTCTAAGTATGCTTTGTCCTTCTTGACTTGTTTAGGCTTTTTGCACTCAGTGGCAAAATGCCCAAGTTCATTGCAGTTATAGCATCTTATTTTGGTCCTATCCACACTTCCTGTCTTGTATCCACCTTTAGCAGCACCAGCAATCCCTTTTCCTTTATTGAAGGTGTTTGAGCCACTAGATCCACCAGTGTTTCCATTGTTGAACTTAGACTTAAATGGCTGCTTTCTTTTAAACCTTATGTTAGGATACCTCCTAGCCATATAAGCAAAAGATTTGTTTTCCATTTTGTCCAGCTCATCTATACTGTAGAACTCATCCTCTTCAGGTAAATCATACACAACCTGAGTTTCATCACCAGTGTCTTCAACTTCCAGTTCCTCAATCTTGACCTGACTGATTTTAAGAGAGTCCATTCTTTGACTTAGGTTGTCAGCAATAAGTGCACAGGAAGTATTAGCCACTAATCCTTGCTTTGCTTGAATAGATCTCTTTTGAAACAGCTCTAACTCATATGTCTTTAAAACACCATACAACACATCAAAACCAATCTTTGTCAGATCTCTTTCTTTAAGGGAAGAAATTCTTGGTTCCAAGTGATCTGGCAGAGTTAGTAGAAACTTCATATTGAGCTCTTCTGTTTCATAGTGTTTGTCATAGAGTTTGAGCTCGTTTATCAGCTTGTTGAATCTCTCAAACACTTCTGTGATTCCCTCTTTTGGCTGAGCCATAAAGGCTTCATATTGTGAAACAAGAATCTGCTTCTTGTTCTTTCTTACCTCAGTAGTTCCTTCACAGAGCACTTCTATAAGATCCCACATCTTCTTGGCACTAGTACAATGAGCAACAGTGCCATACATGTTGAAGTCCATAGATTCACAAATGATAAGTTGAAGATGTCCATCCAATGCCACTTTTTCCTTTTCAGGATCAGTGTATTTTAAGGGATCTTTGGGCACATGTTTTGCTGGTACAATCTCAGTGCCACTGGTTGTTTCACCAATCTCGATCATTGGAATGAAGGGACCATGCTTTAGAATATCTAAATACATGGGGTTAGAAGCTTTGATGAAAAGCAACATCTTCTTCTTCCATAAACTGTAGTGCTCCTTGTTAAAGGGAGGAATCTTGATACTGCTTAGTTTCTGTGAACTCATTCTTGATCTTTTCCTGTTTGTACGTTAACAGCCTACGCTCTGATACCACTTGTTAGAAATGAATACCACTAGAAACTAGACAGAGGGGGGGTGAATGGATAGTTTGATATATTTTTCAATCTTGAAAACTAAGTAAACAACTGTATGTGATTATGATATGTAATATGCAGAAAGTAAATAACACACACAATCACTTTAATCTACTTTGTATAAGCAAATTAAATACTACAGCTTTCCAGGAAATTCACAATCGAATTTCTGGCTTCTAAACAAGAACGGTTTGAACTTGCTTGCTTACAGAGAAAAGAGCTTAGCAAATAACTATGTGTATCTCTCTTACAGCTTACTGTTGTGTGTGCACGATATATATATTTTCCTATACAAATTAGGCACACACAATATTACACAGCTACCCCTTCTGAAAGTCCAACTTGTCCTGCCATAAGAAGTTCACTGTGTCAGGAAGGACCACCTGCTTTTCGGAGTCTTTCCCGTTTCTGTAGCTGCTTGTCTCTTATCTTTCTCTCCAAGTTTAGCTGTAGATTTGCCATCTGTTCTTTGGACCACCTTGCCAGAACAAATGCTTCAGTATTTGTCTCCTTTGATTCTTGGTTCTGTACCTTGATTTGTCTTGTTATAAACGGCTAAGTGTTGATATCGTGAACTCCACTTCATCCCTGACTATGCGATCTCCCTTGTGAGGACTACGCGATATAGCCTTTGAAGACTTTGCGACATAGGTCATTTGACGACTATGCGACATGGGTCATTTGATGACTATGCGACATAGGTCATTTGATGACTATGCGACATAGGGCTTCTGAGGACTTCACGATCTAGGCTCCTTTGACTTTGCTGACTTCAACACTTCACGACATGTGTCTTGAGGACTTCTCGACATAGTACAAAATGGACTATGCGATATAGTACTTCACGACATGGATATTGGTGACTTCACGACATAGCTTTCTTTTGACTTTGCTATATAATGCCTTAGACAAATTCCTGCAACTTATTTCTTCATGGCCTTATTCAACTCTATCCTGCTGCATGAACACTTCTGAACTTCTACCAGGATAATTATTCAATGGCCTATATACAATCTAGATGCAAGAAACTTTACTAAGCTCATTATAAGTCTGAGCATACATGATCAAGCTAATGTTCATGAGAACAAGACAAGTACATTTAGAGACCTATACTATATCCCAGTGATAGAAATCACTAGGTCATGCAATGTGACATAGTCACATAGTGTAGGCTTGTTAATAGTGGTATTCAGACATGTCTTGAGCCTAACACATAAACCTATGCTAGCATGGCAAGTTCTAAACTCTTAAATCCACTTTCGCTTCAATAAGAATTAACACACAATTACAGGAGTTAGCTACTCTCCTATAACGAATTAAAACAACCATGATAGGATATCGCATCAATCACACTATAGGCATCGAGAAAATTCAACAAATAAACTTCATGAATAAATCCGCTAAAACCCCATGACAACGAGTTAGTTCATAATCAAACTAATCGTCACCATGGGTTCTAATGTAAACATGATTGAAGAAAACGAATTAATATTATAATAATTATCAAAGGTTCTAAAGAATACACCCAAACCAAGCATCCACAAGATAGAAAGAATACAAGAATAAATTGAAACTATCTTCTTCCTCCTTCTTCGTGCTTTAAAACTCCGTAGATAATACGTGGTATGTGTCTCCCTTGATCTCTAGGGTTTTCTTCACTATATATGGGCCTCCAGGTGCAAACAAGTCGTACTCAATTGTAAATTAACTTCAACTCGAAAAATCAGCTAATCAGGGTCAAAACAGGAATTTTCGTCAGACAGACCGGCGCTGCCGCGCCATAATTTCATAGGAGAGCGGCGCTGCCGCGCCATAATTTCTGCTCCTTTTTTCCAACGGCGCTGCCGCGCCATAGGCAAGCACAAACACGGCGCTGCCGCGCCGTGCCTTCTGTCCAGAATTATATAAAATGTTGTCCTCTTCGCGTGAGCTGTAAGATCGTCAGAATCGGACTTGTAGAACTCCAGATATGGCCAAAACAGTGAAGACTGCGCAACCTACCCGGAAAATCCGAATTCTAATCAAATTAACCTCCAACTCTTGGTTCTGCAAAACTTAATGAAAACACATTAAACACACCACATACTTGAGTTCAAGTCATCAATTTAAGCCGATATGAAGCGTTCCAAGTGGATTAAAAATCCACTTATCACACCCCCAAACTTAAACCGATGCTTGTCCTCAAGCATAAATAATATAACTATATACAACTAACTAGTACCACTTCCGTAGGTGATCACGGTTGCATTTGGCATATGCAACAAGCCCTTTAAACCCCTAAGCAGCCCTAGTGGACGAGTAAGGTCTCGTGAGGGCCTATAGTGAATGTACCCACAAAATCCATCTACTCATGCAACTACAAATGCAACTAACTACATGTATGCAACTATATGGAAATGCAACGATCCCTTCAAACCAACCAAAACCAATCAACAAGCCAACATCTCAAAGAACACAGTCTTCCAAACAGAGTTCGACCAAATTCCCATCGACCAACAAGACAAACACAGAAACGTGCGTGTGTGCGATGCTCACCAATATACTCCCAAACTAAATCAAGACCATACCTACTCTTAGCCAAAACAACCACAAGCTTACAAACAGAATGAACACTAGACATAAGAACTCTTAAGAGACACCTTCGCAGTCCATCTGAGTTAGACAGGAATTCATGCTTTATTACACACACCTAACAAAACTCATGCTTATTTGACCGTGCAATGGCTGAGACCCCAAAAGGCTTATACAATAATACCCATGTAACGAGCTTTAGGTTAGTGGATCCCAGACCGGAAAAGTCTTAGGTCACTAGGCACAAAGTCCCCAAAGAACTTACTTGCTCGAGTATTAAAGAGCTCAACCTGATCAATTATGCATAAACACAAAATAAACACAACTCTTTTTTTTTTCTTTTCAACTTTTCTCTTTTTTTTTTTTTCAACAATTTCGGAATGAGTGCTCTTTGCCTTTTTCTCATCCCACCCTAGACTACTCATCTTTTCAATGAGCCGGCTACTAGCCATTTGACGCCTAGCCTTTATTACAACTAGCATGAAATCCCTGGTTTTCCCCCAAACTTAGACTTAAGTGCTTCTTCGTTTTCAAGAATCTAGCCAACATTCTAAATGTAAACAAGTGGTTAAATTCTAACACCAAACAAGCATGGTCTGATCAAATTCAAAAGCAACCAATGAGACTTATGAAATAGATTTGTTTCTGGCATGCAAGTCAATACTTAGAAACTTAATCAACCCTCTATTCATCACAACCACACTCCAATCAACATCGACTCACCAACGGAAATAGTCAAGTCCTACGGGATCATGAAATATGCATGCAACTAAAATGGACTCACATGATAAATAAAAACTATGCAAACAGAATGCCCTATATGACATGAACATGCAAAACTACAAATAAACTACAACTACACATGCAATATGAATCCTACATGAACACACACTAACTATACAAACCCATACATCACCCCCAAACTTAACATATTCAATGTCCTCATTGAAGGTAATAAGAAAGATAGTAGAAACATACCTAACACATGGGTTGCCTCCCACGAAGCGCTGTCGTTAATGTCATTTAGCCGGACAAATGTGAATCAAATCATGGTGGCTCGAAGATCGTATTTGACTTGTCCTTAGCAGAAGGACCATTCACCCCTTGTTTGATAACCTTCTTGCTTTCTTCCCACATCTTTTCCAAATCAAACTTCACCTTGACTTTTCCACCAATCGATTTTTTCTTTTTCTTCTTTACACCTCTAAGGTGTTTATGCTTCTCCGTCGATTGATAAGAACACTCTTTTACCTCATCATCCTTGTTCCACCTTCTCAACACATTATCTTCACACTCTTTAAAAATCACCAACTCATCATTCAGAAGGACATACTTCAAATGTGGTGGAAGTTTTCCAAGCTTGACATTCGAAAGATCTCGAATGGAAGAATTGTCAATGGAATCACTGATGTGATGCTCGAACTTGTGCATGTTCGAATTTTTGCTCAACAGCTGATCGAACTCCTTTCTCTGACCCGTATCAACCATCTTCAAGCTAAAACACTCTTCCTCCTCTGTTGGAAATTTCATAGCCTTGAACACATTAAAGATGACCTTTTGATTACTCACCCTCATTGTGAGCTCTCCTTTCTGAACATCAATAAGAGTCCGACCTGTAGCCAAGAATGGTCGTCCCAAGATGATAGGGATCTTCTTGTCTTCCTCAAAGTCAAGAATAACAAAGTCGGCTGGAAAGATAAGCTTGTCGACCTTCACCAAAACATCCTCAACTATTCCTCGAGGATAAGTAACTGAACGGTCCGCAAGTTGCAGAGTCATAGTAGTTGGCTTTGGTTCTGGAAGACCAAGTTGCATGAAAACTGATAAGGGCATGAGATTAATACTTGCACCCAAATCACACAAGCATTTGCTGAATGAGAGATCTCCAATAGTACATGGTATGGTGAAGCTTCCAGGGTCCTTCAACTTAGGTGGCAACTTTTGTTGCAAGATGGCACTACATTCTTCCGTCAATGCAACTGTCTCTAGCTCCTCAAGTTTCAATTTCTTCGAAAGAATGCCCTTCATAAACTTCGCATAGCTCGGCATTTGCTCAAGAGCCTCTGCAAATGGTATGTTAATCTGAAGCTTCTTGAAGACATCCAAGAACTTAGCAAACTGCTTGTCAAACTTTTGCCTTTGAACTCTTTTTGGGAATGGAGGGGGTGGAAACACCTTTTCTTCTACTACTTTCTGAGAATTATCACTCTTCCCAGTTACATGAGTCGAGAGAGTAGCATTAGGTACCAAATCAGGAACAGAATCGACCCCAACGTCAAAATCATTTTTTTCTTCCAGAAGGCCCGGCGCTGCCGCGCCGTTTTTATACTGGGGAGCGGCGCTGCCGCGCCATACATTCTGTTCAGAATTTTCATTTTTTCCCTCGGCTGAAATTTCTTCGTTCTGACCTTGTAGAATCTTCCCCGATCGTAAGGTCACTGCCTGCACCTGTTCCTTGTGATCTTTCTTGCCTGGATTCATCTCTGTGTCACTCGGAAGCGTTCCTGGTTGCCGGTTCAACAATGCATTGGCTAGTTGCCCAATCTGATTCTCTAAAGTTTTCAACGACACCGCCTGACTCTTGTACATCATTCGAAGCTCTTCCAATTCAGACTTCTCAGACTGATTCAATGAATTCCCTTGAGATGGTTGAAATCCCGGTGGAATGAATGGTTGCCTTGGAGCATAAGGTGGTGGTTGATAGTTCTGATTATATGGCCTTGCATTGAACTGCTGATTTTGTGGTTGCTGAACACCACCCTGATTGTTGCTCCAACTGAAATTAGGATGATTCCGATTGTTGGGATGATACACATTAGGTGCTGGTTGCTGATTTCTCTGAAAGTTACTAACAAACTGTGCTGATTCAGCTGAGATAGCACACAGATTCGTGTCATGAGCCCCTGCACACAATTCACACACCATAGCAACCTGGTTAGTCCCATGATTAGAAAGGGAATCTACCTTCATTGTCAACGCTTTGAGTTGAGCAGCAATAGCAGTAGCTGCATCCAAGTCAAGAACTCCAGCCACTTTAGCAGGTGGCAAGCGTTGAGTAGGATTCTGAAACTCATTGGCCGCCATCATCTCGATAAGATTATAGGCATCCTCATAGCTTTTTGCCCACAGTGCTCCTCCAGAAGCTGCATCAAGCATAGGCCTTGACTGAGCTCCCAATCCGTTATAGAAATTGCTGATTACCATCCAATCCGGCATCCCATGATGAGGACAACGTGCCAATATCTCCTTGTACCTTTCCCAAGCTTCCCCCAAAGATTCCTGGGGTTGCTGAGCAAACTGAGAAATAGAATTTCTATAAGCTGCTGTCTTCGCCATGGAGAAATACTTCGTCAAGAACTTTTGAGCACAGTCTGCCCATGTTGTAATAGAACCTGATGGCATAGAATGTAACCAACTCTTGGCTTTATCCCTAAGAGAGAAGGGGAATAGCCTCAATCTGATTGCGTCATCTGTAACTCCGTTGAATTTGAAGGTATCACAGATCTCAAGGAAGTCCCTAATATGAGCATTGGGATCTTCAGCAGGACTACCCCCAAACTGAACCGTATTCTGAATCATCTGAATGATGTTTGGCTTAAGCTCGAAATTATTTGCCCTAATAGCTGGACGAACAATGCTGGTATGAATGTCCTCCACTTTTGGCTGAGAGAATTCACTCAAAGCCTTCGCTGGTTGTGCTTCATCTGCCATATCTTCTTTTGATTCACGATTGTTTTCTACACTGATGTTCTCAAAGTCAAGTTTCCTTCGTGCTAGTTCTTCTCTTCTTGCTAATTCTTCTCTACGTGCTCGAGCTCGTGTACGCATACACTCTCAATAAGTACCTGAAATTCACCAACTAGAAATTTGGTGAGAAACGTCTTAGTCACCGAACTTTAATGACCACTGATGGTAAATACTGAAACTAAACAAATAAAACCGAAGTCCCCGGCAGCGGCGCCAAAAACTTGTTACGACCAAACTCAACACGCAAGTGCACGTGGTCACAAGTAATACAGATAGCAAATAAGGTCCGTTCCTACAGGGACTCGTTGTTTTGTCTAGTTAATTCACTCACCAATGTATGATTATTATCCGATGCTAAAACAAATAACAAAGTGGATTTTTGTTATCCCTATAATTAATCTAAGAATTATAACTAATTATCAACTACTTGAACTGAGATTTATGTCGAATTACTTATGCAAATAAAACATGGAATTTCAACTTCATTAAACAATCCATCTAAAGTCTTCAATTCTCTAGCCCTTTCATGTGATTTGTTAATACCTGATCGAACACACAAAACTGATATAAGCCAACTTTCGTTGCACAAATACCATCCTAAATAATATCCACAAATAAGAAAGAAATCACTTAGTCTTCCAATTATGCTTAGTCCCTATATGTCTATAAAGATTGAAAACATAATGGTTGAAGTACAAGCATTCAATTGATCACATAGTCGTCATAAAACGGTTAGAGTTACGACACTAATTACGAATGATATTCTCACGCATAAACCTATGCTAGCATGGCAAGTTCTAAACTCTTAAATCCACTTTCGCTTCAATAAGAATTAACACACAATTACAGGAGTTAGCTACTCTCCTATAACGAATTAAAACAACCATGATAGGATATCGCATCAATCACACTATAGGCATCGAGAAAATTCAACAAATAAACTTCATGAATAAATCCGCTAAAACCCCATGACAACGAGTTAGTTCATAATCAAACTAATCGTCACCATGGGTTCTAATGTAAACATGATTGAAGAAAACGAATTAATATTATAATAATTATCAAAGGTTCTAAAGAATACACCCAAACCAAGCATCCACAAGATAGAAAGAATACAAGAATAAATTGAAACTATCTTCTTCCTCCTTCTTCGTGCTTTAAAACTCCGTAGATAATACGTGGTATGTGTCTCCCTTGATCTCTAGGGTTTTCTTCACTATATATGGGCCTCCAGGTGCAAACAAGTCGTACTCAATTGTAAATTGACTTCAACTCGAAAAATCAGCTAATCAGGGTCAAAACAGGAATTTTCGTCAGACAGACCGGCGCTGCCGCGCCATAATTTCATAGGAGAGCGGCGCTGCCGCGCCATAATTTCTGCTCCTTTTTTCCAACGGCGCTGCCGCGCCATAGGCAAGCACAAACACGGCGCTGCCGCGCCGTGCCTTCTGTCCAGAATTATATAAAATGTTGTCCTCTTCGCGTGAGCTGTAAGATCGTCAGAATCGGACTTGTAGAACTCCAGATATGGCCAAAACAGTGAAGACTGCGCAACCTACCCGGAAAATCCGAATTCTAATCAAATTAACCTCCAACTCTTGGTTCTGCAAAACTTAATGAAAACACATTAAACACACCACATACTTGAGTTCAAGTCATCAATTTAAGCCGATATGAAGCGTTCCAAGTGGATTAAAAATCCACTTATCAAAGCTGTTAGAAAGTCAGTAAAAACTTGTGAAAAACAGGTAAATGTTGGCTTGATGACAGGAAAACAGTTCAATCATAAACTCAAGGAGGTAAAGTCTGCTATGAAACCAAAAGGGTCCAAGAAAAATAGGAATGGAAAGATAGGCATAAATAAAAGAAATAATCATTTGCCTACTGTTGCTGCTCCAAGGAAAACATGTTATAATTGTGGTAGTTCTAACCATCTTGCTAGTTTTTGCAACAAGAATAAAGATATTAATTCTTTACCCTCAAAACATAAAGTAAAGAATGATTATGTTAGGGTTAGACCACAGACTTTATGCACACACTGTGGGAGCACTTGGCATTCCATTTATACTTGTAAGAGTTATCATGCTATTTACCATAACTATTATGAGCCAAAACCCAACTTGAAGTGGGTCAGGGCAAACTCTGCAAGTGTAAAGTCTGACAATGTTAGTTTAAACTCTGTTGATAGTAATTCCGCTGCAAAAGCTAACAATGTTAAGAAAGACAAAGGATCCAAGCAAGTCTGGATCCTTAAAACTAACACTTAGTGTTTGTTTGTGATTGCAGGGTATAAAAGAGAGCACACTTATTTTAGACAGTGGGTGCTCAGGACATATGACTGGAAATAAAGCCCTGCTATCAGACTTTAAGGAGAAGGCTGGCCCAAAAGTTTCCTATGGAGATGGCAACATAGGACACACTCTGGGATATGGCAATATTAATCTTGGAAGTGTCATCATCACCAATGTAGCTCTAGTCTCAGGACTCAAGCATAATCTGCTATCAGTGAGTCAAATCTGTGACAGAGGAAACCATGTAGATTTTCATACTGAATACTGTGAAGTTATCAGTAAATCTACTGGAAAAGTTGTTCTAGTTGGACACAGGCGCAACAAAATTTATGAAGCAAGTTTGGTAACAAACTCTGATGGAAAAACAGTGTGTCTGACTGCAAGAATGTCAAATGAAGAGAGTTGGAATTGGCATAAGAAGCTCTCTCATCTCAATTTGAACAACATCAATGAGCTAATAAGAAAGGATCTTGTAAGGGGACTCCCAAAATCAATACTCAGTCTAGATGGCCTATGTGATTCTTGTCAAAAGGCCAAGCAAAGGAAGTCATCTTTCAAGAGCAAATCTGAATCTTCAGTAGTGGAACCTTATCATCTTCTACATATTGATCTCTTTGGACCAGTGAATGTGATGTCTATGGGCAGAAAGAAATATGCTCTAGTAATTATTGATGAATATACTAGATATACATGGGTGTATTTCTTATCAAAGAAGGATGAAACTGCTCAAACTCTGATGGATCATGTAAATCTACTGGACAAAGGATCACAGCACAAAGTCAAAATTATAAGGAGTGATAATGGAACTGAATTCAGAAACTCAATCATGGAAGCTTTCTGCAAGGAAAGAGGAGTGAAACAAGAATTTTCTGCACCTGGAACTCCACAGCAAAATGGTGTAGTTGAAAGAAAGAACAGAACTTTAATTGAAGCAGCCAGAACTATGCTTGAAGAAGCAAAATTACCAACTTATTTCTGGGCAGAAGCTGTTCAAACTGCTTGTTTTACTCAAAATGCTACACTGATCAACAAGCATGAGAAAACACCATATGAGATGGTGAAAAATAAGAAGCCAAATTTGAAGTATTTTCATATATTTGGATGCAAATGCTTTGTGTTGAAGACTCATCCTGAACAGTTGACCAAGTTCGAGTTAAAAGCTGATGAAGGGATTTTTGTTGGCTATCCTCTGTCAACAAAAGCATTCAGAGTTTACAATCTGAGAACTAAAGTGATCATGGAATCCATACATGTGTCATTTGATGACAAGAAAATAACTGGACTTGATGACTTAGATGAATATGATCAACTGCGTTTTGAAAATGAAGGATTATTCTCTGATGATATAAACTCTGATGAAGCAGAACCAATAAACTCTGACGAAGCATACTCTGAACCTCTACTGGTAAATACTGGAGAAACTGGAAATTCTCAAATTGAACAAAATAGAGAACCAGTTGAGGGGGAGCGTGAAGAAGCTCAACAAGACACAGCAAGTGAGTCAGTTGAGGAAACTGATTCAAACTCTGACAGTTCAAACTCTGAGCCATCCAATTCAGGGGGAGCCTCAGATACTGCAGAAAGTCAACATATGAATCAGGAGAGCATGGATCAAGGGGGAGGATCCAATAATGATGCAAGAAACCACTTACCAACAGCAAGAAAGTGGACACAGACACACACACCTGATCTCATAATTGGAGATCCTGATGCTAGTGTGAGAACTAGAAGTGCAACAAATAATGAGTGTCTGTATCATGCTTTCTTGTCTCAAACAGAACCAAAGAAAGTGGAGGAAGCTCTTCAAGATGCTAATTGGATTACAGCAATGCAAGAAGAGTTAAATGAATTTGAAAGAAATGAAGTCTGGACACTTGTACCTAGACCAAAGAATAGATCAATTGTAGGTACAAAGTGGGTTTTCAGAAACAAGACTGACAGTGAAGGTGTGATTACAAGAAACAAGGCTAGACTTGTGGCCAAAGGGTATTCACAACAGGAAGGAATTGACTATGATGAAACCTTTGCTCCAGTTGCAAGATTGGAGGCCATAAGGATCTTTCTAGCCTATGCAGCACACAAGAAATTTAAAGTCTTTCAGATGGATGTAAAGAGTGCTTTTCTCAATGGGAAGCTTGAAGAAGAAGTGTTTGTTGAACAACCACCAGGATTTGTAGATCCCAAGCATCCAGATTATGTCTACAGGCTTGACAAGGCATTATATGGACTAAAGCAAGCACCAAGAGCATGGTATGAAACTCTTGCTCAATTTCTTTTAGAAAGTGGGTTCACAAGAGGTACAATTGATAAAACTTTGTTTTATTTCAATTCTGGTGATGATTTGCTTTTAGTTCAAATTTATGTAGATGATATTATCTTTGGATCTACTAATGACAAACTTTGTAAGAAGTTTGCAAAGCTTATGCAATCCAGGTACCAAATGAGCATGATGGGAGAGCTTAGTTACTTTCTAGGCTTACAGGTCAAGCAAACAGATGATGGTATTTTTATCAATCAAGCAAAATATACCAGAAATCTTCTCAAGAAATTTGGTATGCTTGACAGTTCATCTGCTACAACTCCCATGGCTACAGCAACAAAGCTAGACAAAGACACAGGAGCCTCAGTAGATATGACAAACTACAGAGGAATGATAGGGTCTTTACTGTATCTTACTGCAAGTAGACCTGATATCATGTATGCAACATGTCTTTGTGCAAGATTTCAAGCAGATCCCAGAGAGCCTCATCTCACAGCAGTAAAAAGGATCTTCAAATATCTCAAAGGAACCATAACCTTGGGTTTGTGGTATCCTAGAGAATCAGAGTTTAAGCTAATTGGTTACTCTGATGCAGATTTTGCAGGTTGTAAGATAGACAGAAAAAGTACAAGTGGAAGCTGTCAATTTTTAGGTGACAGATTGGTTTCTTGGTATAGCAAGAAACAGAAATCAATTTCCACATCCACAGCAGAAGCAGAGTATATAGCAGCTGGTAGCTGTTGTGCACAGATCTTATGGATGAAGAATCAATTGCAAGATTATGGGTTAAGGTACTCTAAAATACCTATTTACTGTGATAACCAAAGTGCTATTGCTATGACAGGTAACCCAGTACAGCATTCCATGACCAAGCACATCAGCATAAGGTATCATTTTATCAGGGAACATGTAGAAGAAGGGAACATTGAGCTTCATTTTGTGTCTACAGACCAACAACTTGCAGATATCTTCACAAAACCCTTGAGTGAAGCTACTTTTACAAGATTGGTGAATGAACTTGGAATGGTCTCTGGTTTTGACTAGAGATACGGGTTAGACTCAAAATCTATACATGTTTGATTTTTATGCTCATGATTCCTTGCATGTATTAACTGTTGTAAGTACCAGTGTCACAAACTCTGAAGTAAACTCTGATGTTAAACTCTGTTAGTCATAAAAGTGTTGGTCATACTCTGATAGTTATAGTCTAATGCTATACTCTGATTGTAATTTTGTCTGAAACATATGGACCAATGAAGAAATATGTATGAAGCATAATTCTCAGTAAGTAATTATGAATCCTTAAGAGTTGTATAGATTCTGATCTCAAATATGTGCAGTAAGTTAACACAGCATGATACTGTCTCTATATTTATAGCATCTCTTAGTTTATTGATTCTATATACTTAGTTTGTATTAGCTGTTTGCATTTTCTCTCATAAATTATTTGTATTAACTGATGAAAAGTCTAAACTCTGATTACAAATTGCAAATAATTCACCCTCAAATCAAAAGATGCCAAACAGAGCACAAATTCCTTTGAGATCATGTTGTGCCTAGGAAGATCCAAGAACTTATTGTATGAAATAAGGGCTAAAATCTTTGATTTTTGGTGACTAGTGCCAACCACTGATTACTGGAAAATAAAATATATATATATATATATATATATATATATATATATATATATAAAGGGGGTGAAAAATAAAAGATATATCCAAATGAAAGGATATCAGTATACAGAGTTTAGACATAAAAAAAAAAAATCAGATTTTATTTTATACATGAGAGTTTAGGCAACCAGTTTTTACTGCTTTAGTTTGTAGATTTTATGCACTTTGAGATGATTTAAATATTGATTTCAGTAAACTCTGCTATTTGCACACACATTTATTCACACCTGTACAATTTGATAGAAGAGTTTATTGACAAAGAAGGACAAATGATAAACACTGATGTATTGTGTGAAATACGCCGAGGTAATTTTGTTTTAATCTCTTATGATTAAAATAAATTAATTGTTTCAGACATCTTATAATTTTGAGATTAGTCATTTGTTTTGGAATTCGAAAAAGTATGATTACAAACGGTTCATATTTGTATTAAACAGAGGAGAGAGAGGTTGAGTGTTTTGAACAATGTGACAAGCGGTAATTATGGCTATTTTTACTGCGCGTGTGTATTGGAAGTTGTTACATACAGCTGTCAGCGTATGCATGTTTGACACATGTCCCACTCACACACCTTTCAAAGAAGCCTGCTGTGTGTAGTAATGATTAAAACGTTTGGTTTTAAATCTTCACAGTTATTATTTAAATACACTACACATAAACGGTTCACTCTTTACACACCTCAACTTTTCATAAGTTTTTACTCACAAACATTGTCTCAAACACTTTCATTGCATACACTTTCATCTATTCTCTGTTTGTTTTCTTCTAAACTGTTCTAATGGCTACAACAATGTTTACTGCTTCTGGGGTAGAATTTGTTCCTAATAACTACTCAGCTCCTTTGGCAAATGAGAACGCACCGGAGGCGTTTCATTTGATTCAGAGTTTCTTGTCAAACTCTGATATTGGCACTGCTCTCACCGCACCATTGAAGCTGTCTGCAACTCAAATTCAGACTTTTTGGCAGACAGGTACTTATGATAATGGAGAGACTGGTTCTCCATCTATCATTTTTGAGTTTCAAGGAGATGAATTTACTGTTACTCCTACTACTGTTCGTGATGCTTTGGGTCTTGAAGATTTCAATGCATTCACAATCTCTGTTGGAGACTCTGGATTAGTCAGAATGATGAGGGAGATAGGATACTCTGGACCTTTGACAAAGATAGGTCAACTCAAAAGGCCATTTTTGCGCAAGGAGTGGAGCTTCTTTTTCGATTGCATTACTCGGGCTTTTGGAAAGAAGTGCACAAATTGGGATGCGATTCCCACGGATAGTCTACAGATCGGGTATTCTCTTCTCTATGGCAGTCATTTCGATGTTGCTAGATTAGTTTTAAATAATATTGGTGAGAAAATGCTAGAGAATAGAAATGTTGTTTATTTCTCTAGGTTTTGTCAATTGATATTCAATTTTTGCTGCCCTAATGTTGAGATATTAGAGGATGATGTTATCCTCTCGTTTAAACTGCACAAACGTATATTCTCTGATCTTACTAACAAGGACAACAAGAAAGGAGATGTTGGTATCTTCATGTTGCCTGAGTCTGTGCAACAATTCCTGGATAACTTACAACAACAACATCAAGCAAACACTGAAGCTGGACCTTCTGTGTCTCAACCACAGAGGTCAAAGAAATCTAAAGTAAGGGCTGTTAAGTCTGTCAGGATAAACACTGAAGCTGGGGCATCAAATGCTGATGATATGTCTCAGAAGAGAAGAATGAAGAAGAGAAGAGCCAGTAGGGCAAAGTCTGATGCTGCTGATGCTGTTGATGAAGAGACTGAAACTGATGAAGAAACTCTTCATCAGAGAAAAAGAAGAATGGTAGCAGCACATTTGTTTAGTGCTGAAAATATCGTTGTTGATGATCTTGCATTTGACATTCCAGATACTGAAACTGTTCCTAAGGACAGAGTTTTTACGGAGACTGTACTTCAAGATGAAGCTCCTACATCAAAGTCTGATGATGTAGTTGAGGAAGCTGCAATTGAAGCTCCTGAAGCTGGAAATCAGGAGATTGCAGAAGAAGCTCCTGAAATTATTGTTCAGGAGGCTACAGAAAATATTGAAGCAGCCTCTATGCCTGACTTGGCAAATGCTGAAGTAGAGGCTGAGATTTTTGAGTCACAAGGATTTGATATGGAATTTGAAGCAAACCTCTCTTTAAACTCTGAACATTTCATAGAGGGTTTGGAAGCTGATCAAGATACTGTTCAACTTGAAGAATCTATGGCTTCTCACACTGAAATAATATCTTTTGATCTTGAGAAAGGTGAGGAAGTCGATCAGACTTTAGCTGTTAAAGCTACAGAAACTGCTGCTGCAAATCCTGATGTTGTTGAAAAGGATGCAACAGAAAATGTTCCTTTTGAAGCAGAGTTTGTTGCAAACTCTGAGGATGCTCTTGTTCTTGAAGCTCTACAACAATCTGTTGTTGAGATTGTTCAAAAAGAAGCAGAGTATAGTAATAATGCACACTCTGATGATCCTGAAAGAGTGGCAGAGAATATTATTACAGAGAATGAAGCAGAGGATGACCATGCTGAAGCTAGTCCTGCTCATTCCAATCCAGATATACAAGTAGAGTTGTCTGACATTCAAGCAAACTCTGAAGAAGAAAGAGAAGTCAACAGAGCTACTACTGCGTATTATCAAGATATGTACTTCTCTAATTGGTCAAGCAAGGATACTATCTTTTCCACTGAAAGAGCTGCAGATTTTGTCACAAAGTCTTCCAAAGAGATTACAAATCCAGAACTTCTCAGTCATCTCAAAGCCACAATTGTACAAATCAAATCATTAAACAATCGTTTTGATGATTCTGACAAGTTGATTGCAGGATTAAGGGATGGTATAGCTACAAGGGAGCTTACACAGCAAAAGGATAAATCATTATATATTTCCTTGTGTAAAGAACAAAAGACTTTTAACTCCAGGTTGTCGAAAGTTGAGGAGAATCAGACTGCTCTGTCTGCCCAACTAACTTCAATTTCTAATGCAATTGAGTTGCTGACATTAGTACTACTTTCTGATGATGTCAAAAAGGGGGAGAGTGTACCAAGTGACAAATGCAAAGACACTCAAACTCTGAGACGGAGGGATGATGGTAATGATGGTGGAAGCAAAGGAGGTGAAAAGAGTTTAAGATTAAACTCTGTTAGAAGCCCTGATAGAAGACTACCAAGACCAAGATCAAACTCTGATAGAAGGTCAAATTCTGGTAAGGGAAATGTAAACTCTGCCAGTGGTTCAAAACTCAAAAGTTTGATAAACACTGATAAACCTAGCACTGATGAGGAAATAGCTGCTAAGATGTTTATGGCAGAACATGGAAAAGGTATTACAATTGAAGATATCCAAGCTGAAGAGCAAATGCTTGCTGAGGAACACAAGAAGAATCTTGAAGCTGGAATTTACAAGAAGAAGGAAATCAAGGCTCCTAGGAAGAAAGAAACTGGAATTTCTATTAAAGAAAATACTCAACAGAGTATACAATACACCAGGAGGCCTGTGATGCCTGTGATTTCAAACTCTGATAAAGGCAAGGGTAAACTGGTAGAAGAAGAACAGTTACCTAAGAAGACTAAATCAACCTCTGACGCTGCTCAAGTTGATGTTACTACCAAAGTTATGACAACCTCTGACGTTGCTCAAGTTGTACAGAAATCTACACTACTTCCAGGATTCAGCAAACCTAAAATTCTTGAAGACTTAAAGCTTGAAGCTGTGAAATTCTCAGAAACCAGAACTGTATTGGGAAAAGAAGCTTTTGATAAATCTGGACTGGGATCACACAGAGAGAGAAGAACAAATAACAGATCTCAAGATAACATTTCACTGGCAGAACCTGGTATTGGGGTTACACAAGAAAATCTTGATAAGTTAGACTCTGTTCAGTTGATTTTTCACAAAGTTTTGAAGAAGCAGTTTTTGTTATACTTCATGAGTGATGGAAGAGTTTATAAAGTTGGAGAATCTGATGTTAATCTCAAATCATGGGAAGAACTGGAGTATGTACTTTATCTTCTAAAAGTCAAAAACAGATATACTCATGATGTTACTCAAGTTTTGAGAGAAAAGATGCTGAGATCTAAAGCTATGCTTGGAGGAGGAGTCTCAAGTGTTTATATTCCTAAGTATAGAGATGCTTATGGAAAGTTAGTGGAGATGAAGAGAAATAGTGCTAGATTTAGAACAGCACTTGGAACAAAAGTTTTAGAATTCAATCTAGAGTCAGACAAAGCTCATTACATTCGACTAGGGAATGACATGAAGAAAAACACTATCTATTCTCTGAGAGCTGCCATATATCAAATTGGAGAAGGTGATTCAGAGCTCAAGGAACTAAAAGAGATTATGGTGGATGAGCTAGAGAAGGCTGAGAGAAGACTGATGATTGATTATCTCAGGACAATACCTGATATTGAAGAAGTCAAGTAAAGTCTGACTGTAAGTTTTTATGTTTTCTATTCTAAGTTAAATTTAAACTCTGTTTTTAAAATTAAACTCTGACATATTTTAAACACTGCATTTGTTATATGTTTTGACATCATCAATTATCTTTTTAACTTGTACATTTTGGTATGAACAAGTTGGGGGAGATTGTTAGATATAATTGCTGACGTTTGTTCATCAGTGTTTAAGTAACAGGTACATATCAGAGTTTATCAAGAAGCTAGTCAGAGTTTGATAAAGTCCGACTAGGTGAAGAGTTTAAATAGAAGCCAGTCAGAGTTTGATAAAGACTGACGTGGTGATAGTTGACTTAGCTGTCGGTGCAAAGATAAAGATTCTAGAAGCAATATATTCTGAAGATGGAAAGAAGCAGAATATATTGATACAGCTAAGGAAACGGAATAGAAGATATGAAGCAATCCTTAATTGATAATAACTGTATAGCTAATTTATAGGAGTATCAATTAGAGAAGGATTGTATGTAGCTGTGTATTATATAAACACAGATAGGTTATCCCTAGAAGGGATGCGATCATTGATATATCATTCTTGTAACCTAGAAGCTCTTTGTGATTCATTAACATCATAAAGAGAGACTGTTAATATAATTACAGTTTTATTGATTCATAAACCTGTGTTCTTGATTGTTATTCTCATACATACTTGATTATATATTGTGTATTCGGCCTAACAAGAAAGTCAATTAAACTTGGGCACCACATAAGCTAAATTTTTTTAAATCATTATCTAAATGGTTGCAGAGGTGGCACAATTCAAATTTATGGAGGAGGTGATTGTGAGGAACGATAACACAGTAAATGTTAAAAGGAAAATGATTGCTATCCAAAATGATTGAGAGATAATCTCGAGCTATATTCATAAAGCAAAAGTTGAAAAACTAAAATGTACTAGGATTTTGCCAACCCTCGTAATCATTACCATTGGGTATATACATGAGGTGAACACCGTGGCTGAAATAAAAGATAACATGGGCCTCCTTAAGTACTAAATAATATAATCTCTAATCTTGTATACTTAGGCTTTTATATCACTGGCTCTTTGACACTGAAATAGTTTATTAAGGTTTGGTTTTTTTTATAGAAGACCTTGTAGAGAATCTTACACAAAATTTGAGATAGGGTTACTAGATGTCTAGACCTGGCATATATGCTTCTGGTATGTATAGTTATTATTATTTGAATGTATTTGCATAACATATGTATACTATCAGATTCCCTATATTATGAACTTGCCTTGATACGTATACTATGAGTAATTTATGGTTAGCCCGACAAAGACTATATTAAACACAAGCTCTAGTCTTGACCATGAGGCTTACCACTGATCAACCAAATGCTTGTATAGTAGCTATAATATGATCTTCGAACTGCAGAACATCTACATAAGGCTTCAAAACATGGGTTCTTTGTTAGTAATGCTTTGGTGTGTTTCTTTCATTGTTTACTTACTGGTTCAAAGTACTAATAGGAATGTATCTGATAATAATTCATTAAAATTTGGTGCATGGTTAGTATTTCAGGATATTTGTATATTAGTCTTCTAAAAGAGTTCTCGTTAGAGTAACTCCTTATAAATCCTTATATATTAAAAGCATTTTTCATTGAACATAAGAGTTGTACATTCAAAATATGAGTTTGGGATAGACAATCTGTATCATAAAATTTGTCATTTCTTTACTTCCATTTGATAACAATGAACTTGCATCACGAGTAGTATGATTTATTTCATAGGTGCATACGGAATAGACTTCCCAACAAAGCCAATAAGACCAGACCATGTTTGAAAGACGGACGTCATGTTTGGAGGGAATCTTATGAAAAATTGCCTCAAGATGTGCTCAGGATAAGGGCATAGAAGAAGTAAGTAATCAGTGATCTGAGTTTCCCGAATTTTTAAGTCTTATAAAATATGGAAATCGAAGAACAGAACGGGGATACCCTAATCCCCACCTCGTTCCCCAAATTTTTTCTAAATTCTTTCCGTTCTCCACCACGAACCTGAAAAGTTTCTCGAGTTCCTGATCCGAACGGGACGAAGATCGGATCGGGATCGGGCAGGGCGTTTGACCTGCCTATCCTACCCGGTACAAACTTAACAACCTCTTGAATTTTCATAGAATTTTCGATATTATTACTTTATTTAACCCATGTCATACGGATAATTTAGAACCTAGTCATACTCCAAAAGAAAGAAGGATTTCGATATATATTTATATATAGGGTACTACTCCAATAAAAATTAATATTATGTTAAAAATTAGAAACCTGTCACGATCACTAAATTACATACTAACAATCACTAGATATAAAAATTATTTATGTATTAACAATTTTTTGACGATCACGGAATTACACATTACTAATCACTAAATTACAGTCGATCACTAAATTATACACTGCTGATTACTAAATAAGGGGTGGGTCCGAGTGATTTTTTGGTGATCTGTAAATCATACATTACTAACCACTAAATTACATTCGATTACTAAATTATATATTAGTGATCATTAAATAAGAGGTGGGTTTAGGTGGGACCTATGTGAGTGATGTAATAGTGATATCATATAGGTAGTGGGTGATGTCATATATGGGATTGGTGATGTGATAGTAATATCATGTAGTGGGTGAAGATGTATAAAATAGGGGCGAAGATAGTGGTCTCCAGTTTTTAGGCTAATGGTAGTTATATATATAGGCAAATGCTCAAATAGAAACCACCTTTAACCCATAAACTATAAACCACTATTTTCACCCCTATTTTATACATCCACACCCCTATATAATATCACCCATCCCATATATGACATCACCCACCCCCTATATGCCATCGCATACACGGGCCCCACCCGTTATTTAGTGATTAGTAGTATGTAATTTAGTGATCGACTATATTTTAATGATTATTAATATGTAATTTAGTGATTGGCAAAAAAGTGTTGGTATATAAATTATTTTTATATTTAGTGATTGTTAGTATGTAATTTAGTGATTGTGACAGGTTTCTAGTTTCTAGGCTAAAAGTGGTTTCTATTGGAATAACACCATATATATATATATATATAATGGTGCTGGTCCACAACAATTGATTGTTGGCAAATCATTTTTCCGTAAAATATTTATGCGGATAGGACCCTAGAATTAAAAAACAAATCCGCGGATAGTGACGTGGTCTCCTGCATTCCCATCATTTTTCCGTGTTAAAGTTATCTGTAATAATTTTCGGCAGACAGATGGTTACAAGGGACCATGATCCTATATATAATGGCCCAAATTAATAAATACTATAAAATATATCATTAAATTACATTATATTAATCTTCGATTTATCATTTCGATAAGTTTCCCGATTTACGATAAGTATCAAATAAGTACCTCACCTTTTTTTTGAAAGTAAATAAGTACCTCACCTGATTTAGTCCAATTAGCAATTTCAATGCTATACAAAAGTCTTAATTAATAATGTAATTAGATTACTTATACTTTCAGATCATATAATACTAGAAATTATATAATACTAGTTGATAACCTGTGCGAAGTATGGATTAAAATTAAAATATTAAATTAATAAAAACTATTTAAATATGAATATGTAAGGAATTGAATATGAAATTATTATGAAATCATACAATCAACTAAATAATTATAATAGTGTTATGGATTAAAAAACGTACTTTGTGAATTAAATGCTAGGGTTTGTGAGCGTTCAAGCTTTAATGACTGCTCTTGTGTTTCGAGACTAAATCGGTCCTCACAAGATGCCTACGTATCTCAGCTGTATAGAGAATCAAGTCAATAAAACGTAGTTCTAGACTGAAGGACGAGGGTCCTTATATAGGCGTCAGGAGCCTTTGTATTTAGAGTAAGTTTAGGAATCTTAATAGATAAGTATCGTTATTGATAACTGATAAGGAGTGCATTACTTGGCAGGCAAGTATTATCCTTATATGATAAGTGTTGTGACTCATCATATTATTTGACTGGGATTCTGGATCCTTCTATGAAGATATTATCATATTTGGACTCTTTTATGAGCTGTGTGTTTTCCTTTATTTATTAATTACGAAATTAATAAATAATTAGGGTTTCGGGCCTTTTGTCGGGCTTGATTCTTGGACCAAACCAGGTCTAATAAATATATCATTAATTATATCTAGGGTTATATTTTGGCCCATATCATTTGCCCCCCAATTTTTGGAAAAATCCTTCAAGATTTTTGTAGAAATTATTCCATATTCTTCCCGGAATTTTTCATTTTTTCAAAGCACTTTCGACCAGAATTCTAGGTCATTTTCGACCAGGATTCTAGGTCTTTTTCGACCAGGATTGGGATGAGGTCGAACAGTTCGACCAGGAATCTTAGCATAAATTCGACCAGGATTTTTCGACCAGGAATCCAGGCTATTTTCGACCTGGATTCTTCGACCAGGAATCCTAGGTCATTTTCGACCAGGAAGTGGGACGAGGTCGAACATTTCGACTTTGATTTATATGTAAATTCGACCAGGATTTTTCGATCAGGAATCCAGGCTATTTTCGACCTGGATTCTTCGACCAGGAATCCTAGGTCATTTTCGACCAGGAAGTGGGACGAGGTCGAACATGTCGACTTCGATTTATAATGTAAATTCGACCAGGATTTTTCGATCAGGAATCCAGACTATTTTCGACCTGGATTCTTCGACCAGGATTTTTAATCCAATTTTGAACAGAATTTTTCGACATCAATTAATTTAGATTCGAGCTTAGCTTAATAATTTCGATCAGAAATTTTAAGGTGTTTTTCGAACTCGAATTTTTAAGCTCAACTTGGGTCTTTTTAGACCTCAATTTTCCAATTCAAATTCGATTTCTTTTTTCAGTTCATATTCGAACTTAATTTCCCGATCTCGATTTTTGTCAATTTCGATCTCGATTTCGTAGTTGTTTTTCGACCTCAAATAGGTTTCAAGTCGTTTAGTCCGATTTGGATATTAAAGGTAATTTCGAACTCAATTTCTCGAACTTATTTTCAGCATATTTTCGATCTTGAATTTGCTTTATTGCCTTAGGATTATTTCTAAACTTCGAGTTAGAATTTTCTCAAGCTTCCAACCTTTTGGGCCTTGATTTTATATTGGGCCTATGTATTCTGTTGGGCTTTATTGAAATTGAGCCTCCTATTTTATTTGGGCCTTGGGCCTTGACGTTTATTGATCACAAACCTTCGGGCCTTAATTCCAGTAGCCCAAGGAGCAATTGTGGGCTTTGACTGGCTGTAACCAGTTAGACTTCCCTAACCGGTTGAGTCTCCAGTCACTTTGCCTATAAAAGAGTGAGATTTCATTTCTTACTCTTCACTTGAATCTTTCCAAAAAATTTCTTTCCTTAAATCTCTCTGTCTTTCTCTCTTTTTCTCTCTTTTTCTCCGTAGTAAGGCGATTTCCGGCGAGTTTTTACGGTGGTGTTCTTATTTTTCTGGGTTCAAATCTCCTTCCCAAGCAGGTTTCTGGGTTTTGATCTTCATAACTTGAAGATTTTCTGGATTCTATCTTCTTCCCAAGAAGGTTTCTGGGTTTTCCTTGATTTTCTGGGCTTTCACCTTCATCCCTTGAAGGTTTTCTGAGTTTTTGTTGAAGATTTTCTGCATATTCTTTGAAGATTTGAAGATGGCTGATCGTTCTGCTCAACGTTTGCAGAAGATGAATCAAGCGTCCAAAAGAGGTATCATCATTCGTTCTCCCACTATGTCTTTACAAGATATGATTTTAGAGCGTGGTGATGTATACCCCTCTGTGTCGCATTTAGACTCTTTTAATTGTAGCAACAAGTTTCACGAAGTAGATAAAATTGAAGATTATAACAGAATGTATAGGATTAAGCCACCCTATAGACTTGTTCCTGCTGGTCCCGGGGATCGATCTTGCCATTGGCGCCCCAATGCTCTTTGCATTTACAGGGGGACCATTGTAGCAGGGGTTCGATTCCCATTTCATCCTTTTATTCCTCAACTTTTAGCTGACGTAGGAATCAACCCTTGTCAACTCCCTCCAAATGCTTGGAGACTCATTATGTGCTTTATTGTTTTGTGCTTAAAAAACAATTTCCCTCTTTCTGTTGCTCTTTTTAGAAAGATTTTTCAATTTAAGAATAGCTCTTCCAAAACTATGGGTTGGGTATATGTTAGTCATCGACCCTCAACACCCCCCATCTTCCACCCAAAATCCATTCCCGACAATAATCCCAAGTGGAAGAATGAATTTATGTATTTGATTTGGGATGGAGGGGATTGGGGCACCTTATTTCAAAGCTCATTTAGTAGAGTTTCGGACGGTAGTCCTCGTGACATAGTTTTGACTGAGGAGGAGGCCTTTGCTTATGCTGAACTCACCAAGGATGACTATGCCACCATGGCTTGGGAGCTCCTGGACGAGTTTCTACTTAAATCTCTGGATCTTTCAAAAGTTTCTGATAAGGGTAATTCCCTTTCTTAAACTCTTTTTCACTTGTATTAAAATTGCCTTATACCCATTTTGTTTTTCTTGATCTTTGTTTGCAGCTGCAGCCTTTATAAATAAGACAAACGAGCCGATAGTCCCGGAGACTGCCAGAATCAAGAGGGCTTGTTTGAAGGATCCCAGACTAGCTGAGAGAGGCCCTGCTATTCTGAGGCCTCATGTGGCTGAGGTTGATGAGGTCGAGGGTTCTTCCTCGGCCAAAAGCTCGGTATGGCGTCCCAACTGGGGGATAAGGAAAAAGGACACCATAGTAGGGGTGTCTGCTCATGCTGTTGAATGGTCACACCATTCACTGACTCCTTGTGACTACAAGGATTTTGTTTCTAACTCCATCCTGGAGGGGGCAGAGTCTGCAGGAGCCCAGGCCTTTGCTGCTGTAAGTTTCTTCTTTTTCTTTCTCTCTTTTTTTATGTTCCAAGTTATTATTTCTAACTTGTGTTTTATTTGTAGGCTAATGCCAATTTCCAAGGGGCTTTATTTCAAGCCAAAGCCTGGCGCTCATCTTCTGAGGCCAACAAGGCTAAGTATGATCAAGCCCAGCTGGAGGTGGGTTCTCTTAGAGCTTCCTTGGATCGAAGGGAGAAGGAGCTGTTGGATGCTCAAGCGGAGCTGGTGGAGCTCAGGAAGGGGAAAGATCGCATCATTGATGAGTATTTTGACTCTGCCGAGTACCAGGAGATCATTACTCAACATGATGATCTCCTTTTCCCCGTCCAGTTCACTAAAGGATGGGATGAGGCTTTGGCTGAGGTATCAAGGAGAATTCCTGGATCCCTTACTATTTCTGACTTCCCCAGCCCCCATGCTCCTAATCAGTTGGAGAAGGCCTTGGCTGAAGAGGATGATATGGATGAGGATGACAGGATTCTCAATCCTGAACATGCCTCCCAGCCTGGTGAAGAGTTAGAAGAATCCAGCTCCGGTGAGGAGGAGTCTGGCGAGGAGGAGTCTGGTGAGGAGGAGTCTGGTGAAGAGGAGTCTGGTGAAGAGGAGGAGGATTCTGGAGAGGAAGAGTCAGGAGGGGATGGTGCTCAGCCATAGCTGTTTGTAGCTTTTATTTATTTTATGTAATTCTGCCTTTGGGCATAACTTTAACTTTATTGAAAGTTATTTAACTTATTTTCTTCATGCCTTTTAATTTCTCGTATTTGCGTACTTAATTTGTTCTTTGAATCTTATGAACATCAATACGCAATGCTTTGTAGAATATTTTTGAAATCGCTGAATAAATTCATAACTTGAAGGAATGGGTTCAACCCTTACATAGTATGCTACTTCTACCTCAAGTTTAAAAACTTGGATTGGTTTCATCAACCTTATTTCTACTTGTCCTAATAGTGAGTCCAATTAGGATACACTTAAACATAGTAAACTTTCAAGTTTGCAGCATGCCAAGTTCTAGGCACTTCAATCCCTTCCATAGTTTCCAGCTTGTATGAGCCTCGTCCATACACATTCTTGACCCGATAAGGCCCTTCCCAGTTTGGGGCTAACTTTCCCTTTTGTCCAACTCAGATGCTTCAATTTTTCTAAGGACCAAGTCCCCTTGACGAAAGAATCTCTCTTTAACCCTTAGGTTGTAGTAGAAAGATGCTCGTTTCTGATGTTCAACTATCTTGGCATTCGCCTCGTCTCTAACTTCGTCAATTAGATCTAAGGCTAGCCTCAAGCCTTCTTCATTTGCTTCTGGTTCATAAGCCTCAACTCTTGGAGATGTGTGAGTAATCTCCACTGGAACCACTGCCTCGGCCCCATATGCCAGCAAGAAGGGGGTAGCTCCAGTGGTGACTTTGCAAGTAGTACGATATGCCCATAGTATGGGAAGCAATTCATCTACCCAAGTATTCCTGGAGCGTTCAACTCTTTTCTTCAGTCCATCTAGGATAATTCGATTTGCAACTCCAGCTTGCCCATTTGCTTGAGGATGGGCAACAGAAGTGAAGCGCAACTTGATATCATTCTCATCACAATACTTCTTGAACTCGTCATTATTGAATTGAGTTCCATTGTCCGTAACCAGTATTCGTGGAATTCCATACCTGCATATCACATTCTCCCAAAAGAAGTGCATTACTTGCTTGGTGGTTATCTTGGCCAAAGGTTTAGCCTCAATCCACTTGGTGAAGTAGTCGATTGCTACTATCAGAAATTTTCTTTGTGCACTTGCCATTGGAAATGGCCCAAGTATATCCATTCCCCACATAGCAAAAGGGATAGGTGAGTTTACGGATGTCAACATCTCAGGTGGTTGCCTAACCACTGGTGCATACTTCTGGCATCGTTCACATTTCTTCACATAGCTTTTTGCATCAGCAAGCATACTTGGCCAATAGAAACCTAAACGAGTGACTTTATGGGCCAGGGCTCTGCCCCCCAAGTGCTGTCCACAGATTCCTTCATGAACTTCTTTTAGGGGCAATTCTGCCTCTTGAGGTCTCAAGCACTTCAGGTACGGAATAACAAAAGACTTCTTGTATAGAATTCCCTCAATTAGGGCATACCTTAGTGCTCTGACGTACAGTTTTCGTGCTTCTGAAGTGTCATTTGGCAGCCACCCAGTTTCCAAATGAGCTTTGATGGGGTCCATCCAGCAACTAGCAACATCAATAGGTGCTATCAGTTTTTCATTGATGCTCGGGGTCTTCAATACTTGGAAGTATACACTTCCTGCATAATTCTCGATTTCAGAAGAAGCAAACTTAGACAGGGCATCTGCCTTCATGTTTTCTTCCCTTGGAACGTGCTCCACATAGCATTAATCGAACTGAGTCAGGATGGCTTTGACAAGTTTTAGATACTTTGCCATGACTTCATCTCTAGCTTCGAACTCTCCATTTACTTGAGAAACGACTAACCTTGAGTCTCCACATACTTTGAGAGTCTTAACTCACAGGGCCCCAGCTAGGCCCAAACCAGCTATCAAAGCTTCATACTCAGCCTCATTGTTTGTCGTTGGGAAGTCAAGTTTTAGTGCATATTCTATTATGAATCCATCAGGACTTTGTAGCACTAAACCAGCTCCACTTGATTTTGTTTTTGATGCCCCATCAAAATAGAGCACCCAACATTCCTTGGACACCATGTCTTCATCTTTGTTGTCTTCCACTACTACTTCCTGCCCCCCGACTTCTTGGTTGTCAATGGTACATTCGACCATGAAGTCAGCGAGTGCTTGAACTTTAATGGCCGTACGAGGCTTATACTTGATATCAAATTCCCCCAACTCAATAGCCCATTTGATCAATCTTCCACTAACTTGAGGGCTGTGCAGAATGTTCCTTAGAGGTTGATTAGTCAAAACTTCTATCTTGTGTGCCTGGAAGTATGGACGTAGCTTTCTTGAAGCCATTATCAAGGCTAAAGCAAACTTCTCTATGGTAGAGTAGTTTATTTCTGCCCCATGCAGGATCTTACTCACATAATAGATGGGTTTCTGAACCTTCAATTCTTCCTTTACCAAAACAGCTCCAAGGGCAGTGTCGGAGACTGCCAAGTATAGATAGAGTATCTCTCCTGGCTTTGGTTTTGCCAACAGTGGTGCTTCGGCCATGTATTTCTTCAGGGCCTCAAAGGCTTCTTGGCTTTCAGGTGTCCACTCGAAATTTTTTACATTTTTGAGTGCTTTGAAGAAAGGTAAGCACTTTTCTCCTGATTTGGAGATGAACCTTCCCAAAGCTGCAACTCTTCCTGTCAGTTTCTGAACATCCTTAACAGACTTAGGTGGTTCCATATCTAGGATTGCCTTGAACTTGTCAGGGTTAGCTTCGATTCCTCTCTTGGAGACCATCAGGCCTAAAAACTTTCCTGAGCCTACCCCAAAGGCACATTTTGCTGGATTTAACATCATCTTATGGTGCCTCAGCACTTCAAATGCTTCTTGAAGATGTTTTATATGGTCTGCCTTGTCGAGGCTCTTGAATAGCATGTCGTCCACATAAACTTCCATTGTTTTACCAATCAGTGGTTCAAAAATCTTGTTCACCAATCTTTGGTATGGTGCCCCTGCATTCTTAAGTCCAAATGCCATTACCAAATAACAGAAAACACCAAAGTCGGTGATGAACGATACCTTGGAGATGTCGTCCTTGTGCATCTTGATTTGGTTGTATCCACTGAAGCCATCCATGAAACTTAACATCTCGTGCCCAGCAGTGGCATCTATCAAAGCATCAATCCTCGGTAAGGGAAAACAATCCTTGGGACATGCATCATTCAAGTCGGTGAAGTCTACACACATTCTCCACTTTCCATTAGCCTTCTTGACCATCACTGGGTTAGCCAACCATTCAGGGAACTGAATTTCTTCGATGAAGCCTGCTTCCAAGAGTTTTTCTACCTCTTGCTTGATGGCTTCTTGCCTTTCTGGGGCAAAATTTCTTTTCTTTTGTTTCACTGTCTTCCTTTCAGGATCCACATTCAATTTGTGGGTTATCAATTGGGGATCAATCCCTGGCATATCAGCTGCTGTCCAAGCAAATACATCACTGTTTTCTTGCAGAAAGGATGTCAACTTGCTTTTCATAGATTCAGGTAGTAGAGCTCCAATGTAGGTGACCTTGTCTGGTTCTCCTGGAATCAGGGGGATGGGAACAAGATCCTCAGCCGGCTTTCCCCTTCTTTCCTCATCGTTTCTGATGTCCATGTCTTCAATTGGGAGAACCTGCCCCCCAACTCCATCAGGCCTCAACGCGGCTACATAACAGCTTCTAGCCATTTTCTGATCACCTTTCTCTTCACCAATTCCATTCCTGGTAGGGAACTTGATCTTCAGATGATAAGATGAGGCAACAGCCTTGAATGCATGAAGACCCGTTCTTCCCAGAATTGCATTATAGGTTGAAGTTGCTTTGATAACTATGAAGTTCAGCATTTGGGTAGACGTCTTTGAACCTTGTCCCATTGTCATGGGGAGTTGAATCGTGCCTTCTACCTTTGATTCCACTCCATTAAACCCATATATGGGCATGTTCGAGGGTGTTAGCTGAGAATCAGTGTAACCCATCTTAATGAAGGCATCATGGAATAAGATGTCCACTGAAGCTCCATTATCAACAAGAACTCTCTTTGTTTCAGAATTGCCTATCACAGGTACTATGACCAGAGGATCATCATGGGGAAATTTCACTCCCTCAAGATCAGAATCATCAAAATTCAAAGATACTTCAGTCTTGGCACGCTTTGGTGCTTCTCCAACCACAGTCATTACCTCACGGGCATAGGCCTTTCTCGAGTTCCTGGAAGGTCCGGCAGCAGTTGGCCCTCCAAATATCATATTGATGACAGGCCTCGGGGCTTTGGATTTCGGTCTTGATCATTGTCCCGTCTATCATAGTCTTTCCTTTCATAATTCCCTCTCTGACTTCCTTGGTTTCCATCTTTGGTGTACTTACCAAGCTTTCCTCTTCGAATCAAGAACTCAATTTCATCTTTCAGTTGCCTGCAGTCATCTGTCTCATGACCAACTTCTTTGTGAAACCGACAATATTGGTTTTGATTTCTTTTTGACGCATCGGCCCTCATAGGCTTTGGCCATTTAAGGTCTTCTTCTTTTGCAATCTCCATCAGAATTTGGCTCCTAGGAGCATTCAATCTTGCATACTCCGTAAACTTAGGACCAAAATTGTTTTTCTTGGGTGGTGAACCAGAATCCTTTGATGTCCTAGGATACTTCTCTCTTGCATCATACTCTGGAATATCTTTTCTCTTCTTTGAATTTCCATTGCCAGTAGCAACGGGTTCATACTTTCTCATACTCTCCTCAGCTTTGATGTATTTTCTGGCTCTATCTTGTAGTGACAACATGTTTTCAGGGGGATGCTTAGCCAAAGACCTTCTGAAGTGGTCATCGGTAGTTCCTTGCTGTAGGGCTATCATAGCCACTTTATCTTCCAAATCTGGGACTTTTATAGCCTCCTTAGTGAATCTACTCAAGTATTCTCTCAATGTTTCATTCTTGCCTTGTCGAATCCCCATAAGAGAGGCGGAACTTTTCTCATGTATCTTTCCACTAACAAATTGATTGATGAATGCCTTGCTAAGCTCTTTGAAGGATCCAATAGAATTGGGTGGAAGGCGGCTATACCATCGTTGAGCCATGCCCGCCAGGGTTTGTGGAAACGCCCTACACTTTGCAGCGTCATTGGCAGGTTGCAACAGCAGAGCATTTGAGAAAGTTCTTACATGGTTTGCGGGATCTCCCGTTCCATCATAAGCTTTGATGGTTGGCATTTTAAACTTCCTGGATATAGTGGCTTTCATTATCTCTTGAGTGAAGGGTGGTGTAGGATCGTCAGGATCTCCTAGGGGCAACAAAATAGTAGGATCTCCTCTAGGGATTTCAACCCTTCTGGATCTCGGAGGAGTAGGATCCAGATTAATTACCGGAGTTTTCCCGGCTGCTTTTGCAGCCTCTTCTTCCTCTAATTTCTTTTTGAGTTTCGCAACCTCTGCCTCATAGGCTGCAATCCTTTCCCGAGTGGTTTGCTCTTTGTTTGCTGAACGTCTTCTTCGTGGGGGATAATCATCATCAGTATTGTAATTTTCATCCTCAGTGTAAGGACCAGAAAAATCGTCTCGAAACATTTGTTGAGTTTGGGTTTGACGATTCAGGGGTTCCAAACCTTGTACGTAAGGGGGGACATATGCCTCATGGTGTACCAGATTGGTTCCACTGCTGCCCACCGGGGGTCGAGGGGGTCTGCCATGGGTAGGCATCCCAAGGGTCTGATTCACATATTGAGGAAGATCAGTAGAATGGAGTTGAAGGCCACGTGGGGCGTTTGTGAGCAGTGAAGAGGTTGTAATTGGTTGCTGGTGAACGATCTCTTGTGGATTTGGCCCATGAACGACCATTTGTAGGGGATTCGTCCCTTCAGCAGTAATTGGGACTTCCGGTCCTTGAGTGGTAGTGAGGGGGATATTTGTCCCTTCGGTACCAGTGATTGGTGGTGGTTGACTTCCATGAGTATCAGCCCCGGAGGTGATAGGAAGTTCTTCAGAAGCTCGAGTTGTTCTTCGTGTGTTTGCCATGGTTGATTTTCGTTTCCCACAGACGGCGCCAAATGTTATGGATTAAAACACGTACTTTGTGAATTAAATGCTAGGGTTTTTGAGCGTTCAAGCTTTAATGACTGCTCTTGTGTTTCGAGACTAAATCGGTCCTCACAAGATGCCTACGTATCTCTGCTGTATAGAGAATCAAGTCAATAAAACGTAGTTCTAGACTGAAGGACGAGGGTCCTTATATAGGCGTCAGGAGCCTTTGTATTTAGAGTAAGTTTAGGAATCTTAATAGATAAGTATCGTTATTGATAACTGATAAGGAGTGCATTACTTGGCAGGCAAGTATTATCCTTATATGATAAGTGTTGTGACTCATCATATTATTTGACTGGGATTCTGGATCCTTCTATGAAGATATTATCATATTTGGACTCTTTTATGAGCTGTGTGTTTTCCTTTATTTATTAATTACGAAATTAATAAATAATTAGGGTTTCGGGCCTTTTGTCGGGCCTGATTCTTGGACCAAACCAGGTCTAATAAATATATCATTAATTGTATCTAGGGTTATATTTTGGCCCATATCAAATAGTTAGTTACATAATTATAGGAAATAGAATACGAGATGAAACTAAATAAATTAAACTAAAAAAATTAATATTATTTAATTTTAATAGTTAGTACTCCCTCCGCCCCCCTCAATTCTTTACATTGAGGTTGTACACGGAGGTTAAGAAAAAGTGTAATTTAGTGGAAAAAAAGTAAGAAAAGTGAGTAAAGTGGTGGGACCAATCAATATTTAATATATAAAGTGGAGATAGTGGCGGAAAATAGTGGATGTAATTAATTTTTATATTATAAAACTTTACTATTTTAGAAAACTTTTGAAATTTAAGAATTGAGAGTAAATCCCAAAAATAAAAGTGTAAAAAAATGAGAGGAACGGATGGAGTATGTGATGGAGAACAATAAAACTGTTAATTATATCGTTACAAATAGTAGAACCAATATAACCCGCATAATCTGGTACTTTGTTAATGTTATAATTCGATTATTGCTGTTGACAATTCAAATAATCGAATCGGTTCCGAATCGGATCAATCTCGGATCAGATCAATTTTCGGTTGTGATATATTTGGGTATAGTTCAGATCAGATCGGATCTGATTCGGTTCGGGTCTAATTCGGATTAAAATCGGATGAAATTTGAATTAAAGTCGGAATAATTTGGTTCGGATCAAATTCAGTTCGGATCATTTTGGATCATTTCTCATTTATTTTTTTTAATTGGCAAGACTTTAAAAAATATATTATTTTTAATATAAATGATATGGACTGAAATATAATCCTAAATATATAATTAATGATACATTAATTAGACCTAGTTTGGTCCAAGAATTAGGCCCGACAAAAGGCCTGAAACCCTAATTATTTATTAATTTCGTAATTAATAAATAAAGGAAAATACACAGCTCATAAAAGAGCCCAAATATGATAATATCTTCATAGAAGGATCCAGAATCCCAATCAAATAATATGATGAGTCACAGCACTTATCAGATAGGGATAATACTTGCCTGCCAAGTAATATACTCCTTATCAGTTATCAATAACGAGACTTATCAGTTAAGACTCCTAAACTTACTCTAAATACAAGGCTCCTGACGCCTATATAAGGACCCTCGTCCTTCATCTCAGAACTACGTTTTATTGATTTGATTCTCTATACAGCAGAGATACGTAGGCATCTTGTGAGGACCGATTTAGTCTCGAAACACAAGAGCAGTCATTAAAGCTTGAACGCTCACAAACCCTAGCATTTAATTCACAAAGTACGTTTTTTAATCCATAACATTTGGCGCCGTCTGTGGGAACCGAAAATCAACCATGGCAAACACACGAAGAACAACTCGAGCTGCTGAAGAACTTCCTATCACCACCGGGGCTGATACTCATGGAAGTCAACCCCCACCAATCGCTGGTACCGAAGGGACAAATATCCCCATCACTACCACTCAAGGACCGGAAGTCCCAATTACTGCTGAAGGGACGAATCCCCTACAAATGGTCGTTCATGGGCCAAATCCACAAGAGATCGTTCACCAGCAACCAATTACAACCTCTTCACTGCTCACAAACGCCCCACGTGGCCTTCAACTCCACACTACTGATCTTCCTCAATATGTGAATCAGACCCTTGGGATGCCTACCCATGGCAGACCCCCTCGACCCCCGGTGGGCAGCAGTGGAACCAATCTGGTACACCATGAGGCATATGTCCCCCCTTACGTACAAGGTTTGGAACCCCTGAATCGTCAAACCCAAACTCAACAAATGTTTCGAGACGATTTTTCTGGTCCTTACACTGAGGATGAAAATTACAATACTGATGATGATTATCCCCCACGAAGAAGACGTTCAGCAAACAAAGAGCAAACCACTCGGGAAAGGATTGCAGCTTATGAGGCAGAGGTTGCGAAACTCAAAAAGAAATTAGAGGCTGCAAAAGCAGCCGGGAAAACTCCGGTAATTAATCTGGATCCTACTCCTCCGAGATCCAGAAGGGTTGAAATCCCTAGAGGAGATCCTACTGTTTTGTTGCCCCTAGGAGATCCTGACGATCCTACACCACCTTTCACTCAAGAGATAATGAAAGCCACTATATCCAGGAAGTTTAAAATGCCAACCATCAAAGCTTATGATGGAACGGGAGATCCCGTAAACCATGTAAGAACTTTATCAAATGCTCTGCTATTGCAACCTGCCAATGACGCTGCAAAGTGTAGGGCGTTTCCACAAACCCTGGCGGGCATGGCTCAACGATGGTATAGCCGCCTTCCACCCAATTCTATTGGATCCTTCAAAGAGCTTAGCAAAGCATTCATCAATCAATTTGTTAGTGGAAAGATACATGAGAAAAGTTCCGCCTCTCTTATGGGGATTCGACAAGGCAAGAATGAAACATTGAGAGAATACTTGAGTAGATTCACTAAGGAGGCTATAAAAGTCCCAGATTTGGAAGATAAAGTGGCTATGATAGCCCTACAGCAAGGAACTACCGATGACCACTTCAGAAGGTCTTTGGCTAAACATCCCCCTGAAAATATGTTGTCTCTACAAGATAGAGCCGGAAAATACATCAAAGCTGAGGAGAGTATGAGAAAGTGTGAACCCGTTGCTACTGGCAATGGAAATTCAAAGAAGAGAAAAGATATTCCAGAGTATGACGCTAGAGAGAAGTATCCTAGGACATCAAAGGATTCTGGTTCGCCACCCAAGAAAAACAATTTTGGTCCTAAATTTACGGAGTATGCAAGATTGAATACTCCTAGGAGCCAAATTCTGATGGAGATCGCAAAAGAAGAAGACCTTAAATGGCCAAAGCCTATGAGGGCCGATGCGTCAAAAAGAAATCAAAACCAATACTGTCGGTTTCACAAAGAAGTTGGTCATGAGATAGATGACTGCAGGCAACTGAAAGATGAAATTGAGTTCTTGATTCGAAGAGGAAAGCTTGGTAAGTACACCAAAGAGGGAAACCAAGGAAGTCAGAGAGGGAATTATGAAAGGAAAGACTATGATAGACGGGACAATGATCAAGACCGAAATCCAAAGCCCCGAGGGCCTGTCATCAATATGATATTTGGAGGGCCAACTGCTGCCGGACCTTCCAGGAATTCGAGAAAGGCCTATGCCCGTGAGGTAATGACTGTGGTTGGAGAAGCACCAAAGCGTGCCAAGACTGAAGTATCTTTGAATTTTGATGATTCTGATCTTGAGGGAGTGAAATTTCCCCATGATGATCCTCTGGTCATAGTACCTGTGATAGGCAATTCTGAAACAAAGAGAGTCCTTGTTGATAATGGAGCTTCAGTGGACATCTTATTCCATGATGCCTTCGTTAAGATGGGTTACACTGATTCTCAGCTAACACCCTCGAACATGCCCATATATGGGTTCAATGGAGTGGAATCAAAGGTAGAAGGCACGATTCAACTCCCCATGACAATGGGACAAGGTTCAAAGACGTCTACCCAAATGCTGAACTTCATAGTTATCAAAGCAACTTCAACCTATAATGCAATTCTGGGAAGAACGGGTCTTCATGCATTCAAGGCTGTTGCCTCATCTTATCATTTGAAGATCAAGTTCCCTACCAGGAATGGAATTGGTGAAGAGAAAGGTGATCAGAAAATGGCTAGAAGCTGTTATGTAGCCGCATTGAGGCCTGATGGAGTTGGGGGGCAGGTTCTCCCAATTGAAGACATGGACATCAGAAACGATGAGGAAAGAAGGGGAAAGCCGGCTGAGGATCTTGTTCCCATCCCCCTGATTCCAGGAGAACCAGACAAGGTCACCTACATTGGAGCTCTACTACCTGAATCTATGAAAAGCAAGTTGACATCCTTTCTTCAAAAAAACAGTGATGTATTTGCTTGGACAGCAGCTGATATGCCAGGGATTGATCCCCAATTGATAACCCACAAATTGAATGTGGATCCTGAAAGGAAGACAGTGAAACAAAAGAAAAGAAATTTTGCCCCAGAAAGGCAAGAAGCCATCAAGCAAGAGGTAGAAAAACTCATGGAAGCAGGCTTCATCGAAGAAATTCATTTCCCTGAATGGTTGGCTAACCCAGTGATGGTCAAGAAGGCTAATGGAAAGTGGAGAATGTGTGTAGAATTCACCGACTTGAATGATGCATGTCCCAAGGATTGTTTTCCCTTACCGAGGATTGATGCTTTGATAGATGCCACTGCTGGGCACGAGATGTTAAGTTTCATGGATGGCTTCAGTGGATACAACCAAATCAAGATGCACAAGGACGACATCTCCAAGGTATCGTTCATCACCGACTTTGGTGTTTTCTGTTATTTGGTAATGGCATTTGGACTTAAGAATGCAGGGGCAACATACCAAAGATTGGTGAATAAGATTTTTGAACCACTGATTGGTAAAACAATGGAAGTTTATGTAGACGACATGCTAGTCAAGAGTCTCGACAAGGCAGACCATATAAAACATCTTCAAGAAGCATTTGAAGTGCTGAGGCACCACAAGATGATGTTAAATCCAGCAAAGTGTGCCTTTGGGGTAGGCTCAGGAAAGTTTTTAGGCCTGATGGTCTCCAAGAGAGGAATCGAAGCTAACCCTGACAAGATCAAGGCAATCCTAGATATGGAACCACCTAAGTCTGTTAAGGATGTTCAGAAACTGACAGGAAGAGTTGCAGCTTTGGGAAGGTTCATCTCCAAATCAGGAGAAAAGTGCTTACCTTTCTTCAAAGCACTCAAAAATGTAAAAAATTTCGAGTGGACACCTGAAAGCCAAGAAGCCTTTGAGGCCCTGAAGAAATACATGGCCGAAGCACCACTGTTGGCAAAACCAAAGCCAGGAGAGATACTCTATCTATACTTGGCAGTCTCCGACACTGCCCTTGGAGCTGTTTTGGTAAAGGAAGAAATGAAGGTTCAGAAACCCATCTATTATGTGAGTAAGATCCTGCATGGGGCAGAAATAAACTACTCTAACATAGAGAAGTTTGCTTTAGCCTTGATAATGGCTTCAAGAAAGCTACGTCCATACTTCTAGGCGCACAAAATAGAAGTATTGACTAATCAACCTCTAAGGAACATTCTGCACAGCCCTCAAGTTAGCGGAAGATTGATTAAATGGGCCATTGAATTGGGCGAATTTGATATCAAGTATAAGCCTCGTACGGCCATAAAAGCTCAAGCACTCGCTGACTTCATGGTTGAATGTACCATTGACAACCAAGAAGTCGGGGGGCAGGAAGTAGTAGTGGAAGACAAGGAAGCTGAAGACATAATCTCCAAAGAATGTTGGGTGCTCTATTTTGATGGAGCATCAAAAACAAAATCAAGTGGAGCTGGTTTAGTGCTACAAAGTCCTGATGGATTCATAATAGAGTATGCACTAAAACTTGACTTCCCAACGACAAACAATGAGGCTGAGTATGAAGCTTTGATAGCTGGTTTGGGCCTAGCAGGGGCCCTGAGAGTTAAGACTCTCAAAATATGTGCAGACTCAAGGTTAGTCGTTTCTCAAGTAAATGGAGAGTTCGAAGCTAGAGATGAAGTCATGGCAAAGTATCTAAAACTTGTCAAAGCCATCATGACTCAGTTCGATGAATGCTATGTGGAACACGTTCCAAGGGAAGAAAACATGAAGGCAGATGCCCTGTCTAAGTTTGCTTCTTCTGAAATCGAGAATTATGCAGGAAGTGTATACTTCTAAGTATTGAAGACCCCGAGCATCAATGGAAAACTGATAGCACCTATTGATGTTGCTAGTTGCTGGATGGACCCCATCAAAGCTCATTTGGAAACTGGGTGGCTGCCAAATGACACTTCAAAAGCACGAAAACTGTACATCAGAGCACTAAGGTATGCCCTAATTGAGGGAATTCTATACAAGAAGTCTTTTGTTATTCCATACCTGAAATGCTTGAGACCTCAAGAGGCAGAATTGGCCCTAAAGGAAGTTCATGAAGGAATCTGTGGACAGCACTTGGGGGGCAGAGCCCTGGCCCATAAAGTCACTCGTTTAGGTTTCTATTGGCCAAGTATGCTTGCTGATGCAAAAAGCTATGTGAAGAAATGTGAACGATGCCAGAAGTATGCACCAGTGGTTAGGCAACCACCTGAGATGTTGACATCCGTAAACTCACCTATCCCTTTTGCTATGTGGGGAATGGATATACTTGGGCCATTTCCAATGGCAAGTGCACAAAGAAAATTTCTGATAGTAGCAATCGACTACTTCACCAAGTGGATTGAGGCTAAACCTTTGGCCAAGATAACCACCAAGCAAGTAATGCACTTCTTTTGGGAGAATGTGATATGCAGATATGGAATTCCACGAATACTGGTTACTGACAATGGAACTCAATTCAACAATGACGAGTTCAAGAAGTATTGTGATGATAATGATATCAAGTTGCGCTTCACTTCTGTTGCCCATCCTCAAGCAAATGGGCAAGCTGAAGTTGCAAATCGAATTATCCTAGATGGACTGAAGAAAAGAGTTGAACGCTCCAGGAATACTTGGGTAGATGAATTGCTTCCCATACTATGGGCATATCGTACTACTTGTAAAGTCACCACTGGAGCTACCCCCTTCTTGCTGGCATATGGGGCCGAGGCAGTGGTTCCAGTGGAGATTACTCACACATCTCCAAGAGTTGAGGCTTATGAACCAGAAGCAAATGAAGAAGGCTTGAGGCTAGCCTTCGATCTAATTGACGAAGTTAGAGACGAGGCGAATGCCAAGATAGTTGAACATCAGAAACGAGCGTCTTTCTACTACAACCTAAGGGTTAAAGAGAGATTCTTTCGTCAAGGGGACTTGGTCCTTAGAAAAATTGAAGCATCTGGAGTTGGACAAAAGGGAAAGTTAGCCCCAAACTGGGAAGGACCTTATCGGGTCAAGAATGTGTATGGACGAGGCTCATACAAGCTGGAAACTATGGAAGGGATTGAAGTGCCTAGAACTTGGCATGCTGCAAACTTGAAAGTTTACTATGTTTAAGTGTATCCTAATTGGACTCACTATTAGGACAAGTAAAAATAAGGTTGATGAAACCAATCCAAGTTTTTAAACTTGAGGTAGAAGTAGCATACTATGTAAGGGTTGAACCCATTCCTTCAAGTTATGAATTTATTCAGCGATTTCAAAAATATTCTACAAAGCATTGCGTATTGATGTTCATAAGATTCAAAGAACAAATTAAGTACGCAAATACGAGAAATTAAAAGGCATGAAGAAAATAAGATAAATGACTTTCAATAAAGTTAAAGTTATGCCCAAAGGCAGAATTACATAAAATAAATAAAAAGCTACAAACAGCTATGGCTGAGCACCATCCCCTCCTGACTCTTCCTCTCCAGAATCTTCCTCCTCTTCACCAGCCTCCTCCTCACCGGAGCTGGATTCCTCTAACTCTTCACCAGGCTGGGAGGCATGTTCAGGATTGAGAATCCTGTCATCCTCATCCATATCATCCACTCCAGCCAAGGCCTTCTCCAACTGCTTAGGAGCATGAGGGCTGGGGAAGTCAGAAATGGTAAGGGATCCAGGAAGTCTCCTTGAAACTTCAGCCAAAGCCTCATCCCATCCTTTAGTGAACTGGAGAAGATCATCATGCTGAGTAATGATCTCCTGGTACTCAGCGGAATCAAAGTACTCATCAATGATGCGATCCTTCCCCTTCCTTAGCTCGACCAGCTCAGCTTGAGCCTCCAACAGCTCCTTCTCCCTTCGACCCAAGGAAGTTTTAAGAGAACCAACCTCCACCTGGGCTTGATCATACTTTGTTAGATATAATTGCTGACGTTTGTTCATCAGTGTTTAAGCAACAGGTACTAATCAGAGTTTACATGGAAGCCAGTCAGAGTTTGTCAAAGTCTGACGTGGTAATAGTTGAATTAGCTGTCGGTGCTGAATTGAATATTCTAGAAGCAATATATTCTGAAGATGGAAAGAAGCAGAATATATTGATACAGCTAAGGAAACAGAATAGAAGATAAGAAGCAATTCTAATTGATTGCAAATTGTATAGCTAATTTGTAGGAGTATCAATTAGAGATTGATTGTGTAACTGTGTACTATATAAACACAGATAGGTTATCCCTAGAAGGGACGCGATAATTGAATTATCATTCTTGTAACCTAGAAGCTCTTTGTGATTCTTTAACATCATAAAGAGAGAAACTGTTAATATAATTACAGTTTTATTGATTCATAAACAGTGTTCTTGATTATTGTTATTCTCATACATACTTGATTATATTGTGTATTCGGCCTAACAATTGGTATCAGAGCAAAGGCTGTTTAATATATACAGTTTTACGATTCAAACACAGTAATAATCATGTCTGAAGAAATTCAAGCTCCTCCCAAGGTTGAACAAGTGAAACCGGCTACTGTAAGTCGATATGAGTCGATCAGGGTTCCAATTCTCAGGCCAGCAGAATATCCAATTTGGAAGGTGAAGATGACCATGTTTCTGGAAGCCACAGATCCAGAATATCTTGATAGAATCTATGATGGTCCTCATAAACCAACCAAGCTGTCCACAGTTGTTGCTGATGAGGAACAAAAGACAATTCCAAAGGAGAAGAAGGACTATACTCCTGAAGACATCTCATCTTTTGCCAAAGACGCAAAGGTTAGACATCTACTCCATAGTGCTTTAGATAATGTAATGTCTAACAGGGTAATTGGATGCAAAACTGCAAAAGAGATCTGGGATGCTTTGGAGGTAAGGTGTCAAGGAACCACTGCTATCAAGAAGAACAGGAAGACAATACTCACTCAGGAGTATGAGCACTTTGATTCAAGAGCCAATGAAACCTTGACTGAGACATATGACAGATTCTGCAAATTATTGAATGATCTATCTCTTGTTGATAAAGAATATGATCTTGAAGAATCAAATCTCAAATTTCTGTTATCTTTACCTGAAAGATGGGATTTGAAGACAACAACAATAAGAGATAATTATGAACTTTCTGAAACTGAACTTGATGAGATCTATGGGTTACTGAAAACTCATGAATTGGAGATAGAACAGAGAAACAGAAGGTCAAGCAAGAAGACAAAATCTGTTGCTCTCAAAGTTGAGGAGAAGCCCATCAAGAAGGAATCATCAAGGAAGAAAGCCAAGGGAAAGGCTTTAGTCATTAAATCTGAAAGTGAGTCATCAAACTCTGATGATGACTCAAACTTTGATGAAGCTTCTGACTCTGAGGATGATGAAGAACAGATGATGCAAATGGCTGCATTAATGGTGAAGACTTTCAAAAAGATGGGATTCAAGAATTTCAAGAAAGGAAAAAGATTCTCTAGGAAAGATTCAAATTCTGAAAGAAAGAATTTCAGAAAGTCTGATGGAAGGGATACCAAGTCTGGAAAGAAGGACAAATCTGAGATCCAGTGCTACAAGTGCAAAGAGATGGGTCACTATGCTCCAGAGTGCAAGAAAGGAAAATCTGAGAAAGCACTCATCTCGAAAGGTAAAGACTGGGCAGATACTTCAGACTCTGATGATGGAGTAAATTATGCTCTTATGGCAACTGTCAAAGATGAGACTGAATCATCTGAAAATAAGGTACCCCTAACTACTTATGCTTATGATACTGATAATATATCTGAGTTAAGAATTTATCTGAAAAGCATACATGTTAGTTATAGGGATCAGACTTTAGAGAATGAAAGAATAAAATCTGAGAATCTAGGTCTTAAAAATAGAAATAAAATTCTTGAAAATGAGCTTGTCAAAATGAAGCAGATTCAAAAAGAAAGAGATGATGCTGTTTATGTTGAACAGGAGTTGCTTAAAAGGTATAGGCAACTAGAATCTGATTTAGAGAAGGAAAGAAAAATAATTAAAACTTGGACTAATTCTGGTAGAGATACACATCAAGTGTTTCAGACAGATGCTGTAGGTTTAGGGTACAGTGAGGAAGATGAACTTAGGTTTCAGGATAAAATCAAGTTTAGAGCATTCACAAGTTCATATTCAACTCCTGTAACATTTGTTCCTGAATCTAGTAAACTAAAATCTGTAGTTATGAAAGAAGCTGTTATGGAGCCAGTTGAAGCTTGTGTTGAACAAGTGGATATTGAATCTAAAATAGAGAAGCCTATTGAGCTAGAAGCTGTTAAAGAACCAGTAAAAATCTGTGATGAACAGGTTAATGTTGATTCAATAACAGAGAATGAGATTGAGATAGAAGCTGTTAGAAAGTCAGTAAAAACTTGTGAAAAACAGGTAAATGTTGGCTTGATGACAGGAAAACAGTTCAATCATAAACTCAAGGAGGTAAAGTCTGCCATGAAACCAAAAGGGTCCAAGAAGAATAGGAATGGGAAGATAGGCATAAATAAAAGAAATAATCATTTGCCTACTGTTACTGCTCCAAGGAAAACATGTTATAATTGTGGTAGTTCTAACCATCTTGCTAGTTTTTGCAACAAGAATAAAGATATTAATTCTTTACCCTCAAAACCTAGAGTAAAGAATGATTATGTTAGGGTTAGACCACAGACTTTATGCACACACTGTGGGAGCACTTGGCATTCCATTTATACTTGTAAGAGTTATCATGCTATTTATCATAACTATTATGAGCCAAAACCCAACTTGAAATGGGTTAGGGCAAACTCTGCAAGTGTAAAGTCTGACAATGTTAGTTTAAACTCTGTTGATAGTAATTCCGCTGCAAAAGCTAACAATGTTAAGAAAGCAAAAGGATCCAAGCAAGTCTGGATCCTTAAAACTAACACTTAGTGCTTGTTGGTGATTGCAGGGTATAAAAGAGAGCACACTTATCTTGGATAGTGGATGCTCAGGACATATGACTGGAAATAAAGCCCTGCTATCAGATTTTGAGGAGAAGGCTGGCCCAAAAGTTTCCTATGGAGATGGCAACATAGGACGTACTATGGGATATGGCAATATCAATATTGGAAGTGTCATCATCACAAATGTAGCTCTAGTCTCAGGACTCAAGCATAATTTGCTATCTGTGAGTCAAATCTGTGACAGAGGAAACCATGTAGATTTTCATACTGAACACTGTGAAGTGATCAGTAAATCTACTGGAAAAGTTGTTCTAGTTGGACACAGGCGCAACAACATCTATGAAGCAAGTTTGGTAACAAACTCTGAAGGAAAGACTGTGTGTTTGACAGCAAAAATGTCAAATGAAGAGAGTTGGAAATGGCATAAGAAGCTCTCATCTAAATTTGAACAACATCAATGAGCTAATTAGAAAAGATCTTGTAAGGGGACTTCCCAAATCTATACTCAGCTTAGATGGCCTGTGTGATTCTTGTCAAAAGGCCAAGCTAAGGAAGTCATCTTTCAAGAGCAAGACTGAATCTTCAATAGTGGAGCCATATCATCTTCTACATGTTGATCTTTTCGGTCCAGTAAATGTAATGTCAATGGGCAGAAAGAAATACACTCTAGTAATTGTTGATGAGTATACTAGATACACATGGGTGTTTTTCTTGGCAAAGAAGGATGAAACTGCTCAGACTCTGATGAATCATGTAAATCAACTGGATAAAGGATCACAGTATAAAGTAAAGATAATAAGAAGTGATAATGGAACTGAATTCAAAAATTCATTGATGGAAGCTTTCTGCAAAGAAAGAGGAGTGATGTAATATCCGTGAATTTTATTATTTGATTAAATGATATATTTAATCTAAAATATTTATTTTGGAGTATTGGAATATTATTATATGATATTTAGTGTGTGATTATGTGCTAAATGGTGAGTCGGAAGCCCCTTTCAAAAATTTCGTCATTTGGAATTTTCTTCAAATTTGAGCCGTTTTGATAATTCAAGAGCCCGTTGAAATTTCGTACATTCATTTTTAATTCTTCGTCTTTCGTATTCGAATCGTTATCGAAAGGGTTATGGGATTCTATTTAACCCTACCTATTTGATTCTGCAAATTAATTTCAATTTTTGATCCGAAAAAGGAAAAATCGTTCCGAACCCTAATTGCTTAAGGGGACGGATTTATCGTTCTATATCAATATTGAAGTTGTTATAGCCCTAGTATTCTTGAGCATTAGTTATATAATGATATATATCAATTTGGATAATCATCAACCTTTTTAACCCCTTACTTTTCGTAAAACGTGTTTTTGACCTAATTAGGGTTTTTAAACGATCTAACGAATCAATATCGATCCAAAAATGTTATTTGGGGTATTATTTTTCCAAAAATATAAAATGACCAATCAGACTTCATAACCCTAGCAATTCTTCAGAAATTACTCAAGAAATCCGAAATTCCCAAATAATTATTTTGTGTTCTTGATCTTCAATCAATTCGTTCTAAGGGTTATTGAAGTCCAAATCTGAAGTTCTTATACTCAAATCAAAGCCCCAAAAATCTAGTTTCAGAATCTTCCAACCTCATCATCATCTGGTAAGTATTCGATTTTATATTGATTTTACAAGTTTCGAATTAAAATTAGGGTTCTTGATTCGATTTGGGGATTTTCATTCTGTTGATTCTCCGTTCAATTGGTTGCTTCTAACATGTTCCTAGGGTTCTAATTAGCAAGAATCCATGCTTTAATTTCATGTTTATGTTCGATTTAGTCGGGTTTGATTTTCGGGTTTTGACCCGATTTCTTCTTTCAATTCGTACGTTCTTGATATTGATCTGACATTGTTTTTGGTAAAGGGCTTTTATTGTATGAGTTATAAGCTTCATTTTGGTATATTAATCTTTGAGTTTCATGTAGGATTTAAGTAGATCGGGTTTCCGGCCGAGGTCGTCGCCGGCGAGTTCTTTGAATGAATTCTGGGCACGATTCCGGCATGGGACAGATGTGTGTGTATGTGGGTTGTGTTTGTCTTGCAAAAGCGAACAAAAGCCCTATAGTTTGGTTTTGTTTTGATCGGAAACGGCGAAGTCCGGCCACCGGACGCCGGCCGGATTCTGGAAAACCCAGATTCCGGCGGGTTGTTCTTGGTGACCCGGATTCGTTCTTCCCGACCCGTTTACCCGATTTTTCGACCCGGTTTCAATCTTCAAAACCCTATTTCATTTTCAGAAAACTGTTTTTGAATTTTATTTTTAAATTTAATTCGAAAATAGTTTAAAAACTAAAAAAATTCATATTTTTATTTTAAAAATATATTTTTATATCAGAAAAATTCTGATAAATTATATTTATTATTTTAAATCCGAAAATTGATTAAACTTAATTATTTTAATTATTTTTAATTAATAATTAATTTATTAATTAATTGGTTAATTCTTTTAATCAATTAATTCTTAAAAATTAATTATTAATTAGATTTAATTAATTAAAAATTCAGTTTAATTATTTTCAAGCCTATTTAATTATTTAAAAAATAGTTTGAGTATTTAAAGAGTGTCAATTAATTTTATTAATTGATTTATTTTCATTTAAATGTTTATATTGGATTTAAAAATCCGATTTTTGATTTAAAATTTGTAACGACTTATTAAAAAAATTCAAATGAGTTCCGTATGATGTTTTAAAAATGTTTATAAGTGCTATATGATTCATATTAATTGTGTGTCGTGTTTTATAGTCTGTATATGCCCGTGCTAGGGCAAATATCTGAGTTTTAAATATCGTAAATTATACCGGACGTCCGATACGTAACCGGTTACTTGTTTAAATGTGATTATTGATTGAATAAGTGTCGAGAGTAGAACGAGAATAGTTAGACTTATTGTGATGAGTTGTTTAAATTATAGAATCGAGTTCCCGGAGCAAGGGAAAGGGGAAAGTAGAGTGAGCAGAGTCGATCCGACAGCAGCTTAGACCAGGCAAGTATCTGTGCCTTTACTTGTGATAAAATTATTATTGTCTTGATTACTTGAATACCGTTATCCCCAGAACAATTCAAATTATCCATCTTTTAACCGCATTTGGACAACTGATTCCATTTCCTTAGAAATTCTTGATTCTTTGATTTGATCTGCATCGGAAACCCTTATTTCCAATTTACTTGATTATTGTTTACCACCTATTGTTGCTAATTATCATCCTTTGATTATCATTGACAACCTTTGATTATTGGACTTCCATCTTGACTACTCATTTACGGTTATTGATTAACGATTACCAATATTGATTCCCTTATTGAATGAGCACACTGTACCATTGAAATTACTCCATGATTATTTCTCGACCTTCACTTGATACTGAACAGTTGAAACTCTTTTGCAATTACTATACATTCAGTTTATCTTATTGAGCATGTTATTGTTTATACCCTATTATAGAATTGGCATGTGTTTTTTTTAAAATGGACCAGTAATTGGTCGGAATAACTTAAGGCCCAGATTGGCCTGGGATCCAGTAGAGGACTATGACATGAGCTAGTCCGGGGTTGATGCGTGGCTGGCCAGCAGCACAACCTTTGATTTGAATAAAATGTATAAGCCAAATTCTAATTCTTTACTTCAATCATTATTGATACAAAGCATGTGTTAGCTAAATATTGTTGATTCTGATATCTTAAATTCATATCCTTACCACCGTGATAGAAATGATTCGTTGATGTTTGCTGAGCAATTTTGGCTCACTCTTGCTTGTTGTTTTCTAACCCTATTCCAGTGAAGCGAGAGTATGAGTTGGCATAGCGTGACCGATAGTTCACCAGCAGTCAGGAGAGCCCCTCGAGTCACTGTTATTGGCAGGGTAGTTGTTGTTTTGCTTTTCTAGATTTAATGTCTAGATTTGAACTTTAGTTGTGATGTAATAACTCTGATAAAACTGGTTTGTAATAATAAAAGATTGTAGTAGCTTGTGTTCATTGCCATAATCTGGATGCGGTCTTGGTCAAGGGGTAATTGTGTCTTTATATATATTATGCATGTGTTAAATAGTGTTCCGTTGGTCGGATGACTCCTCAAATCTGTACCCCGGGTTTGGAGGGCGTCACAGTTGGTATCAGAGCAACAGGTTATGGCATTTGAAACAAGTTAGGACTTAGGGTCCAGGATAACATAGAGAGTTAGGAAGTCACGTAAGGATATTAGGAGGTCAACTAGGGATATTACGCGTAGTAATTAAATGTGGTTATAATTGCAGCCCCCTAGTTCTAGTTCAGACTCAGACCCTTCCGAGGATACGATAGCAGAGATACCTACACCCGTTGAGAGAGCAGGACCGTCTCGGCCAGTGCGATATCAGCCTAGGCATCAGGGCCCAGTAGTCAGGAGAGATCAGATACCTTGTCCTATTCCACTCCGACAAGTAGCCCCAGCACCAGCGTCTCAGGCATCAGTTTGTGGGCCTTTGTATCAGTTATGTGAGCCGCCAGTTCCACACCATGTGTATCAGAGGGTGAGAAGAGAGAAGGATTTCCTTTATGGACAGGTTATGGAGATGGGTAGGATTCGTTCGATCGAGGCAGCCGCTGTCAGAGAGAGAGACAGACTTAGAGATCAGATGAGAGACATTCAGATGAGGTTTAGGGTTACGAGGACTTTGGTTGAGACTCGATTGCATGGATTAGCTTCTAGTCGAGAGGGAGAGACAGTAGCAGGGATGAGACAGATTTTGGATTATGCGATGAGTGAGATTGCAGAGGTTTCAGGACCCCCGTTATGGCCGGCAGGAGCAGGTGATCTGTGAGCAGGTATCGGTAGTAGACAGATGTGACATGGATGTATGGTTCTAGATAGTTAGTATATAGATGCATATAGTAGAATCAGCAGTGCACCGGGCTTATAGGAACGCCTCGGGTTGTTGTTGCATTTTTGTTGTTGTATTGCTGGTCGGCAGTTATGGTTCAGCCATGACATATTTTCTTTTGAAGCGTTCTACGCTTGTACTAACTCTATCTATATATATATGATAAACCTCTTTTATAAAACTGTATTTATTCCCCTGTCATTCATTTCCAGCATCATAACTGTTATTCTACTTATTGCAACGAGTGTATCCATACACCGTTGAGAAGATCTGTAAACCTTCGAGATATCAATTGTGATCCTTCCTTCTCTTATATGAACTGTTTGATTAAGCCAATTATTGTTTATTCATTAGCGATATGGCTCCTAGACGACAAACCCGTTCAACTGATACTTCTGACCAAGAAGGTCAACAAAATACACCTCCCACGGGCCGTGTGGACCCGATGGTAATCCAGTTGTTAAATACCCTTACTCAACAGACTGCCGCATTAGCACAGCAGCAACGTGCATTTCAGCAACAGCTCTTAGAACAGCAGCAACAGCATCAGCAACATCAGCATCAGCAACATCAGCATCAGCAGCATCAACAACAGCACCAGCAAGCAGCACCGGCAGTTACGTTCAAATCTTTCCAGGCAGCAAAACCTCCAGAATTTAAAGGATCAGCAGACCCTGTAGAGGCTAAGGCATGGTTGAAAGAGATGGAAAAGGCTTTTGCCTTGATAGAGGTGACAGAGGATAAGAAGACAGAGTATGCAAGCTATTTTCTGAAGAATGAGGCTAGTTATTGGTGGGAAACGAGTAGGGCTATGGAGCCCGAGGGATTGATTACGTGGGCAAGATTCACAGAGTTGTTTTTGGAAAGATATTTTCCGGACTATATGAGAGATCAGATGGAATTGAAGTTTTTGGAATTAAAGCAGGGAAGCATGACAGTGCCCCAATATGAAACAAGGTTTACGGAGTTGTCAAGGTTTGTTCCAACCTATGTGGATACGGAAAAGAAGAAGGCCAAGAGGTTCCAGCAGGGACTGAGGTCTTGGATTCGTAGTAAGTTAGCTGTATTGGAGTTGGACACTTATGCAGCGGTGGTCCAAAAGGCAATGATTGCGGAGGCAGAGAGTGATTCTTACATGAGAGAGAAGGAGAACAAGAAAAGGAAAGCAGGGATACCCGATAAGGGACAGCAGCAGGGAAGTTTTCAAGGACAAGCAAATAAGAAGCTGGGATTTCAGCACGGAAGGAATACAAGTTTCAGGAAACCAGACACCGGAAACGTAGGACAAGATAACCGTCTACTAACCGGCGGTCAGCAGGGACTTTCTAGACCCCCACTACCAGAATGCAAGACATGCGGGAAGCGACATCTAGGGATATGCCATCGATTGACTGTCACATGCTTTAAATGCAATCAGAAGGGACATTATTCCCGGGATTGCAAGATAGGCATCGTGTGTCATCGGTGTAAGAAACCAGGTCACATGATTAAGGACTGCAGAGCACCAGCAACCGTGAACAATATGATTCGGGCAATTGAAGCACCCCCAGTTGTTAACGTCCAGCCGTTAGCCAGGACCTACAATATGTCAATGGGAGAAGCAGTGAGAGATTCCGACGTGGTGGCAGGTACACTTCTAGTAAATTCTATTCCTGCACAAGTGTTAATAGATTCGGGAGCGACGAAGTCTTTTATTTCTGAAACGTTTGCTCGTAGATTGAATTGCGTAATGAAACCTTTAAGTGGAGTGTTGACTATAGAGATAGCTAATCAGGATCGTATCGCGGTCAGTTCATATTATCCCCGTTGTGAGATAGAGATTTTGGGAAATCGTTTTTATGTTGACTTGTTACCTTTTAAGTTAGGTGAATTTGATGTGATATTAGGGATGGATTGGTTGACTGAGCATGATGCAAGTATTGATTGTAAGAATAAGAGGGTTACTTTGATTACCCTAGAAAAGAAAGAGATAATATTTAGAGGAGAGAAACAAAGAAAGAGGTTCCTGACAATGATTCAGGCTAAGAGGTTATTAAGGCAAGGTTGTGAGGCGTATCTAGCTTATGTAATAGATATAGATAAGGAAGTTTCTAAGTTAGAAGATATTCCAGTCGTAAATGAGTTTCCAGATGTTTTTCCGGAAGAATTACCAGGTTTACCTCCAGATAGAGAAATTGAATTTGCGATAGACTTAGTACCGGGCGCGGAGCCAGTATCGAAGGCCCCTTACAGAATGGCACCAGTGGAGATGAAGGAATTGGCTGATCAACTGCAAGATTTGCTAGAAAAAGGAATTATTAGACCCAGCGTTTCACCGTGGGGAGCACCAGTACTGTTTGTCAAGAAAAAGGATGGAAGCATGAGATTGTGTATAGACTATCGGGAGTTGAACAAGCTGACCATTAAGAACAAGTATCCGTTACCTCGAATAGATGATCTGTTTGACCAGCTGAAGGGAGCGGTACATTTTTCGAAGATCGACCTACGGTCAGGATATCACCAATTGAAGATTAGACCAGACGACATACCGAAGACAGCCTTTCGAACAAGGTATGGGCACTATGAATTTTTAGTAATGGCGTTTGGACTAACGAATGCACCCGCAGCTTTTATGGATCTAATGAACAGGATTTTCAAGAGATATTTGGACAAGTTTGTAGTGGTATTCATCGACGACATCTTGATATACTCAAGGACAGAAGAAGAGCATGCAGACCAGTTGCGAATTGTGTTAGAAACGTTGAGACAAGAAGGACTATACGCGAAGTTTTCCAAGTGTGAATTCTGGTTGAAAGAAGTTCATTTCTTAGGACACGTGGTGAGCAGCGAAGGCATCAAAGTGGACCCAGCAAAGATAGAGGCAGTGAAAGATTGGGAGAGACCAAGGACACCGACTGAAGTCAGAAGTTTCTTGGGATTAGCCGGATACTACCGGAGATTTGTGCAAGATTTTGCGAAGATAGCTACTCCACTGACCAAGCTGACAAGGAAAAGCGAGCGATTCATATGGAACGATAAATGCGAAGAAGGCTTCCAAGAGTTAAAGAAAAGACTAACTACGGCACCGGTATTGATGTTACCAGACGATCAAGGTCATTTCGTAATCTATAGTGATGCGTCGTACAAAGGATTAGGATGCGTACTTATGCAACATGACAAGGTGATTGCTTATGCGTCAAGACAGTTGAGACCCCACGAACAGAAGTACCCTACACACGATTTGGAGTTAGCAGCTATTGTGTTTGCTTTGAAGATATGGAGACACTACTTGTATGGAGAGAGATGTGAAATTTACACCGATCACAAAAGTTTGAAGTATATCTTTACTCAGAAAGAGCTGAACATGAGGCAACGAAGATGGTTAGAACTAATCAAGGACTACGACGTTTCTATCAACTATCATCCCGGCAAGGCAAATGTGGTAGCAGATGCATTGAGCAGAAAAGAGAGATTAAATACACTAATGATGACCAAAGAATTATACAAGGAATTTGAGAAATTGGAAATCGAAGTAATTAATCCGAAGGACGCTACGGAAATAATTTATACCATGACGTTTCAACCTGAATTGTTGGAGAAGATACGAAAGTGCCAAGAGCAAGTTATGAACGACGATGTGAGTAAAATGACAGGTGAGGAAATATGTAGCCAACCGGACGACAAAGGGATCTTGAGATTTGCTTCTCGGATATGGATACCTAACGTAGCGGAACTGAAAAGTGAGATTCTGCACGAAGCACATAACTCGAAGTATTCAATTCATCCAGGGAGTACGAAGATGTATCGAGATCTAAAGACGAACTTTTGGTGGCCAGATATGAAGAGAGAGATTGCGGAATGGGTAAGTAAATGCTTTACGTGTCAAAGAGTTAAGGCGGAACATCAGAGACCAAGTGGATTACTTCAACCATTGGAGATTCCCGAATGGAAGTGGGAACACATTGCGATGGACTTTGTAGTAGGATTGCCTAGAACAAAAGCTAACCATGATGCCATCTGGGTTGTCGTGGATCGATTGACGAAATCTGCGCATTTTCTTCCGATTAACGAGAGATTCTCGCTGGATAAGTTAGTTCATATGTACATAAAAGAAATCGTAGTACGACATGGAGTTCCAGTATCGATAGTGTCTGATAGAGACCCTCGATTCAATTCAAGATTTTGGAGGAGTTTTCAAGAGTGTTTGGGCACCGAGTTGAGAATGAGTACGGCTTATCATCCGCAGACGGACGGTCAAAGCGAAAGGACAATTCAGACTATTGAAGATATGCTTAGGACGTGTGCACTTGATTTTGAAGGCAGTTGGGACGATCATCTACCCTTGGTGGAATTTTCATATAATAATAGTTTTCACGCGAGCATCGGAATGCCACCGTACGAAGCTTTGTATGGACGAAAGTGTCGATCTCCAGTATATTGGGAAGAAGTTGGTGAACGGAAAATGATAGGACCAGAACTAGTACAACGAACAAAAGAAGTGGTTCAATTGATTCAGAGAAGATTGATAACAGCTCAAGACCGACAGAAGAAGTATGCGGATCTAGCCAGAAAGGATGTGGGATTCGAAGAAGGAGAGCAAGTGTTACTAAAGGTTTCACCATGGAAAGGATTAGTTAGATTTGGAAAGAAAGGGAAGTTGAGTCCGAGATATGTTGGGCCGTTTGAGATTTTGAAGAAAGTGGGCGAAGTAGCTTACGAGTTGGCATTGCCACCGCATATGCAGCACGTTCATAATGTATTTCATGTATCTATGCTTAAGAGGTATCGACCAGATTCGAATCATGTAATAGAGTATGAACCAATAGAGGTCCAGGCAGATTTATCGTATGTAGAACGACCAATTCAGATAGTGGATCGTAAGGAGAAAGTACTAAGGAATAAGACAGTAGCGTTAGTGAGAGTTTTGTGGAGGAATCCTAAAGTAGAAGAGTCTACCTGGGAGTTAGAGAGTGAGATGTTAGAGAAGTATCCCCAGTTGTTTCCTTGATCTGATTCTGAGGACAGAATCCTATTAAGGGGGGAAGGATGTAATATCCGTGAATTTTATTATTTGATTAAATGATATATTTAATCTAAAATATTTATTTTGGAGTATTGGAATATTATTATATGATATTTAGTGTGTGATTATGTGCTAAATGGTGAGTCGGAAGCCCCTTTCAAAAATTTCGTCATTTGGAATTTTCTTCAAATTTGAGCCGTTTTGATAATTCAAGAGCCCGTTGAAATTTCGTACATTCATTTTTAATTCTTCGTCTTTCGTATTCGAATCGTTATCGAAAGGGTTATGGGATTCTATTTAACCCTACCTATTTGATTCTGCAAATTAATTTCAATTTTTGATCCGAAAAAGGAAAAATCGTTCCGAACCCTAATTGCTTAAGGGGACGGATTTATCGTTCTATATCAATATTGAAGTTGTTATAGCCCTAGTATTCTTGAGCATTAGTTATATAATGATATATATCAATTTGGATAATCATCAACCTTTTTAACCCCTTACTTTTCGTAAAACGTGTTTTTGACCTAATTAGGGTTTTTAAACGATCTAACGAATCAATATCGATCCAAAAATGTTATTTGGGGTATTATTTTTCCAAAAATATAAAATGACCAATCAGACTTCATAACCCTAGCAATTCTTCAGAAATTACTCAAGAAATCCGAAATTCCCAAATAATTATTTTGTGTTCTTGATCTTCAATCAATTCGTTCTAAGGGTTATTGAAGTCCAAATCTGAAGTTCTTATACTCAAATCAAAGCCCCAAAAATCTAGTTTCAGAATCTTCCAACCTCATCATCATCTGGTAAGTATTCGATTTTATATTGATTTTACAAGTTTCGAATTAAAATTAGGGTTCTTGATTCGATTTGGGGATTTTCATTCTGTTGATTCTCCGTTCAATTGGTTGCTTCTAACATGTTCCTAGGGTTCTAATTAGCAAGAATCCATGCTTTAATTTCATGTTTATGTTCGATTTAGTCGGGTTTGATTTTCGGGTTTTGACCCGATTTCTTCTTTCAATTCGTACGTTCTTGATATTGATCTGACATTGTTTTTGGTAAAGGGCTTTTATTGTATGAGTTATAAGCTTCATTTTGGTATATTAATCTTTGAGTTTCATGTAGGATTTAAGTAGATCGGGTTTCCGGCCGAGGTCGTCGCCGGCGAGTTCTTTGAATGAATTCTGGGCACGATTCCGGCATGGGACAGATGTGTGTGTATGTGGGTTGTGTTTGTCTTGCAAAAGCGAACAAAAGCCCTATAGTTTGGTTTTGTTTTGATCGGAAACGGCGAAGTCCGGCCACCGGACGCCGGCCGGATTCTGGAAAACCCAGATTCCGGCGGGTTGTTCTTGGTGACCCGGATTCGTTCTTCCCGACCCGTTTACCCGATTTTTCGACCCGGTTTCAATCTTCAAAACCCTATTTCATTTTCAGAAAACTGTTTTTGAATTTTATTTTTAAATTTAATTCGAAAATAGTTTAAAAACTAAAAAAATTCATATTTTTATTTTAAAAATATATTTTTATATCAGAAAAATTCTGATAAATTATATTTATTATTTTAAATCCGAAAATTGATTAAACTTAATTATTTTAATTATTTTTAATTAATAATTAATTTATTAATTAATTGGTTAATTCTTTTAATCAATTAATTCTTAAAAATTAATTATTAATTAGATTTAATTAATTAAAAATTCAGTTTAATTATTTTCAAGCCTATTTAATTATTTAAAAAATAGTTTGAGTATTTAAAGAGTGTCAATTAATTTTATTAATTGATTTATTTTCATTTAAATGTTTATATTGGATTTAAAAATCCGATTTTTGATTTAAAATTTGTAACGACTTATTAAAAAAATTCAAATGAGTTCCGTATGATGTTTTAAAAATGTTTATAAGTGCTATATGATTCATATTAATTGTGTGTCGTGTTTTATAGTCTGTATATGCCCGTGCTAGGGCAAATATCTGAGTTTTAAATATCGTAAATTATACCGGACGTCCGATACGTAACCGGTTACTTGTTTAAATGTGATTATTGATTGAATAAGTGTCGAGAGTAGAACGAGAATAGTTAGACTTATTGTGATGAGTTGTTTAAATTATAGAATCGAGTTCCCGGAGCAAGGGAAAGGGGAAAGTAGAGTGAGCAGAGTCGATCCGACAGCAGCTTAGACCAGGCAAGTATCTGTGCCTTTACTTGTGATAAAATTATTATTGTCTTGATTACTTGAATACCGTTATCCCCAGAACAATTCAAATTATCCATCTTTTAACCGCATTTGGACAACTGATTCCATTTCCTTAGAAATTCTTGATTCTTTGATTTGATCTGCATCGGAAACCCTTATTTCCAATTTACTTGATTATTGTTTACCACCTATTGTTGCTAATTATCATCCTTTGATTATCATTGACAACCTTTGATTATTGGACTTCCATCTTGACTACTCATTTACGGTTATTGATTAACGATTACCAATATTGATTCCCTTATTGAATGAGCACACTGTACCATTGAAATTACTCCATGATTATTTCTCGACCTTCACTTGATACTGAACAGTTGAAACTCTTTTGCAATTACTATACATTCAGTTTATCTTATTGAGCATGTTATTGTTTATACCCTATTATAGAATTGGCATGTGTTTTTTTTAAAATGGACCAGTAATTGGTCGGAATAACTTAAGGCCCAGATTGGCCTGGGATCCAGTAGAGGACTATGACATGAGCTAGTCCGGGGTTGATGCGTGGCTGGCCAGCAGCACAACCTTTGATTTGAATAAAATGTATAAGCCAAATTCTAATTCTTTACTTCAATCATTATTGATACAAAGCATGTGTTAGCTAAATATTGTTGATTCTGATATCTTAAATTCATATCCTTACCACCGTGATAGAAATGATTCGTTGATGTTTGCTGAGCAATTTTGGCTCACTCTTGCTTGTTGTTTTCTAACCCTATTCCAGTGAAGCGAGAGTATGAGTTGGCATAGCGTGACCGATAGTTCACCAGCAGTCAGGAGAGCCCCTCGAGTCACTGTTATTGGCAGGGTAGTTGTTGTTTTGCTTTTCTAGATTTAATGTCTAGATTTGAACTTTAGTTGTGATGTAATAACTCTGATAAAACTGGTTTGTAATAATAAAAGATTGTAGTAGCTTGTGTTCATTGCCATAATCTGGATGCGGTCTTGGTCAAGGGGTAATTGTGTCTTTATATATATTATGCATGTGTTAAATAGTGTTCCGTTGGTCGGATGACTCCTCAAATCTGTACCCCGGGTTTGGAGGGCGTCACAAGTGAAGCAAGAGTTTTCTGCACCAGGGACTCCACAGCAAAATGGTGTAGTTGAAAGAAAGAACAGAACTCTAATCGAAGCTGCCAGAACAATGCTTGATGAAGCAAAATTGCCAACTTATTTCTGGGCAGAAGCTGTTCAAACTGCTTGTTTTACTCAGAATGCTACACTGATCAACAAGCATGGGAAAACACCATATGAGATGGTGAAAAATAAGAAGCCAAATTTGAAATATTTTCATATATTTGGATGCAAATGCTTTGTGTTGAAGACTCATCCTGAACAGTTGACCAAGTTCGAGTTAAAAGCTGATGAAGGGATTTTTGTTGGCTATCCTCTGTCAACAAAAGCATTCAGAGTATATAATCTGAAAACAAAGGTGATCATAGAGTCTATACATGTGTCATTTGATGACAAGAAAATAACTGGACTTGACGACTTAGATGAATATGATCATCTGCGCTTTGAAAATGAAGATTTATTTTCTGATGATGTAAACTCTGATGTAGCAGAACCGATAAACTCTGATGAAGCGATTCTGATAAACTCTGACGAAGCATACTCTGAACCTTTACTGGTGAATAATGGAGAAACTGAAAATTCTCAAAATTTTCAAAATAGAGAACCAGTTGAGGGGGAGCATGAGGCAGCTCAACATGGTGACTCAAACAGTCAAAGTGAGTCTGTTGAGGAAGCTGATTCAAACTCTGAAAGCTCAAACTCTGAGCAGTCCAATTCAGGGGGAACCTCAAATGGTGCAGAAAGTCAACATATGAATCAGGAGAGCATGGATCAAGGGGGAGGATCCAATACTGATACAAGAAGCCACTTACCAATAGCAAGAAGATGGACACAGGCACACACACCTGATCTCATAATTGGAGATCCTGAAGCTAGTGTAAGAACTAGAAGTGCAACAAATAATGAATGCCTGTATCATGCTTTCTTGTCTCAAACTGAACCAAAGAAAGTGGAAGAAGCTCTTCAAGATGCTAACTGGATAACAGCTATGCAAGAAGAGTTAAATGAATTTGAGAGGAATGAAGTCTGGACACTTGTACCTAGACCAAAGAACAGATCTATAGTAGGTACAAAGTGGGTTTTCAGAAACAAGACTGACAGTGATGGTGTAATTACAAGAAACAAGGCTAGACTTGTGGCCAAAGGGTATTCACAACAGGAAGGAATTGACTATGATGAAACCTTTGCTCCAGTTGCTAGATTGGAGGCCATAAGGATCTTTCTAGCCTATGCAGCACACAAGAAATTTAAAGTCTTTCAGATGGATGTAAAGAGTGCATTTCTCAATGGGAAGCTTGAAGAAGAGGTGTTTGTTGAACAACCACCAGGTTTTGTAGATCCCAAGCATCCAGATTATGTCTACAGGCTTGACAAGGCTTTATATGGACTAAAGCAAGCACCTAGAGCATGGTATGAAACTCTGGCTCAATTTCTTTTAGAAAGTGGGTTCACTAGAGGTACAATTGACAAAACCTTGTTCTATTTTAATCATGGTGATGATTTGCTGCTAGTTCAAATCTATGTGGATGATATAATTTTTGGGTCTACTAATGACAAACTCTGTAAGAAGTTTGCAAAGCTTATGCAGTCCAGGTATCAAATGAGTATGATGGGAGAGCTTAGTTATTTTCTAGGCTTACAGGTCAAGCAAACAGATGATGGTATTTTTATCAATCAAGCAAAATATACCAGAAATCTTCTCAAGAAATTTGGTATGCTTGATGGTTCATCTGCCACAACTCGTATGGCAACTGCAACAAAGCTAGACAAGGACAGTGGGGCACCAGTTGATATGACAAACTATAGAGGCATGATTGGGTCTTTGTTGTATCTTACAGCAAGTAGACCTGATATCATGTATGCAACATGTCTTTGTGCAAGATTTCAAGCAGATCCCAGAGAGCCACATCTAACAGCTGTGAAGAGGATTTTTAAATATCTCAAAGGAACCATAACCCTTGGTTTGTGGTATCCTAGAGAATCAGAGTTTAAATTAATTGGTTACTCTGATGCAGATTTTGCAGGCTGTAAGATAGACAGAAAAAGCACAAGTGGAAGCTGTCAATTTTTAGGTGACAGATTAGTTTCTTGGTACAGCAAGAAACAGAAATCAATTTCCACATCCACAGCAGAAGCAGAGTACATTTCTGCTGGTAGCTGTTGTGCACAGATCTTATGGATGAAGAATCAATTACTGGACTATGGAATAAGGTACTCTAAAATACCTATTTACTGTGATAACCAAAGTGCTATTGCTATGACAGGTAATCCAGTACATCACTCCATGACCAAGCACATCAGCATAAGATATCATTTTATCAGGGAACATGTGGAAGAAGGAGATATTGAGCTTCATTTTGTATCTACAGACCAACAGCTTGCAGATATCTTCACCAAACCTTTGAGTGAAGCTACCTTTACAAGACTGGTAAATGAACTTGGAATGATCTCTGGTTTTGACTAGAGATACTGGTTAGATTCAGACTCAATACATTATTTTCTGCTCATAATTCTTTGCATGTGTTAACTGTTATTTGCACAGCATGATAATCTCTGATAAGTATACTCTGTTAGTTATACTCTGTCGGTCATACTCTGTCGGTTAAAGCCTGATGTTAAACTCTGATTATGATTTTTGTCTGAAACACATGGACCGATGAAGAAAAATGTATGAAGCATGATTTTCAGTAAGTAATCATGAATCCTTCTAAGTATTATAAATTCTGATTACAAAATGTGCAGAAATTTTACACAGCGTGATACTGTCTCTATATTTATAGCATCTCTTAGTTTATTGATTCTATACACTGAGTTTGTATTAGCTGTTTGCATTTTCTCTCATTAATTAATTGTATTAACTGATGAAAAATCTAAACTCTGATAGTAAATTGTAAATATTTCACCCTCAAAAGATGCCAAACAGAGCACAAATTCCTTTGAGATCAAGTTGTGCCTAGGAAGATCCAGGAACTTATTGTATGAAATAAGGGCTAAAATCTTTGATTTTTGGTGACTAGTGCCAACCACTGATTACTGGAAAAATTAAAAAAAAAATAATAATAAAAAAAATAATATATATATATATATATATATATATATATATAAAGGGGGTGAAAAATAAAAGATATATCCAAATGAAAGGATATCAGTATACAGAGTTTAGATATAAATATCAGATTTTATTTTATACATGAGAGTTTAGGCAACCAGTTTTTACTACTTTAGTTCGTAGATTTTATGCACTTTGAGATGGTCTAAATATTCATATTCAGTAAACTCTGCTAATTCACACACAAATACTCACACCTGTACAGTTTGTGAAAAGAGTTTATTTATAAAGGAGGAGGATTGGTAAACACTGATGAATTTTGTACTCTACGCCGAGGTAATTTAATTTTAATCTCTGATGATTAAAATAAATATTGTTGGTTTCAGACATATTATGATTTTGAGATAAAACATTTTGTTTGAAAATATAACAAGAGTATGATTGGACAGTTGTTTAAAAATGTTTTAAATAGAGGAGAGAGATTAATTTCCTAGAAAAGTGTAAAAGGCAGTAATTATTGCTGTTTTTACTGCGCATGCGCATTGGAAACTGTCAATTACTTGCTGTCAGTCATTGCATGTGTGCCATGTGTCCCACTCACACTGATAACGGAGTAAGACAGTTGTGTATTAATGATTAAAAACTGTTCAGTTTTTAATTTTGAATTTATATTTATACAATACACACACATACGTCTAAACCTTTCACATCTTACTTCAATATTACACACACACATATTCACAAACACTTTCCTGTTTACAAACTCTTTCGAAGCTTTTGCATCAGTTACTCGTTATTCTTTCAAATCTTACTAATGGCGACTACAGCGTTTGTTTCATCTGGATTAGAATTCGTTCCTAACAATTATGCTGCACCACTAAACACTGCCAACGCACCAGAGGCGTTTCACTTGGTTCAGCGTTTCTTAGCAAATTCTGATATTGGACATGCTCTTACTGAACCAACGAAGCTGTCAAGGTCTCAAATTGCTGCTTTCTGGCAGACAGGTGTTTATGATGATGGAGGCGAGGCTGGGTCACCGTCCATTATCTTTGAGTATCAAGATAAAGAGTTTGTGGTTACTCTTGTGACTGTTCATGATGCTCTGAACTTTGAAGATTTCAACTCTTATACAATCTCTGTTAGCGATGGAGAACTGCTGAGAATGATGAGGGATATTGGATACTCTGGGTCATTGGCCAAGGTAGGTCAATTGAAGCGTCCATTCTTAAGGAAGGAGTGGAGTTTTTTCTTTGATTGCATCACAAGAGCTTTCGGGAAGAAGTGCACCAATTGGGATGCAATTCCTACAGATAGTCTGCAAATCGGGTATTCCTTACTCTATGGTGATCACTTTGATTTTGCTAGATTGGTTTTAAATAATATTGGTGAAAAGATGACAGAAAATAGAGGTGTTGTCTATTTTGCTCGTTTTTGTCAACTATTGTTTTCTTTCTGTGTTCCTAACACTGAGATAGCTGAGGATGATGTTCTTCAGTCGTTTAGATTGCATAAACGTATATTTTCTGACTTAACAAACAAGGATCTAAAGAAAGGAAATGTTGGTGCTCTGCTATTACCTGAGAGAGTGCAACAGTTTGAAAATAATCCTCCACAACCACAACCACAACCACAACCACAACCTGAACTAGCACCTCAAACTCTGAATATCTCATCACTAAACACTGACCCTCTACCACAAACTACTTCTCAACAACTACAGTCTGGTGGTAGAATTAAGAAAATAGCTTTCAAGAGCTAACAGGTCAAAGTCTGTTGGTGAAGCTGATGTTGGTGAAGATGATGTTGATGAAGATGATGGTGATCATGAAATTCTTCATCAGAGAAAGAGGAGGATGGTTGCTAATTATCTGTTTGATGAATTAGAAACTGAAGCTGTCCAGCATGAAGCTCCTGAAATTACTGCTGAGGAGCCTGTTGTAAATGCTGATGCCGAGGACAGGGTTTTTATGGAAGCTGAAGCTCCTGAATTTATTGTTCAGGAGGTTAATGAAAATTTTGAAGCAGCCTCTGTGCCTGACTTGGCCAATGCTGATAGAGAGGCTGAGATTTTTGAGAAACAAGATTCTTATGTTGATCTTGATATGGAGAACATTGTTGAAGCACATCCTACTGTCAGTATTTGTGACACTGAGGATGTGGCAGCTGATCAAGCCACTTTGGTAATTGATGAAGATGTGGCAACTCACACAGAGATTCTCTCTGTCACCAATCAAATTCCTGAATTTGGTGAAGAGGTTGATCAGGCAGCAAGATCTGTCTCTTCTGAGCAGATTGTTGAAAATGCTGAGAATGATGAAGCTGTAGCAGAAAAAGTTGAAGTTACTGCAGAGCACATTGTTGATGAAGCTGCTGTAGAGAAGATCTTAAATGAAGCTACAGGAGAGAATTTTGTTGAAGCAGAGGTTTTTCCAACAAACTCTGAAAGTCTTAAGGTTCCTGTGGAAGACAATGATGAATTGTTGCTTGAAGCTCTACAACAGTCGGTTGTTGAGGTTGTTCATAGAGAAGCAGAGCTAGTTGCAAATCTAAACTCTGAAACTCCTGAAGCTGCACAGCAAGTTATTCCAGATGCTGAAGAAAATCATGACAACAATGCAGCAAACTCTGATGAAAGTGAAGATGCTCATTCTAATCCTGATATACAGGTTGACTTATCAGTAGATGTAGACTCTGATACTGCAAGAGAAGCGAATCGTGCTACTGCTGAGTATTTTCAAGATATGTACTTCAAGAACTGGGCAGATGCTGATTGTGTTTTTTCTGCTCAGAGGGCTGCTGATTTTGTTAATCAGTCTATCAAAACCATTTCATCTTCTGATGTTCTTACAAGTCTAAAGGCCACTGTGGTTCAAGTTAAATCTCTTCACAACAGATTTGATGAGTCTCATAAGGAGGTCACTGCTTTGAGGAATGAAGTTGGTATGAGAGATCTTACTCTGAAGAATGATAGATCTCACTACAATTCTATGTTCAAGAAGCAAGCTAAGGACTCTGATGAAATTCAGAAGAGGCTTGGGAAAATTGAGGACAACCAGACTGCTATGTCTGCCCAACTGACTTCAATTTCTACTGCAGTTGAGTTGCTGACATCAGTACTACTTTCTGATGATGTCAAAAAGGGGGAGAGTGTACCAAGTGACAAATGCAAAGACACTCAAACTCTGAGACGGAGGGATGATGGTAATGATGGTGGAAGAAAGGGAGATGGAAAGAGCTTAAGATTAAATTCTAATAGAAGATCATCAAGATCAAACTTTGATAGAAGATCAAACTCTGGTAAGGGAAATGCAAACTCTGCCAGTGGTTCAAAACTTAAAAGTTTGATAATCTCTGATAAGCCTACCACAGATGAGGAAATTGCTACTAAAATGTTTTTAGAAGAGCATGGTGGTGAGGTAACAGTTGAGGATTATGATGCTGAGTTAAGAATGATAAATGAAGAGCACCAGAAGAAAATGGAAGCTGGTACTTATACAAAGAAAGGTAAGGCTCCAAGAAGAAAAGAGATAGGAATATCTATTAAAGATAATGTAAACTCTGATCAAAATTTGCAATACTCAAGGAGACCTACTGTTGCAAGAAATGACAAAGGAAAAGGTATACTGGTAGAAGAAGGACAGTTACCTGAGAAGAATCATTCAACCTCTGACATTGCTCAAATTGAATCAAGGATAAGTAAATCAACCTCTGACGCTGCTCATGTTGATGTTTCTACTAAAGTTGTGACAACCTCTGACGAAGCTCAAGTTGTACAAACTCAGCTAGCTCCTCAACTCAAAGGTTTCTTAAGACCTGCACTTTCTGAAACTCTGACACTTCAACCTGTGGATTTTTCTCAAACCAGGACTGTACTTGGAAAAGAATCTTATGACAAGTCTGGTTTAGGTTCACACAGGGAAAAGAGAATAAATAACAGACCTTTAGATCAAACATCACTGGCAGAAGCTGGTATTGGGGTATCTCAAGAGAGCCTTGATAAATTAGAATCTGTTCAGATGGTCTATCATAGAGGATTGAAGAAAGAGGTTCTGTTATATTTTATGGCTGATGGAAGAGTATACAGAGTAGGAGAAGCTGATGTTCAATTGAAGCTATGGGAAGAGCTTGAGTATGTTTTATACCTTCTCAAAATCAAAAACAAAAGTACTCATGATGCTGCTCTTGTCATAAAAGACAGAATGATGAAATCTAAAGTGCTTCTTGGAGGTGGTGTTTCTAGTGCATATATTCCTAAGTATAGAGATGCTTATGGAAAGATTGTTGAGATGAAGAGAAACAATGCTAAGTTCAAGACAGCACTGGGTATCAAAGTCTTGGAATTCAATTTGGAGTCAGACAAATCATATTATATTCAGCTAGGGAATGAAATGAGGAAGAACAGCATTTATTCTCTGAGAGCTGCTATCTACCAGACTGGAGAAAGTGATCCAGAGTATAAAGAATTGAAGGAGATTATGGTGGAAGAGCTTGAAAAGGCTGAAAGAAGACTTCTTATTGATTATCTCAGGACAGTGCCTGATATTGAAGAAATCAAGTAAAGTCTGACAGTAAGTTTTTAAAGTTTTCTATTCTAAATTAAAGTTAAACTCTGACATATTTTAAACACTGCATTTGTTATATGTTTTGACATCATCAATTATCTGTTTAACTTGTACATTTTTATTATGCACAAGTTGGGGGAGATTGTTAGATATAATTGCTGACGTTTGTTCATCAGTGTTTAAGCAACAGGTACTAATCAGAGTTTACATGGAAGCCAGTCAGAGTTTGTCAAAGTCTGACGTGGTAATAGTTGAATTAGCTGTCGGTGCTGAATTGAATATTCTAGAAGCAATATATTCTGAAGATGGAAAGAAGCAGAATATATTGATACAGCTAAGGAAACGGAATAGAAGATAAGAAGCAATTCTAATTGATTGCAAATTGTATAGCTAATTTGTAGGAGTATCAATTAGAGATTGATTGTGTAACTGTGTACTATATAAACACAGATAGGTTATCCCTAGAAGGGATGCGATAATTGAATTATCATTCTTGTAACCTAGAAGCTCTTTGTGATTCTTTAACATCATAAAGAGAGAAACTGTTAATATAATTACAGTTTTATTGATTCATAAACAGTGTTCTTGATTATTGTTATTCTCATACATACTTGTTTATATTGTGTATTCGGCCTAACATACTTAGCCTTGTTGGCCTCAGAAGATGAGCGCCAGGCTTTGGCTTGAAATAAAGCCCCTTGGAAATTGGCATTAGCCTACAAATAAAACACAAGTTAGAAATAATAACTTGGGGCATAAAAAAGAAAGAGAGAAAAAGAAGAAACTTACAGCAGCAAAGGCCTGGGCTCCTGCAGACTCTGCCCCTTCCAGGGTGGAGTTAGAAACAAAATCCTTGTAGTCACAAGGAGTCAGTGAATGGTGTGACCATTCAACACCATGAGCGGACACCCCTACTATGGTGTCCTTTTTCCTTATCCCCCAGTTGGGACGCCATACCGAGCTCTTAGCCGAGGAAGAACCCTCGACCTCTTCAACCTCGGCCACATGAGGCCTCAGAATAGTAGGGCCCTTAGCGGCCATCCTTGGGTCCTTCAGACAGGCCCTCTTGAGTCTGGCCGTCTCCCCATCTGCAGGCTCATTCGACTGGTTTATGAAAGCAGCAGCTGCAAACAAAAACCAAGAAATACAGAATTTGGTATAAGGCAATCTTAAAGCAAGTAAAGAAAAATAAGAAGGGAAATTACCCTGATCAGAAACTTTCGAAAGTTTCAGGGACTTAAGCAGAAACTCGTCCAGGAGCTCCCAGGCCATGGCGGCATAATCATCCTTGATGAGCACATCATAAGCATGAGCTTCCTCGTCAGTCAGGACTATGTCATCTGGGCTACCATCTGACACTCTGCTGAACGAGCTCTGAAAAAGGGTACCCCAGTCCCCTCCATCCCAAACTAGATACATAAATTCATCCTTCCACTTGGGATTGTTATCAGGGATGGACTTAGGGTGAAAAATGGGGGGAGTCGAAGAACGATGGCTAATATACACCCAACCCAAGGCATTGGAGGCACTATTCTTAAATTGAAAGATTTTTCTAAAGAGAGCAACAGAGAGAGGAAATTTGTTTTTTAAACATAAAACAATGAAACACATAATCAATCTCCAAGCATTTGGGGGAAGCTGGCAGGGATTGATACCTACGTCTGCTAGAAGTTGAGGAATAAAAGGGTGAAAGGGGAATCAAACCCATGCGACAAGGGTACCCCTATAAACGCAAAGAGCGTCAGGGCGCCAATGGCAGGATCGATCCCCAGGGCCAGCAAGGACAAGTCTATAAGGAGACCTAATTCTATACATATTTTTATAATTAGCAATCTTATCAGCATCATGAAACCTATTGCTATGGTTGAAAGAATCCAAGTGAGACACAGAAGGGTACTTATCGCTACGCTCTAATATCATATCTTGTAAAGACATAGTAGAAGAGCGGATAGTGATACCTCTTTTCGAAGCTTGATTCATCCTCTGCAAACGTTGAGCAGAACGATCAGCCATTTCAGAAATCTTCAAAGAAAACTGGAAAGTATCTTCAAATCTTCAAAGTAACTCCAGAAAACCTTCTTGGGAAGAAGATTAAAACCCAGAAAAATGAGACAACTCCAGAAAACCTTCAAGGGATGAAGGAGAAAGCCCAGAAATTCAAAGAAATCCCAGAAAATCTTCAACGGTTGAAGGAGGAACCCAGAAAATATTCAAAGCAAACCCAGAAAACCCAGAAAATCTTCAATGTATGAAGATTAAACCCAGAAACTGAAGGAGAATTACTGAGAAGAAATTTGGAAAGTAAAAAGTGAGAAATGAGAAGTGAAAGCGAAGAGTGAAGATTCACTCTTTTATAGAAAATCCCTAACCGGTTGACTAACCGGTAAAAGGGAATATCAACCGGCTAAAGCCTGTAAAAGCCCATAATTATTCTATGGGCTACTGGAGCTAAGGCCCAAAAGAGTTAGGCCCAAATAAATATCAAGGCCCAGGGCCCAATATGAATGAAATTCAAGAAAAAACATAGGCCCAAGAAGTGAGCCTAAAAGAGTTTAAGACCATCAAAGTAAATAAGGCCCATAAAGTAAACTCGAAAGAGTTCAAGGCCCAACATGACAAAAGAAAGGCTCAATGTCAATAGAGCCCATCAGAGAACCAAGGCCCAATATGGAATCAAGGCCCAAGAAGTTGAAAGCTTAAGAAATTTCTAACTCAAAAGTTAGAAATATTTCTAAGGCAAACAAATGATTTCGAGATCGAAAATATACTGAAAGCAAGTTCGAGGAATTGAGTTCGAAATTGAACTGGGAAATGAAGTCAAACTACTTGACCTCATGATAACTTCAGGTCGAATTTGTACAGGAATTCTAGGTCGAAAAAGACCCAAATTGAACTCAAAGATTCCTGGTCGAATTTACACTTAAAATCAAGGTCGACATGTTCAACCTCACTCCACTTCCTAGTCGAAAATGAATACTGGGAATGAGATCGAAATAATACTAATTCCTGGTCGAAAATTTGAGGTCGAAAAAGACCTAAACTTTCTGGTCGAAGTGTTCGACCTCAACACTGTTCTGATCGAAATTAAGCTATAGATCCTGCTCGAAAATACAAAGAAATGAGGTCAAAAATTCCTGCTCGAAAATGCAAAGAAATGAGATCGAAAATTCCCGCTCTAAAATGCAAAGAAATGAGGTCGAAAATTCCTGCTCGAAAATGCAAAGGAATGAGGTCGAAAATTTGAGGTCGAATTTGACCTAAAATTCCTGGTCGAAACGTTCGACCTCATTCCAGTTTTGGTCGAAAATGACTTGATTTTATGGTCGAAAATGACTTGATTTTCTGGTCGAAAATGCTTTGAAAAAATGGAAAATTCCTGGAAGAATATGGAATAATTTCTACAAAAATCTTGAAGGATTTTTCCAGAAATTGGGGGGCAAATGATATGGACTGAAATATAATCCTAAATATATAATTAATGATACATTAATTAGACCTAGTTTGGTCCAAGAATTAGGCCCGACAAAAGGCCCGAAACCCTAATTATTTATTAATTTCGTAATTAATAAATAAAGGAAAATACACAGCTCATAAAAGAGCCCAAATATGATAATATCTTCATAGAAGGATCCAGAATCCCAATCAAATAATATGATGAGTCACAGCACTTATCAGATAGGGATAATACTTGCATGCCAAGTAATATACTCCTTATCAGTTATCAATAACGAGACTTATCAGTCAAGACTCCTAAACTTACTCTAAATACAAGGCTCCTGGCGCCTATATAAGGACCCTCGTCCTTCATCTCAGAACTACGTTTTATTGACTTGATTCTCTATACAGCAGAGATACGTAGACATCTTGTGAGGACCGATTTAGTCTCGAAACACAAGAGCAGTTATTAAAGCTTGAACGCTCACAAACCCTAGCATTTAATTCACAAAGTACGTTTTTTAATCCATAACAATAAAATAATGTACTTTTCCAAAATTATTGATTAGATATCGATATTATTTTTGACATGAAATTTTTCTAAATATGAATTTTGCTTATAAATAGATTAGTTTATTGAATCAAAAGTGGATTAATATATGTGGATTATGATTATAACTCGATTAAAACTGATTTCACCATTTTATTAGTTCGGATTTAAATCAGATCCTGTATTTCGAATCATATTTGATTCAGATAATTTATTATTCGGTTATGATCGGTTCTGGATCAAAATTGAATTTAATTATTTTCGATAAAATTTTCCTTTCGGATAATTTTTGGATAGATTCAAATTGATTTTCGGATAATTATCGAATTAATTAATTCGGATGCAAAATCGAATTCAATTCTATGAATTTCGTCGTATTCTTCTGATTTAGACCTATTTTGCCCGTTCTACTGACAAGGGTACCTCGCTCGAACAAAGCTTATACAACACACCACTACTAGTACCGTCAACACTATAAATAAGTCCTTTGTACATTTTGATTCAAATGTGAAACCTTCTGTTGCAGTTTCTTCATTTAGTCATTTCATCAAACAATTGGTCTGCACTGCAAGTACAACACTGTTTCACATACAATCAGCAAAGTTGAGTAGAATGGAATCAGCCAGACACACATGCTTGAAACTGGACCTCCGATCCGAATTCGAACCCGTTTTTGTAAAAGGCACATGGTACCAATCGCACTTTGAACTTTCCATAACTGATGGTCTTGATGCTTGGTCTTGCAATGGTACTTTGCATCTTCTCTCTTTTGTTATTTGTGTCTCTATTGTATGTATTGATTTTTGTGTGTTGAAAATGATTGTGTGTGTTTAGGATCAGAAGAGGAGGTTAAGGATAGAGCTGCTCAGTGGGACCAACCTGTTTCTGAGTACATTCAGTTAGCTGAAAGCTACTTGGGGTTTCAGCATCCCGGGTCGGTTTACGGGTTTAATGATGCTGGAAATGGCTGTAAAAGAGTTAGTATTTGCTATTACCTTTTCGATTGTATGTGATTTGTTTGAGGCTGTATGTGATTTGTTGTTATGTTATTTGCGTAATGCAATGCTTAATATGTCATTGCGTGATTTAGCTAAAAAATATACGTTATTGTGTGAATTATTATTGATTGAAATTGTTTACTTTAGAGTTACTGGATTAAGTTGCTTTGAAAATTGAAATAGGTTACCATACTTATCAATACCTAAGTACATTTTCCGTCATGGGACTGGGGGGAAGGAAATATTTGCAAATGATAACATGGAGGATAAGTTTCTACAATGGAGTTTGAGTATAATAAACAAAAGAAGAAAGTTCCACTTGGAAATTGAAGGCGAAGTTGCGTTTTGTGTGTTTCTTTTTCTTTATGGATATGGGTGTGTCTCTACTCTCTGTGTTTGTTGCTTATTATGTACCTAGCACTTTCAGGTTAGATTACTAAGTTCACATTCTTATGCTTTCCATTATTGAACTACCTATTAAGAATTCTGATGTGTGATGTTGTTTAAGCTTTAGGCCCTTGTTATAGGAAGCTTGGGAACTATAAATGTTATATTATTCATTTTGCAGCAAGTGCCTTGCATTATGATTGTGTATATGCATGGAATTTGGCTGTCAGAGTATCAACAAGCTTCGATAAATTTACTGAAGATTTGATGTTCTATTGCAGTTATCATGGACGTTCGAAAGGGAAGGGACTAAGCTGGAGTGGCGGTGGAAGTGTCAACCATCATCTAACAGCAAGAAAACTACGGCTGGAATATTGGACTTTCTCATGGATGCAAATATACGTCTAAGCGTATGATTATTCCTTGATCTTCTGTTTTCGATGCTTAATAATTTTTACTGAATACTGATATGATGCCACACTGTTTCCATGATACTTTTGCATCTTCTTTAGATGGGTAAGCTGGTTGCATCTTCTTTCATCGTGTTCTTTGATTAGCAGAGACTGTATATAGCCTTTACAGTGGTAGATAATGATAATACCCTGTTCTCTTTAATTGCAATCTTTATAGGGTAATCACATGTGTTGTAGATAAGTAATTAAGACTGCACCATCTCCACCCTCGAAATAATGTCCTAGCGCTAAGGAACATGATAATGTGTCCCCAAATGGATAGATAAAAGAATTTTAAGGCGTGTGTTAACCAGAAGGCAGAAGGTGATGAATCGTAGATTTAATGTTGTTTCATTAATATATGTGCAGATTTTATTTGAAACATCCTTGGATATTATGTGTATTCAAGTTGGAAGTTTTGTGAACAAGATTTGCAAGTCATTAAAGTACTTTAATACAATGTATATTTTAGTTGTATCTTACAGAGTGGATTTTGATTGTAAATGGTAGCTCCTTGCGTGCAAATAAATGGCCCTATCTCTACATGGTTACATTGCATTACAATGTAGGCTATTAACTTATTATTTTTTATTGCAATTAAAACCCTGTTTATAATTATATGTTTTTTTTTAATATTTAGGTTTATATGCCTTAGAAATGAGTATCTGTTCTCAGATATCTTGGGGTAAGCGAGGATCGAACCGAGAACCTTAGATGTCTATATATGTTATAAATCATTAATAAATTTTATTTCACATCTCTACTTTACTGGTTCAGTAGTTTGCAGGAGGAAGTTGTTTACCTAATCAATTTTTGTTTACTTTGTTGAAGTAAATGACAAATGGTAGATGATTGACTTATTCTTTTATTCTTCTTTATCTTAAATAAATAGGAGGAAGTTGTTAGAAAATCCCAGTTATCTGAGAAGCTAAAAGAGGAGGCTGAAAAGTGTCTAGCACAAAGTGAGAAATTCTGCAGCGAGAAAGCAGAATTTGAGACTGCAGTCTATGAAAAGGTGCACGTTATATACTGAATGTGCTTAGCCAATCTTTATTTTTAAATATCCTTGTGACATTCCGAGTTAAGTTTAATCATTAGACGGTCTTTCTTTATTGTTATTATGCTAGAAAATCGTGAATCCTTACAAATGCTCTTAGACAACTATAGAATCATATAATCTGAATCATGTGCAGTGGGAAATACAATTTTTTTTACCTCTTTTATATTTTAATTGCCTTGATGAGGTCCCTACCTGAATATTAGGGTAAGGCTGTGAACACTGGTTCAGTGATTTGGTTCTCATCATATGTGTGCATTGTTTAATTTATTTTTCCTAGCAACTTATGATGCGGTTTGTCTCCACCTTTATCGAGGGTTATATCCTCAGCCACTAAAGTTGCAACCTTGTGTAGTCAGTAATGAAAATTTGCTGATAGTAGGATATGAACTTGGGTTCTATTGCAAATGAAGGACCTAATTTACAGCTTTAGGCCACTGTCACCAAGTCATCCTAATGAAGTTTGTTACTCCCTCCGTCCCATCCATTTGTTAACATTTGGAATGGAGGGCTCATCACGCATTTTAAGGCTCCTATAATGTATAGTTCTATTAATTATTTTAATTTTTTTTTCTGCTGAATAAAAATTTAATGTTTGGATTTTTATTCAAAAAAGAATTTTTTTTAAAATAAGTAATGAAACTATATTTTATAAGAGTCTTAAAATGTGTCGAGCCCTCCATCCCAAACGTTAACAAATGGATGGGACGGAGGGAGTAGTATTTAATAGATATATTTAATAAATTCAGGGTACTCCGAAAAAATTGATTACAGTGAGAATTGGACCTAGTCTCTTAATCATAAAAACAGTGTCTTAAACCACCGGGGTAATCCACATATTAGATAATTTAGTACACATATAATGTACAGTCTTAAAATTTCAAGGTGTTCCAGGGCACCTTCCGATGATCAGTGCCTCCACCACTGCTCGGACTTGAATGTGGGATATACTTTCTTATATATACTAAAGAGCAGAATGTATAATGTATACCTGACATTTTACTTGTAGCATTTGCAACACTCCACTTCAGAACCTGTGCACCATTAAAGAAAGTGTGCACGTTAAAGAATATAGGTGGAAGGACACGTCGTGCACGAGTTTTGGATGTGGTGTATTGCAAGTGATAAAACGTTAAACGTAAAATGTCAAGTATGCACCATGGCATAGTTTAATACACAGAATATATTGCAGGTATATTTTTCAGTTTGGATAGGTGCTCAGTATCGGTCAATTAGTATAAAGTATAGTTCATGATGTCAGTGGCAAATAAGCCCTTTCTAATAATTGGATGATGTTTATCTTTTTCGATTCAGCAGATACACATAGGTATAATCTTCTTTCGGGTATTCACATTCGTGATTCATAACTCAAAGTTAAAATTGCTGTAAACCCGTCTAAGTTTAATAGTTGTTTTATCATCTCTTTTCTTCAGGCTCAATTTCTGGTAGAATCTTGCTATTATTGGACATTTGTGTGTGCATAAAGTGAATATGGCGGAACATTAATTTCACTGATTTGAAGAATAAGATTACAAGAAAGCTAGTGAATCTATCATCCTTCAAATTATAAACTTCTAACTCTTAGAATAAAAATTGTGACTCTCATGGACTATCTGAAAATATTATCTATATGGTTGGAGTTGAAAATGTATGGTGAAACATAACAATTTTAGGATATATTATATCCAACCAAGGTTGCCAATGACTAATCACAATCAATATTCTCCATGTACTTCGTTTTTTTTACTGAATTGGCATTAGCCCATTTGCTTTTCAGTTTCTTAGAGTTTTAAACTCGAAGAAGGCAAAATTAAGAGATCTTCGCAATCGGCTATCAAAACAAGGAGCTTCAGGGAAATTGGAGGAAGAAGAGGAAGATGTGTCTACTGATAAAACTGAGAGTTTTGATGAGAGAAGTGATGATGAAAAGAGCGAGGAAGAGCTTTCCAAAGATCTTCCCAGTAGTTCAAAGAATATTTCAGCAAGCAGGCCTCGTGGTAGAAAGAGGAAGTAGACAGTCTGAATTGTGCCTAGTGTGGCTAATTGTGGAGTTGTGACAATTTACGAATCCTCTAAAATCTTAGCCAGCCCCATTCGAAATGTAAATGAAACTAACAAGAAAAGGTTTGCAAGTCATATCAGCTACCCCACTCCCCTTTGTAGACGGCTCCTTCGCATTTCTGGTATATTCATGTTCGTTTTTTGCAGAAATAGTATAGCTCCATTCAACATTTCAAAAATGGTATAAGGCGTCATATGATGTGGCGACCTTAGCAAAGTTGGTCACCTAAGGTGGCCAACCTTGTCCTTGGTGCTACATTGTGGCGACCTCATTTTTTGAAAAAAATTTCCCCTTAGCTAACCTTAGCAGAAATAATGAGTTTGTAATATCCAATTTCAAAGGTTTAAAAAACTTAGTTTCAACATTTTATTCAAAAATAAATAAGTAAATAAATAAAAATTTTAAATTAATTATTTTTAAAATAATATTATAAATCTTTTAACTTATATTCTCTCCGTCCCATTTATTTGTTAAAATTTGGAATGGAGGGTTCGACACGCATTTTAAGGCTCCTATAAAGTATAGTTCTATTAATTATTTTAACTTTTTATTTTTGAATAAAAAATTAATGTTTGGATTTCTATTCAAAAAAGAAAAATTTAAAAATAAGCAATGAAACTCAATAAAATAGGTAAATAAAAAAATTTGAATAAAATATTTTTAGAATAATATTATAAATCATTTAACTTATATACATAACATAAAAATAAATAAATTAGGCAAGTAAATAAAAAAATTTGAATTAAATGTTTTTACAATACTATTATAAATCATTTAACTTCTATATAACATAGAAATAAATAAAATAGATAAATAAATAAAAAAATTTGAAATAAATAGTTTTAAATATTATTATAAATCATTCATCGTATACATGTAAACAATCACATATATTTAATTTGCATTAATACTCTTCGTTGGTGAAAAATTGATGACCCCATTCATGTAATCATTCCACTATCCTGCTACAGAATTTGTTCTGTCAAGGTTAAGTTGTTGAAATACATGATGTTGCATATAAGTCTATCTGAAGCTCGTTTCAAGGAATATGGCCCAAAAACACAGAATTGAAAATAATGGCCTTTTGTATCATAAAAAATATGCTTATTTACATTGCGTTTTCAATTCTATTAAGAACTAGAGTTGCTGCAGTCAGTCAGGTGGTATTGTGAACGGGAGTGTATGGGTTCGACTCCCTGTATTTGCATTTTCTTTAAAACTGGTAAACACAATAGAAATTCGACGAGGGAGTAAGTCGAGTAATGGAAAGAAACATCGAGAGGATAGCTCAGAAGGTGTAGAGAGATGTCGTTGAAAAATCTGATTGGATGCTTAGACGGAAAGATGACACTGAAAAGAAATGCAAAGACGATTCTGACCATCTGCCAGAGGAAAATCTAGTTGCCGAGGTACAAGTTGTATGAATTATTTAATCCAACCTTGCAATTTTTGTTATTATTTGATAGCTAGGAAGGGACTGGTGATATATATTTACATGTTGCATAACCACTTGTAAAAAATTTATAGGTCAAATTTCTAATATATGCTGCTTCAAAGTTTTGTATAATGTTTAATTAATGTAGGAGATGGAGGTGCAAGTTGGAGACTGAAAGCTTTAAAACGTGCTAAAGAGCAAGCAACTCGCGATGGGCGCAATCTTGACGAGGTATTTTTGTTTGAAATTTCTATTTAATCCATTACTGTTTTGACCTTACCTAAAGCTAAATTAAATCACTAAACTTTGCAGGTGGTTGAAGAACGATGGGGAACTAGGTCAACTGGCAGTTTCTGTGGCATCTGCCCCATCACGTGCTCATCTGACAGCTATACAAAGTCGGAAGAGGGGGCCGGTAGAGAAAAAAACAAACTGTTACAGATGCACAAAGTGGAAGGGATGCTAAGAAGGTACATGATCAGTATTATGTGACACTTATTGTGAAACCAAAGAATTGGATGCTTCATTTTGTAAGACAATAAATATTGAATAGGATAACATTTAACAGTAAAGAACGAAAACCTGCAGGATTTGTCTACCCCTCATTCTGACATGAGAATTCCTGGGCGACGCGATTCTTTATCTTGAAGCAGAGAAAATTAAAGCCCAGAGTGATGATCAACAAATTTTAAGCAGAACACAAGAGGGACACACGAGCAGGTATTTGTTTTTTCCGTTTTGCCACGAATTGCAGGCTTATGTTGTACTCTTGTTCACTTAAAGAATCAATAATAGTTAGCTTTTTCCAAGGAAAAGCTTGCCAAAAATTTCTATATCTATTAAACAAATGTAATTTTGATATTATAATTTGTGTTATGTGTATGAATGTGATGTATTTACACATTTTTTCTTTCATCTATTAGAGCTCCTCTTGCTACTTTTTGCTGTTTGTATCTATAAGATCTTCTGTTCAGCAGGCTTCATGATGCTAAATCTTTCATGATAATAATTTTGTAGATATATCATGCATGACAGCACTGTTCGTCATAAGAAGAATGAAGAAGATGCTGACATGCATCTAGCTAACAATATAATGCAAAACAAAAAATTTAGCATTGCTGGGCAGGCAGATGATGAATACGACTATGACAAGGGCCCAAGGAAACAGAGTGGTAAGAAAGGAGGAAATGATCATAGATCAAGAGCAATGACTAATTATGCACAGTGTATTTTAACTCAACAAGAGCGGTGCAAATTTTGTTTTGAGAATCCCATGAGGCCAAGACATCTTCTTATCTCGATTGCCAACTTTGTGTATCTTATGTTACCACAGTGGCAGCCGGTTGTACGAGGTCATTGCTGCATATTACCAATGCAGGTGAGTAATGTAAAGTAGTTCAACTGTTTTTGTTCTCATAAGCGTCTCACACTGTCCGTTGAATCTAAGTTAAGTGATTATAGATGTTATATTTTCTCATACCAAGTCTGTAATATTTTGCTAGAGAGAGCCTTCAGAAATTAGATAGAAGTCTCTAGAAATTAGATGTTGCATATGAAGTCCGTCATCCAAGAGGATCGGATGGTTAAAACGCAGAGGATTGCAGCATATCACTTTATAGGGAGCTGCATTTGCCCACTTTATATACTACTATTCTTAGTCCACAAAAGAAAGTATAGAAAACTAATATTTTGTTTGGTTCCACTGAAACGAAACAAAATCTGGATGTGAAAAAAAATTCAAATGTTCAGGAACGACCCAGTGGAGAGAAAATCTTTCCCTCATGTGGTAGACCGACATGTAAAGTAGTTATCCGAGTGACAGTATATTATTATTCCTTTCCTTTTAGATTCTTCCATGCCTTTGTTTTTTCTCTTGGCCTATACCGGTGATCTTTGGTTTTCATAGGATAATATGTCCGTCTCAAAGTCTTAACAGTGATTCCCTTCAGATAAAAGGGTTTTTAAAATGCTTTAGGACATCGTAATCTCATTATTTTGTGTGGAAAATACTGATAAATGCATGCATTGCAAGTGGTGCTGACCTCTCAGCTTGTTTTATCTATCATCAACTGTCGTGTACTCCCTCCCCCTCCGTCCCATTTGTTTTGTCCATGCACAGAAATTCACATTTTTAGCAATCAAATGAAAATAACTAAATTTAAGCTCAAATATTAACACATTTATAAAAATTTAGCATATTTAACATTTAATTTTACTATAATTAACAAATGTTGCCAAAAGTTTTGGGACAAACAAATATGAAACTATGACCAATATAAATGGGGTGGAGGGAGTATATATTAATTTGTGTGCTTATAGAAATTATTCGTGCATGTATGATAATTTAAAGTAAATGGTTACTGCTGTCTTGTCCACTTAATTTTACACTGTTGTTCATGCTTTAATTTCTGAGCAGCATGAGGCTTCTACTCGAAATATTGACAATAATGCGTGGGATGAGATACGCAACTTCAAGAAATGCCTGATTAGGATGTTTGCAGAACAAGAGAAGGACGTTGTGTTTATTGAAACAGTAAAGGGATTGGCACAGCAAAGGCGGCACTGTTTGGTTGAGTGCATACCTTTGCCCCAAGCTATTGCCAAGCAGGCACCCCTATTCTTCAGAAAGGTTGTGATTTCTTGCTTATGCTGTACTTAATCCTTTATCAGAATTATACTCCTGTTAATCTTGTGTTTTATTCTAAACTGATGGCATTTGGCCAGAATGCTGAGGCATAACTTGACTTGAGTCGTGTATTAGGTATGTAAAATGTTTGGAAACTGTGTTGAGTGACGAATCACTTCATCAAGACAAGAGTAACTCAACAATTAAAATTATAGCCGATTTGTCCTTGTAATATTTTGCACCTTTGTTTGGATTCAAATTTATGTATGCTCAAGGGAATGTACGCAGTACGCTTCTATAGACTTGATTATGTTACCTGCCACTAGTAATTAAAGAAACTCTAGAAGTTGTTGCTGGAATCTAGAGTACCATATACTTGCATCATTGCATCTGAAGTCAGTTTCTTAATATATCTAAAATAATAGACATGTCTCTTTTGATTTAGTTGCAGTTGCTAAATAAAACTACATTTGTACCATTATTGAACCACAAGTGTGTTCCCCCACAAACATGTGTGAACTTGTTTCGTACAATGGTGGATGGACCTATCTTTTATGGTGTTGACAGCAAACCTTATTTAACTAGAGAGATTATATCAGCTACTTTATTACCAGTTTTACGCAATCTAGGTATTATTTGTTGAACAAGTGAAAACTACAATGCAGCATCACTTTAAAGACCTTTACTTACAGAAAAGCTGGGCACTTAAATCCTTGTATCCCCAGTTTAAGTTGTATCTTAATCGAAACCAACAAAAAGTTTATATATAAAAAAATATTTTGAATGATGTGTTTTCTCCAAATCCAGTTTATACTTGTACGCTTTTTTGGAATAGCTGTTTTTTTTGGTTGCTATATAGGAATAACTGTTTCTTTGCTAATTCAATAGCTTTTTTTTGCTAATTCAGTAGCTGTTTTTTACTTATGAATACTCTAATTTCCACGTTAAAGTTATAAAGATTAACAAAGGAAGAATAGTGGTCAACCATTTAGGCAAGAACCGTTATCTTCTTGTAATCCTGCTCCATGTCTTGACTCTTACATAACAACTGCAATTCCTAAATATTGTTGTTCATTTTTCGTTGAAAAGAAGTTTCAAAGGAGCTCAAGTAGGTGGACTAGTTGAAGAGATAGCCGTTAAACTTAGTAACAACTGATTTTTAGGTCAAAAAGCATCTCTTGACTAAAGTATATTAGTGCTCTTTCAGATCTTTTTTTAGTGTCAGGTTATCCTATTTTCTTACATCTTGAATTTCTTTGCTTGATTCACCTACTTACCCAATCTCAGGAGTTGGTCTGTGTACTCGTTACTATAACTGGTTTTCTTGTTGCATGTTACTTGTATAAGGCATATGCTTCTCTGATCATAGTTAAGCATATATATCCATTATCAGAACTCAGATAGGATGATGGTTCAAGAGTCTTAATGTATACTTATACCTCGTCAAATTTTATTTTTTTAATATATATCTAGGAATGTATAAACGGAACAAATTGCAGCCACTTCATTAGTACATCTGAGGTATGCTTTAAATTCTCGGTTCATGTATTAGGTTCTTAAGTGGTAATATATTTGAAGAATCATCAGTTCATCACAGGCTACTCAGACATCCTTAAATTCATCATTATGATATTATATATTTATTGTAGAAAACCAATTCTTTGTCAGTTTTGAACATCACCTTCAATTTATAGCCTCATCGGTTGCTTATTGTTTTTTGTTTAAACTGAAGCATTCTGGTTTTTGATGTTGCTATTCAGTTGTTATCTTCCATTACTTCTCATACAATGTTCTGTAATTTTCTAGTACATGTTTTTTCCATAGTAACTTATGATCTTAATTTTGATCATTGTAGGGTAAGCCCTTGGTGGCATATTAGAGTCTTGCTTCGAAGGGCAAAAAGGAATCAGGTTTGTGCCTAGCTCATGAGTATTCTCAATGAGGCCTGGATGTTGATGTGCTTGGGCTGTAATTAGGGCCTCTTGACAATCCTACCTTATTCTTTTGTCTCTGAGCAGGCGAGTTGGGCATATGGCAGAGATCATCTACTTGTGTTGCAATTGAACAGTTAGCGAAACCCATCAATTTCAACATAATCTTGTCTACCTTTTTTCTGCACGTGCGGTTTTGATCTGAATCTGCCGTCCTTCCTCGTATTTAACTGGATGGATTATAGTGGTAAGCTTAGTTGCTGATCTTTTCGACAAAGGTTACAAAGCTCAAGCCCCATTAAAATAATTACTGTTTGTGTTAAAGTTCCGAAGTTTAATTCCCATTAGACTTGTAGTTATATTGGTTTTTGGTAATGACTTGACTTTTATTAAATGGAAATCGGAATACTGAGGATTGTGGCTTTGATCTGAGATTTAAGAGTTCTAGATTCTCAGAATCTAGTGTAAGGTTGATATGGTTAATATCTTGAAAAACATATTCAATTTACCCTTTTTTAGTTTTTGAAACAAATAAAAAATGATTTTTACTGTTTAGTCCAAATTATGTCCTACTATTCGTATTTTCACAAATGTATAGGAATTGTTTAATTTTTGACTCATAAACATTATTGTTAACCGGCCATTTTCTTTTCTAAGCTATCACCCAAATATAATTTTTTAACTCAGATTTCCCAATTACTTTATCTTCGTCGGAAAAAATTAGAATATTAAAAGTTCATTTTATTATATATTAAGAACAACTTCAATATATCAAAATCAAGAATCACATTGGGCACTATTTCACATATTTTAAGCCACCAAATTTTGTTTTGAAACATATCTCAATAAATAAACAATTTTTTTTATCACTTATACATTCTTTTATCGGAATTTAACTGTAAGGAGTATATATATATAGGCCAGGGCTCTAGAGAGAACCCTCTTAAAAAGAGAACCAAGGAACTTTTTTTAAAAATTAGTTTTAAATTAAAATAAAAATATAAATAGTTGTATATCATCCTAATAGTCCCAAAAAGTTAATTACTTACAAATAAAGATTCATTTTTAAATTTAAAAAAATATATGAAAAAATTATGAATCTCTTTTTGAATCTCTAATATATATATAAGAGATTCATAAGCAGATTCATAATTTTTTCATATATTTTTTTAAATTTATAAATGAATCTTTGTTTGTAAGTAATTAACTTTTTGGGACTATTAGGATGATATATAACTAATTCTATTTTTCTTTCTATGCTAAAATGATTTTTTAAAAAAGTTCTTTGGTTCCCTTTTTAAGAGGGTTCTCTCTTGAACCTTATCATAAATCTCAGGTAACAATTTTTTTAAAAAAAAACTAGCCGTTAGGATACATCAACGGCTAATTCTATTTCTTTCCTGAGAACTCAAATTCAACAAAACATCTTCCAAATCCAATTCTTGCCCACTCCAAATCTGATAACCTCTCTCTCTCTCTCTCTCTCTCTCTCTCTCTCTCTCTCTCTCTCTCTCTCTCTCTCTCTCTCCCTCTCTCTCTCTCACCCAAAATGAATGATCTAATGACAAAATCCTGGGAGAGCTATAAAAATCTAAAGAAAGAAGCTTTTAAGGATCTCGAAGCTGGCCTAGATGATGATATCGAAATGTCCAAGACTACCCAGATGGATCAAAACCTCACATCATTTCTATCCGAAGCAGAGACTGTAAAAACAGAGATGAATACAATCAGGGAAATCTTGAATCAGCTTCATCAATCCAGTGAAGAAAGCAAGTCACTTCACAAGCCCGAAGCTCTAAAATCGATACGAAACAAGATCAATTCAAATATCGTGTTAGTGCTCAAAAAGGCCAAATCAATTAGGGTTCAGTTGGAAGAGATGGACCGGTCTAATGCTGCGAATAGGAGGCTTTCGGGGTGTAAAGAGGGCACTCCTGTGGACAGGACTAGGTCTGCGGTTACGAATGGGCTGAGGAAGAAGCTTAAGGAGCTAATGATGGATTTTCAGGGGTTAAGACAAAGGATGATGACTGAGTATAAAGATAGTGTTGGAAGACAGTATTATACGGTGACTGGTGAATACCCGAATGAGGATGTGATTGAGACAATTATTTCTGATGAAGATGGTGGTGAAAAGTTCTTGGCTAAAGCTATTCAGGTATAAACTTACTCTATAGGATGCTTTTATATTTTCGAGATCATGTTTGTATCGATGTTCAATTTTTATAAATATTCATATGATTTTATCTGCTTAAGTTTGTATATGTTGGATGTTTGTATAAGTTTTTTTTTAAGCTTCTGGTATCTTGAGTTCTGTTTATGGTAATGAATTTGATGATTTTATGGTAGATGAATATCTGTAATTTGGGGCTATTTTGTATAGATTAGTAATGTTGTTGTGGTGATAATGCAGGAACATGGGAGGGGAAAAGTGCTGGAGACAGTGGTTGAGATACAGGACAGGCACGATGCTGCGAAAGAGATTGAGAAGAGCTTGTTGGAGCTACACCAGGTGTTCTTGGATATGGCCGTGATGGTGGAGGCTCAAGGGGAGCAAATGGATGACATTGAGCACCATGTGATGAATGCTGCGCAGTATGTTAATGATGGATCCAAGAATCTCAAGACTGCAAAGGGGTACCAGAAGAGCAGCAGGAGGTGTATGTGCATTGGCATTATATTGTTGTTGATTCTCATTCTTGTGATTGTCATTCCAATTGCAGCTAGCTTTAGCAAGTCATAGAAAGGAGATAAAATCTGGGGTGGTTGTAACTCTATGAATCTAGTAGGCAACTCTACTCTCTTGAGATGTTATGGTGGTTTGAGGTATTGTTCAAGTGAATTGGTTGCTAGTCCTTATTTTAGGACTTGTCTTGTGTCAAATGTGAATTGTATCCTTTACATTATAATCTATATAAATATACACATATATATATATATATATATATATATATATATATATGATTTGTTAAGTAAGATTGACAAAATCTCATGTTTTTGTTTGTAACTCTTGGATTCTAGTAGGTAAACTTCACTATGGTTAGATGTTATGGTGGTTTGAGGTATTGTTCAAGTGAGTTGCTAGTCCATTAAGGACTTGTCTTTAAGGGTTGTGCCAAATGTGAATTGTATATGTATGAATTATAACTTCGGAGAGCTTCCTCATTTCACACTATATCAAACATTTTACAATTAAATATATGATATATCCACTGAAAAGATACACAGCTAATGCATTGAAGACTGAAGACACAATCACATGAATTACAAATTTTGAGAAGCAGTCTGTAAATACAACAATGTGTAAATAGCTAAGAAGAAATTTCACATCAATCAATATCAAACTCGTTAAATGCAATACAAGGCTGCTGCAAATTAACCAATTCGTGGGGTGGACGTGACAATGCCATCGCCGTCAATTTTTACCCTGACTCGAAAGCAGTTGAAATCCGTTGTTCCAGCGTTATTTGCTGAAACTACAATGGCGTTCACGTTTTTGTTTTCCCTTTCAATAATTTGTGCTGCTAGTTCCCCGTTAATGCCAGTTAACTCGCTCCATGAACTCTTACCTGTCATGTAAAATCAATTGCAAGAACTAATTATACACATGCAGAAATATAGAATGCAGATACCTGATGCTTTCAGTTACAAGAGGTTGATGAATCAATACTACTGCACACACAAGTGCATGTGGAAAATTACAAGCTAAGTAACAGCTTTTTTTTTTTGTGATTGACAGGAAAACTAGTTGTAGTCTAGCAATACGAAACTGATGAATATATGCTTTAATATTTACCTCCAGTGCAACTACGACTAGACATTTTCAGTGAAATGAAATGGCGCTGTTATGCTTGAAAACTTGATATTCGATTAGATGAGAATTTGAGAGTGATTTGAAGAAGTATTTATAAGTACAGGAATTTTGAGTGCGAGAACCGCAAGTTTAAACTGCTAGCATGCTGGCCGGCCGGCCAGCATAAATCAAGTAGTGCAAGCTGAATGAGTAGTGTTAACTGTTAACACATTTTGTAAAAAAAATTTAGTTTCTACTCGTTTGTATATGAATAATATGGTCAATGAAACATGCAGGCCACTGTTTCTTTAATTCAGAGTATCTCTATATGCAGGTCAGGATTTGATCTGAATATTAATCAGTTGCTCAATTGTCCATTAGTTCTAAGCAATTAGTTCTGAGCTAGCTGGATAATATTTCTATAATCGAATAAGCTTCTGTTCTCATTATTTGGTTTTTGTCTTTCGATCGTGACCTGGGACAAATGGAGATTATGTTTGTCCGTCAGGAATACTATCTCTAGGGTTTTTAACTTGTGTAACAGGGGGAGCAAGTAAATGCATGAAACCACTTTTCTTCTTTTATGTACCGACGGTAAATATAATGACCATTCAACCAGTAAAGTTTACTATTGTGTATCCACTAACGTTTCAACTTGTACCTTTAGTCCCAAAGGTACGAAAATTATACCTTTTAACTTTTTTTTTTCAATTTTTCTTTCAATAATACTCCTGCATTATATATATACTAGCTGATAACCCGTGTCAAGCACGAGTCGAGTATGAGTCAACATTTAAATATTAATATTGATTAATTATTAATAAATATTAATAAAAAAAATGTATTTTTTGAGAATTGAATGATAAAAATATATAATAAATAAATCACTATTTAATTATGTAGTTATAAACAATTGATCGTAGATAAAACTAAATAAATGAAAGTAAATAAATAAATGTTGTATAATTACGCAGTTGCGAGGAATCAAATCCTGAATGAAGATAAAGAATTTAAAGTAAATAAATGTTATATAATTACGTAGTTGCGAGGAATCGAACCCGGATTTAGTGATAACCAAATTTGGTATTTTGGAGCTAATGAATTTAAAGTAAATAAATAAATCTTGTATAATTTCGTAGTTGCAAGGAATTGAACCCTGGATGAAACTAAAGAATTTAAAGTAAATAAATATTGTATAATTACGTAGTTGTGAAGAATCGAACCTGGATTCAGTGATAACCAAATTTGATACTTTGGTACTTTTAGTACCACACGTCATTTTCACATTATTTTGCTTATTAATAAAGAGTATAGATTAGCCCTTAAAGTATTAAGTTTGATCTTTTTAACCATTTAAGCACCACTTCGGGCCCTACATGGTAAGGGTAACACGTGAGAGACAGTGGAAGGGGGAGGGGCAATAACACATAATCAATCATGTCAATATCAATTTCCATGACTATATCATGTTTCTAGCTCACAAAATTCATCGATCATCTCTCCTTCAGAAGTTTGACAACTCGCTCATAGTTATTGCCCCCTCTCGCTCTCCCTTCCCCTCGCCTTTGTCCTTGTCCTTGTCCATATACATGTCTATGTCCCTGTTGTATACCACTGCAATGTTGCTTAACTTGTTAAATGATCAAACTTAATACTTCTACATATTGTGCAGGGGTATTATTGGAAGAAAAATAGGAAAAAAGGTTAAAAGGTACGTGGTGACATATATTAAAGGCTATAAGGTACAAGTTGAAACATCATGTGTTGATGGGTACACGATAGTAAAATTTAAGGGCTGAAAGGTCATTAAGCCTAAATTAAAACGAGAACTAAGACTCAATCTCAACCTCTCAATCTATATAATAATCTTTTAATATAGACTACGCAAATTTAATATAATATTTAATTCCTATTTCTCCCGTTGCTTCAAATTTTACCGTTCCCTTTAATGTACATGTACATGCATATATACATACATCGATAATCACATCTTTCCCGACAAGTACATCTTCTCCGGCGAGCTCGTCGTCGTCATGGTCACTTCATTATTATCTCCCTCCAAGTCCATCCATCTTATGTACTCCAAAGTTACTTTATTAATTATTTTATTAACTCTTCATTTTCGATTACTATATTTTTATTTTGGGGTGGAGTTTATGTTAAATCAGATTCACTAAATTTTGATGCAAAAAAGAAGAAATGATGAAGAAGACGCAAAGAAATGGTGATTTGAAAAAAACATTAATACTTTAGAGATCAAATTGGTGACTTGGGCTTTATATATCTTGTGATTTGGGCTTAATTTAAGTGATTTGGGCTTTTATTTGGTGTTTTTTGTTGAATTTTTGGTGATTTGCGTTGAATTTTTGTGATGTATTGAGCTTGGTGTTTCGTGATGGAATAAGCGGAAGTCTTGATTGTCACTAACAGGAAATAATCATAAAATGGAGATTATAAGTAAAAGAACGAAGAAAATTGAGGATAATCATGACATCAGTGGTGACGGAGATGCTAAACCTATTTTAATTTACTATTTTTTTTGAATATTTAGTCTTATGTGACTTACAAATAAATATATGTTCTAACAAATCTCGCAGGTGAGCGAGAATCGAACTCATAACTGGGATGACAAGAGATAAGCTCTTAACCACTTGATCTATTGAAAACATGTTTACGGTAATAACAAGTTTAATGAATTGGTGATATTTGTATATACACTCAATGTGATATAACATGAACTAGCGAGAAACGAGATTAGAATATGTGGATAATGACATGAGACCTGAAGTTTTATACAATTACAAAATGGTCATCAAATTCTAATTCTCATCTCAAGTGTCTCATTGGGGTAGTATTCTGTATAAATATTCCAATGAGAACTCTAGTATAAAGAGAATTAAGAAGTGAAGGATAACAATGTAATTAATTAATTTTGTTTGTTAAAATAAACTAGCAGTGTAGCCCGTGCAAGGCACGAGCATATTCTAGATATTCAATTTCTACGATAATATGCAGGTGTTTGTATAAATGAACGAAGCAAATATGTTAAAATAACTCTACAATATTTCAGTATTTGGGAAGGAACTCATACTTTTTGGCCAGTTTGTACAATGTTCCAAGCATCTACTACAAAAATTATCGTGGCAATGTATGATGGTCTACCTCATGTGTCATAATTCTTTCCTCAAACTTTTAATAGGCTGATTGGATTCTGTGCGGAGAAACTTTAAACTGCACTTGTACGAGTGTCTGCGTGCGTCACATATGACCATCTAAACACTACGGCCTTTCACTAACTGTAACAGCCCGACTTTTCGGACTATTAAATCTAAATACAAAACTTAAATAAAACATAATACTTTATTTGATAAACCAAAATTTACGAAAAGTCAAACGCAGCGGTCAAACTTAACGATAATCCAAAATCAGAAAAACGGAGACACAGCTCCATAAACCAATATTCAATGTCTAACAAATAATCAAATTTATTCAAATGGTCTTTAAACAAAATCAAATTGCACGAAATCCAGATTCCACATCCTTATTCTTACTAAGCTTCCACATTGAATCTGAAATATAGGGAAATGGATGAGCTACACAGCTCAGCAAGTACAAATTGACAAACATATATATTTAAAATCAATTGGCGGTTTTATTAAAACAGATTTGGTCAAAATATAATAAGTTGCAAAACCTTTGCAAAATTGACCCGACCCAAAGTTTACATTTTAAAATTTCAGAATTTAAAACAGATACAGAATTTAAAGCAGATACAGAAGCATAAGTAGAAACAGAACGAAAATCGAAATACCACAGTCTTGCTCTACGGCCACGCTTTCCCAGTAGCCGGGATTTTATTCTTATTCTCATATGTCACACTTTGCCAGTGACCGGCATCTAAAGTTCAATAATTACGCGCACTTAATAGGTATCTAAAATTGCACACTTGTGCGCCTACTAAGGGTATCTAAGGCTAGTTCCGGAACTATAGCGTAAATTACGAACAGGTTCAAAACGTAGAGACTGTGTTCTAAAATCAAATACTTATATCTTATACAGTTCAAAACAATTTCTTATATCTTATACAAAATTCAAAGCGGAATCAAAATATCTTTTCCGAAAATAAAAGTAAGTCAAAAAGTACTTACCCCAAAGTCGACTAAACACACCGAAAATATTTGCACCAATAATTCCTAAATAACATTTATAATACACACTTGATCAGAACATAATTTAGTCATGTCATATATCCGCAATTAACAATTAACAATCGATTAATCTAACATTTAACAAAATAAATATAAGCCTTGCAGACATGTACTGATTGGAAACTAAATCAACATACTATCATCGAACAAAAGAATTTAGCCAGAGACTGTAATCTCACCAAAACTTATAAAGAAAACAAATAGTCCGCAAGTCTCATTGACATACACAGCATGCATACATTACCAGCTCTTTTACCATTAATCATATACATCACACGTATATAATAATACACTAATATTTACTTAATCCCCAAAAGCATTCAAGTAGTACATAATTTACTAAACACACAAGTGCATGGCTTTTTGATAATTAAATAACAAGAATCAAGTTGGCCATATAACATAACATAGACGTACACTAATATAATTAAATAATTGATCAAATTAATCTCCAGCACATGACTACATAAGTGAAAACAAATAAATCTAATTAAATTTTAACTAACAAAATATGTACGCATGCTTGGTATTGAAATGACTAATCTAATCTATACATGAGGGAACCATTGACTACCACACAAGTACATGTACAGATGAATTAAAAATAAAATAATACATTAGAATTAGAAAAGGATTACATGCATTTAATTATAAAACTTTAATCAGATTTCATATCAAAATCTAGCATTCTGTCAAAAATATCAAAATCTAGTATATATAATATTTAATTGTATTAAAATTATAGAGTACATCTCCTATAACAGTTAGACAAAATAGTATTTAAATATATATATATTTTTAAACTATTTTAATACAAAATTCACACATGTTAAAATTCTTAAGGAACTTAATGAAACAAAATATTTAATCATCCCAAACTAAAGACATGCATACAGAAAGCACCGAAATAACATGGTCAAATTGGTTCTTTCAAGAAAAAAAATGAGCTCTATATGGTTTAGAAATCTATGGTAAAATTAAGAGCATAACTACATAGTTAGGATAACAGGGGATACCATTTTAAAATTTTGAAGGATAGGAACCAACACACAAACCTTTTACTGTGTATGAAAACGTAACCTGTTTAAAGAACACAACAGAGGACATAGTAACAAAAACATACAATATGATTCTAAATCCACTTTAGACATACACGAAGAGCACATAAAAAAAGTATAACAAGTATTTGCTACTACTCAGTGAACGGACGAAAACATACCTGCGGCGATAAACAAAAGAACTGTACGAGTCTTTTCTTTTTTGTCCTAAGGGTTAATTATATAGCCACACTAAAACCCTATTTTTTCAATAAGGTAATCGTAATCTTTACTCTTAATAATTTAACTATTTCTCCAAGTAATTTCTAAATTTAAAAAATATTCTACACATACAAATATTCTAATTTAAAAGATATCGATTTTCTAAAATATTCTAACACTTCTTTCCATCAAATCAAATCTTATCCTCATTCAAATCAGCACAAAAGAAATTCTAACATATTCTAATTAAAATAAATAAAACTAATCTAATATCTAATATAAAAAAAATAACGAGATTTTACATTCTTCCCTCCTTAGAAGAATTTGGGACCAAATTCTCAAAATTTAAAAGAAAATAAGTCACACGTGAAAAGAAATGGTACCTTAGTTACGATTATTGGTGCGACTTCCCGTGAGCATAAATACACGTTGAGGACCGTTGTTTTTATCTGCTCCCTTCCTTGGTGGTGGATTGTGTGGGCACTCAGAAATCCTGTGTCCTATTTCTCCGCAGTGAAAGCAGGCACCTGTGTTCCATCGGCAATCCTTGTCTGGATGGTTCTTACCGCACCTCGAACACTTCTCTCGATCACCCTGTCCTCCAATTTGATCGTACTCGTGTTGCTTCTTGAAGGGTCCTCTTTGAGACGAAAATCCACTACCTGGAGCGAACCTCTTCTTATTCCAGTTGTCCGTTGCTTTCTCAGATTCTGCCAAGCCCCTCTCGATCACTAGAGCCTTGTTGAGAACAGCCTCGTACGTCCGAAGTTCAAACGACGCTACAGCATTTCTGATGTCGCTTCGAAGTCCCTCTTCCAATCTCCTTGCTTTGCTGGTTTCATCCGAGATCAAAGTAGGTGCATACTTTGAAAGTTTCGTGAACTCTGCTTCATATTCGATGACGGTCTTCCTACCTTGCTCGAGCCGAATGAAGTCCCTCTCTTTCTGCAGACGAATGGTTCTAGGAAAGTAATTGTCTTCTAGCGCCTTCTTAAACTTTGCCCATGTATACGGTTCGGGTTCTTCTTCAGTGGTTGCATTCTCGTTCTTTCTCTTCTCCATGAGCCACCAGTCGTAAGCGCTTCCTTGTAGTTGATACACTGCTAAGGTAACCTTTTGCTCCTCATTGCTACCGAGAAGTCCGAAAGCTTTTTCCATCTCTTGTATCCACATCTCGACTATGGCGGGATCAGTTGCTCCATCGAAAGTTGGTGGGTTCAAACGCTTAAACTGAGAGACGATATTTTGCTGCCTTGGCTGCTGATTTACGAGCACAGCGAGAGTTTCAGCTAGTTGATCAAAGACGTTTCCATCTTCATTGTTGTTGCCACCTCCATTGTTATTGCCACCATGATCGCCCGGGTTTCCATTGTTGTTCTGATTGCTATTCTCTCCGTCCATATTTTCTAAAACAATAAAATAACACTCAAATACTAAACTTAAAACGATATCTAAAGAGGTAAAACACAATCTTAAATCAAATACTTAATTTATTCCAACAAATTCAAATATCAAAATAAAACCAAATCATAGAGTTTCTCATAGCTAAGCATTCATAGTAGCTAAGGTCTTATTCAAAAACTATCTCTCACGCTCTCGTAACTAACGACATTGCAATAAAATCAAGCATAGAAGCGTTCTAGTTTCTTCTCCACGTCCTTCTGCGTCTTCTTGACCCATCTTTGAGTCTCCATAAAAATACTCTTAATTGTTTTTTCTTGTCCTGGGCGACACCACCTCCTCAATGACATTCTGCAGACCTTGTGGACAACCCTTTCCACCATTGCTATTCGGGCTTGTAACGTATCTAATACGTCATTTATCTTTTTATCATCGAGCGCCATCCTATCCTCGTAGAGCTCGATCAGCGTCCTCAAATATTGAATTTCGGCGTCTCTTGGATCTTCCTCTAAGGACTCATCAACGGCTTCATCGGGGTGAGGTCGGTTCACAGAATCGTCACTCTCGTAGTCATGCTCGCTAGGGTCCTCCTCAGTACTATAAGATACCTTCTTGCTAAACGAATCGTTTCCTAACATCTACAAAATTTCGAGATAATAAAATAACATTATATCATAAAACACAAGGCCAAGCTCACAGGTCAAAGTTAATTCACTAATCCAAAGGTCAAATCCTATATGACAGTCTAAAGGATCGCGCCCTAGGGAATACACTAGTCCCATACCTAGTACATTCCGAAGGAAAGCCTGCTCTTGATACCAACTATAACAGCCCGACTTTTCGGACTATTAAATCTAAATACAAAACTTAAATAAAACATAATACTTTATTTGATAAACCAAAATTTACGAAAAGTCAAACGCAGCGGTCAATGTTAGTTCAGAATTCAATGATCGTCAGGAGCTAGACTCAACTGATCAGGATTGCTGACGTCATCAGGATTACATGGTCGTCAGGATCAGAATGCATATCAGGACTGGGATCAGGATTGATCATCAGGACTGGAAGCTGATCAGGATTCCTACTTCGAGTTATATTTGGAGTCTAGTTAAACATGGAAGTTTATTCTGTCGGTTCCTGGTTTGTAGTATGTAGCTATCAATTATAGATAGGTTTCAATCTTTGTAATTGATTAGGACTTATCATTGATAGAGAAGCTGTGTAGTATATAAACACAGTCTTGGTTTCGATTTATAAATTCGAGAGAGAGAAGCGAATCAAGATAGAAGCTCTTAAGATCATAGAATTTCTTGAGAGAGTTTTTGTAAGCTAGCAGCTCTCAAGAACATCAGAATTTCTTGAGAGAGTTTGTAACAGTTTTATATCAGATTTAATAAAGCTGTTATCTTTCTTTCATATTTGTGATATATACATTAAGAAGTCGATTATCTTATACTATTGTATTCAACCCCCCTTCTACAATAGAGTATTACTGGGCAACAATTGGTATCAGAGCAAACTGATTTAATTCTGAATCAGATACGATCTAAAGATGTCGACAACCAAGTATGAAAGCATGAAGATTCCCATCTTGAAGAAATCAGAATATCCAACATGGAGGGTAAAGATGCTGATGTACCTGGAGGCTATGGATCCTGACTATTTGGACAGGATTCGTGATGGACCATATATTCCTACACGAATTGTAGAACGAACAGATACAGTACCTGAACATTATGTGGTCAAGGCTAAAAGTGAATGGACTCCAGAAGAAAAAGCTCATGTACTCAGGGAACCGAAGATAAAGAATATCTTACACAGTAGTCTTGATGTTGTCATGTCAAACAGAGTGATTGCATGCAAATCTTCAAAAGAAATCTGGGATACTTTGGAAACTCAGTGCCAGGGATCTGCATTTGTCAAGAAAAACAGAAGGGCTCTTTTGATTCAAGAATATGAACAATTTGATGCAAGACCCGATGAGAGCCTAACTGATCTATATGATAGATTTCTGACACTATTGAACAGTTTATCTTTAGTTGATAAGGAATATGAAACTGAAGATTCAAACACCAAGTTTCTAAGAGCTTTACCTGAAGAATGGGACACTCAGACATCGATCATTAGACATCAGTATGATCTTAACACTGTGTCTCTTGATGAAGTCTATGGGATGCTAAGAACTCATGATCTTGAAGTTCAACAGAGGAAGAACAAGAAAAGCAGCAAGGCAAAATCAATTGCTTTGAAAGCAGAGGCTAAATCTAAAGGAAAATCTATGGAGGTCTCTAGAAGTAAAACAAGAATAGTTGAGTCAGATCCTGATGACTCTTCATCAGATACTGATGGCAATGCTGATGCCAATACTGATGATGATTCTTCTGACTCAGACATGGAAGAGATGGTTGCTATGATTGTCAGAAACTTCAGAAGGATGAAGTTCAGGAAGAATAGAAGACAAGGCAACTTTCAGAAAAAGGATTTCAATTCAAACAAAGATAAGTATATCAAAAAGGACAGCAAGGGTAGCAAATTTGACAAGTCAAAGGTTAGATGATACTGAGGTGGTCACCTATGCTCTAATGGCCAATGCTGATGTAACTGCTGCTCCTGATGATAAGGTACTAAATACTATCTTTGATTTTGATACTGATAATGCTTCTGAGTTAAGACGTTTTCTAAAGTCATTACATATTAGCTTTAGAAGTCAAACTGCTGAAAATACTAGGATCTTATCTGAGATGTCTGAACTTAGAAAAAGGAATGATATATTAGAAGCTGAATTTTCTCGTATGCAAGAAGTACAAAAAGAATGTGATAATGTGAATCACATGTATTTAGAGATGAAATCCAAATGTACTGCTCTTGAAAAGGAACTTGAAAATGCTAATGAGAAAATTAGAACCTGGACAGACTCTGGTAGGAAATTTCATGAGATTAATACCTCTAAGAATTGGAAAGAGTGTCTAGGATATAAGTCAGATGAGGATAAGAAATTGAAACAGAAAATTGTCATTGATGAGACAGTCAGTCCAAAGACCTATAGACATGTTATAGATGCAACCAAATCTAAGATTACTCCTGTTAATTTTGTTTTTGGTAAGGATTCCAATTCTACTTTTGAAAAGGGATCTACTTCTACTCAAGGAATTAAAATCATAAAGTCTAAACATGTCTTGAATAAAGTCATTAAGAATGTAGGTCTATTGTCTCAGAAACAGCTTAAGGATAAAATCTGTGAGGTGACAGATAAGAAAAAGGAAGCTACTGTTAAGAGAAACAGGAATGGTAAAGTTGGGATCAATAAAGAGAATGGTTATAAATATATTCCAAATGCACCTAGAAAGTGTTGTTTTAACTGTGGTAACTCTAATCATCTTGCTATTGATTGTAAGAAGAGTAAGAAGAAGATTACTGATATTCCTAAGTCTGATGTTAGGAATAGATCAGTATTTTATAAACAACAGAAGTCCTGTTTTCATTGTGGTAGTATATGGCATTCTATTTATACTTGTAAAGATTATCATGAGTTGTACTATAACTTTTATGATCCAATGCCTAAAGTTAATAAAAATAGTGCAAACTCTGGTAGCATTAAGAATGTCAAGTTAGAACATGCTTTTGCTAATACTGATACTGACAAAGCAAATCCTGATGGAGTAAATCCTGTCAGGACTGCTAAAGTCAGAAAGTCTTCTGCTGTGAAATTTAATAAATTACATGGAAAAGGAACCCAACAAGTATGGGTTCCTAAATGTTCTAACTAGTGTGTTTCTATTCTGATTGCAGGGTAAAAAGAAAAATGTGTTAGTCATGGATAGTGGATGTTCTGTGCACATAACTAGAAACAAAGCCCTGTTATCAGAATATGAGGAAAAAGCTGGCCCAACTGTGTCTTATGGAGATGGCAACATTGGACAAACCTTGGGATATGGCAATATAATCATTGGAAATGTCATCATTGAAAATGTAGCTCTAGTGAAGGGACTAAAACACAACCTGTTGAGTATTAGTCAAATCACTGACAGAGGTTATCATGTCAACTTCTATTCCACACATTGTGAAGTAGTCAGCAAAGAAACAGGAAAGATAGCACTGACTGGCTACATGCATGTTAGATATAATTACTGATGTTTGTTTAATCAGTGTTTAAGTAACAGGTACTGTTCAGATCTTAGTCTGAAGTACTCAACAGAGTTTACATGGAAGCCGGTCAGAGTTTGTTAAAGTCTGACAGGGTGAAAGTTGATTTAGCTGTCGGTGCATATCATGAAGATTCTAGAAGCAATATATTCTGAAAATGGAAAGAAGCATAATATATTGATACAGCTAAGGAGACTGGACAGAGGACTGAAGAAATTCTAATTGATTACAAATTGTATAGCTAATTTGTAGGAGTATCAATTAGAGATTGATTGTAACTGTGTACTATATAAACACAGATAGGTTATCCCTAGAAGGGATGCGATAATTGATTATTATTCTTGTAACCTAGTAGCTCTTTGTGATTCATTAACATCATAAAGAGAGAAGCTGTTAATATAATTACAGTTTGTTGATTTACAAACTTGTGTTCTTGATTGTTATTCTCATACATACTTTATTATATTGTGTATTCGGCCTAACAATTGGTATCAGAGCTTAGGCTGTTTAATATATACAGTTTTACGATTCAAACACAGTAATAATCATGTCTGAAGAAAATCAAACTCCTTCCAAGGTTGAACAGGTTAAACCTAATTCTGTGAGTCGGTATGAAACAATCAGGGTTCCAATTCTCAGGCCAGTGGAGTATCCAATTTGGAAGGTGAAGATGACCATGTTTCTGGAGGCTACAGATCCAGAATATCTTGACAGAATCTATGATGGTCCTCATATGCCGACTAAATTGTCTCCTGTTGTTGATGGTCAAGAACAAAAGACTGTTCCAAAGGAAAAGAAAGATATGACTCCTGAGGACATCTCATCAATTGCAAAAGATGCAAAGGTTAGACATCTTCTCCACAGTGCTTTAGATAATGTTATGTCTAACAGAGTAATTGGTTGCAAAACTGCAAAAGAAATCTGGGATGCTTTGGAAGTCAGGTGTCAAGGAACCACTGCTATAAAGAAGAACAGGAAAACAATACTCACTCAGGAGTATGAGCACTTTGATTCAAGAGCCAATGAAACCTTGACTGAGACATATGACAGATTCTGTAAACTGCTGAATGATTTATCTCTAGTTGATAAAGAATATGATCTTGAAGAATCAAATCTCAAATTTCTCTTATCTTTACCTGAAAGATGGGATTTGAAGACAACAACTATAAGAGATAATTACGAACTTGCTGAAACTGAACTTGATGAGATTTATGGGTTACTGAAAACTCATGAATTGGAAATAGAACAAAGAAACAGGAGATCAAGCAAGAAGACAAAATCTGTTGCTCTCAAAGTTGAGGAGAAGCCCATCAAGAAGGAATCATCAAGGAAGAGAGCCAAGGGAAAGGATTTAGTCATTAAATCTGAAAGTGAGTCATCAAACTCTGATGATGACTCAAACTCTGATGAAGCTTCTAACTCTGAGGATGATGAAGAACAGATGATGCAAATGGCTGCATTGATGGTGAAGACCTTCAAGAAGATGGGATTCAAGAACTTCAAGAAAGGAAAGAGATTCTCAAGGAAAGATTCAAACTCTGAAAGGAAAAGTTTTAGAAAGTCTGATGGAAGGGAGACCAAGTCTGGCAAGAAGGATAAATCTGAAATCCAGTGCTACAAGTGTAAGGAGATGGGTCACTATGCCCCAGAGTGCAAGAAAGGCAAATCTGAGAAAGCACTCATCTCTAAAGGCAAAGACTGGGAAGATACTTCAGACTCTGATGATAGAGTAAATTATGCTCTTATGGCAACTGTCAAAGATGAGACTGAATCATCTGAAAATAAGGTACCCCTAACTACTTATGCTTATGATACTGATAATATATCTGAATTAAGAGTATATCTGAAAAGCGTACATGTTAGTTATAGGGATCAGACTTTAGAGAATGAGAGAATTAAATCTGAGAATCTTAGCCTTAAAGATAGAAACAAGTTTCTTGAAGGAGAACTTGAAAATATGAAGCAGATTCAAAAAGAAAGAGATGATGCTGTTTATGTTGAACAGGAGTTGCTCAAAAGATATAGGCAACTAGAATCTGATCTAGAAAAAGAAAGAAAAATAATCAAGACTTGGACAAACTCTGGAAGAGACACTCATCAAGTGTTTCAGACAGATTCTGTAGGTTTAGGCTATTGTGAAAATGATGAACTTAGGTTTAAAGACAAGGTTAAGGTTAAACCACAACTTAAACCTGTGAAATTTGTTCCAGAGTCCACTAAGTTAAAATCTGTTGTAGTAAGAGAAGCTGATATGGAATCAGATGAAACCTGTGAAAGACAGGAAAATATTATAACAGAAAATCTTATGGAAACAGAAGCTGTTAGAAAGCCAGTAAAAACTTGTGAAAAACAGGTTAATGTTGGCTTGATGACAGGAAAACAGTTCAATCATAAGCTCAAAGAGGTAAAGTCTGCCATGAAACCAAAAGGGTCCAAGAAGAATAGGAATGGAAAGATGGGCATAAATAAGAGAAATAATTATTTGCCTACTGCTGCTGCTCCAAGGAAAACATGTTATAATTGTGGTAGTTCTAACCATCTTGCTAGATTTTGCAATAAGAACAAAGATATTAACTCTTTACCTTCTACATCAGGAGTAAAGAATGATTATGTAAGGGTTAAACCACAGACTTTATGCACACATTGTGGGAGCACTTGACATTCTATTTATACTTGTAAGAGTTCTCATGCTATTTATCATAACTATTATGAGCTAAAACCCAACTTAAAATGGGTTAGGGCAAACTCTGCAAGTGTAAAGTCTGACAATGTTAGTTTAAACTCTGTTGATAGTAATTCCGCTGCAAAAGCTAACACTGTTAAGAAAGACAAAGGATCCAAGCAAGTCTGGGTCCTTAAAACTAACATTTAGTGTTTGTTTGTGATTACAGGGCATAAAAGAGAGCACCCTTATCTTGGACAGTGGATGCTCAGGACACATGACTGGAAATAAAGCCCTGCTATCAGATTTTGAGGAGAAGGCTGGCCCAAAGGTTTCCTATGGAGATGGCAACATAGGACGTACTATGGGATATGGCAATATCAATCTTGGAAGTGTCATCATCACAAATGTAGCTCTAGTCTCAGGACTCAAGCATAATCTGTTGTCTGTGAGTCAAATCTGTGACAGAGGAAACCATGTAGATTTTCATACTGAACACTGTGAAGTAATCAGTAAATCTACTGGAAAAGTTGTTCTAGTTGGACACAGGCGCAACAACATTTATGAAGCAAGTTTGGTAACAAACTCTGATGGAAAAACAGTGTGTCTGACTGCAAGAATGTCAAATGAAGAGAGTTGGAATTGGCATAAGAAGCTCTCTCATCTCAATTTGAACAACATCAATGAGCTAATAAGAAAGGATCTTGTAAGGGGACTTCCAAAATCAATACTCAGTCTAGATGGCCTATGTGATTCTTGTCAAAAGGCTAAGCAAAGGAAGTCATCTTTCAAGAGCAAATCTGAATCTTCAGTAGTGGAACCTTATCATCTTTTACATGTTGATCTCTTTGGACCAGTGAATGTGATGTCTATGGGCAGAAAGAAATATGCTCTAGTAATTGTTGATGAATATACTAGATATACATGGGTGTATTTCTTATCAAAGAAGGATGAAACTGCTCAAACTCTGATGGATCATGTAAATCTACTGGACAAAGGATCACAGTACAAAGTCAAAATAATAAGGAGTGATAATGGAACTGAATTCAGAAACTCAATCATGGAAGCTTTCTGCAAGGAAAGAGGAGTGAAACAAGAATTTTCTGCACCTGGAACTCCACAGCAAAATGGTGTAGTTGAAAGAAAGAACAGAACTTTAATTGAAGCAGCCAGAACAATGCTTGATGAAGCAAAGTTACCAACCTATTTCTGGGCAGAAGCTGTTCAAACTGCTTGTTTTACTCAGAATACTACACTGATCAACAAGCATGGGAAAACACCATATGAGATGGTGAAAAATAAGAAGCCAAATTTGAAATATTTTCATATATTTGGATGCAAATGCTTTGTGTTGAAGACTCATCCTGAACAGTTGACCAAGTTCGAGTTAAAAGCTGATGAAGGAATTTTTGTTGGCTATCCATTGTCAACAAAAGCGTTCAGAGTATACAATCTGAGAACAAAGGTGATCATGGAGTCTATACATGTGTCATTTGATGACAAGAAAATAACTGGACTTAATGACCTAGATAAATATGATCAACTGCGCTTTGAAAATGAAGATTTATTCTCTGATGATGTAAACTCTGATAAAGCGGTTCTGACAAACTCTGACGAAGCATACTCTGAACCTCTACTGGTAAATACTGGAGAAACTGGAAATTCTCAAATTGAACAAAATAGAGAACCAGTTGAGGGGGAGCGTGAAGAAGCTCAACAAGACACAGCAAGTGAGTCAGTTGAGGAAACTGATTCAAACACTGACAGTTCAAACTCTGAGCCATCCAATTCAGGGGAAGCCTTAGATGCTGCAGAAAGTCAACATATGAATCAGGAGAGCATGGATCAAGGGGGAGGATTCAATAATGATGCAAGAAACCACTTACCAACAGCAAGAAAGTGGACACAGGCACATACATCTGATCTTATAATTGGAGATCCTGAAGCTAGTGTAAGAACTAGAAGTGCTACTACAAATGAATGCCTGTATCATGCTTTCTTGTCTCAAACAGAACCAAAGAAAGTGGAAGAAGCTCTTCAAGATGCTAACTGGATAACAACAATGCAAGAAGAGCTAAATGAATTTGAAAGAAATGAAGTCTGGACACTTGTACCTAGACCAAAGAATAGATCAATTGTAGGTACAAAGTGGGTTTTCAGAAACAAGACTGACAGTGAAGGTGTAATTACAAGAAACAAGGCTAGACTTGTGGATAAAGGTTATTCACAACAGGAAGGAATTGACTATGATGAAACCTTTGCTCCAGTTGCAAGATTGGAGGCCATAAGAATTTTTCTGGCCTATGCTGCACACAAGAAGTTTAAAGTCTTTCAGATGGATGTGAAAAGTGCTTTTCTCAATGGGAAGCTTGAAGAAGAAGTGTTTGTTGAACAACCACCAGGATTTGTAGATTCCAAGCATCCAGATTATGTCTACAGGCTTGACAAGGCATTATATGGACTAAAGAAAGCACCAAGAGCATGGTATGAAACTCTTGCTCAATTTCTTTTAGAAAGTGGGTTCACAAGAGGTACAATTGATAAAACTTTGTTTTATTTTAATTCTGGTGATGATTTGCTGTTAGTTCAAATTTATGTAGATGATATTATTTTTGGATCTACTAATGACAAACTTTGTAAGAAGTTTGCAAAGCTGATGCAGTCTAGGTACCAAATGAGCATGATGGGAGAGCTTAGTTATTTTCTAGGCTTACAGGTCAAGCAAACAGATGATGGGATTTTTATCAATCAAGCAAAGTATACCAGAAATCTTCTAAAGAAATTTGGTATGCTTGATAGTTCATCTGCTCCAACTCCCATGGCTACAGCAACAAAGCTAGACAAAGACACAGGTGCGACAGTGGATATGACAACCTATAGAGGCATGATAGGGTCTCTTATGTATCTCACAGCAAGTAGACCTGATATCATGTATGCCACATGTCTTTGTGCAAGATTTCAAGCAGATCCCAGAGAGCCTCATCTAACAGCTGTAAAAAGGATTTTCAAATATCTCAAAGGAACCATAACCTTGGGCTTGTGGTATCCTAGAGAATCAGAGTTTAAGCTAATTGGTTACTCTGATGCAGATTTTGCAGGCTGTAAGATAGACAGAAAAAGTACAAGTGGCAGCTGTCAATTCTTAGGTGACAGATTGGTTTCTTGGTATAGCAAGAAACAGAAGTCAATCTCCACATCCACTGCAGAAGCAGAGTATATAGCTGCTGGTAGCTGTTGTGCACAGATTTTATGGATGAAGAATCAGTTGCTGGATTATGGGTTAAGGTACTCTAAAATACCTATTTACTGTGATAACCAAAGTGCTATTGCTATGACAGGTAACCCAGTACAGCATTCCATGACCAAGCACATCAGCATAAGGTATCATTTTATCAGGGAACATGTGGAGGAAGGAAACATTGAACTTCATTTTGTGTCTACAGACCAACAACTTGCAGATATCTTCACCAAACCTTTGAGTGAAGCTACTTTTACAAGATTGGTAAATGAACTTGGAATGATCTCTGGTTTTGATTAGAGATACGGGTTAGACTCAAAAACTATAAATGTTTGATTTTTCTGCTCATGATTCTTTGCATGTATTAACTGTTATGAGTACCAGTGTCATAAACTCTGAAAGTAAACTCTGATGCTAAACTCTGTTAGTCATAAAGTGTTGGTCATACTCTGATAGTTATAGTCTAATGCTATACTCTTATTGTAATTTTGTCTGAAACATATGAACCAATGAAGAAATTTGTATGAAGCATAATTCTCAGTAAGTAATTATGAATCCTTAAGAGTTGTATAGATTCTGATCTCAAATATGTGCAGAAAGTTAACACAGCATGATACTGTCTCTATATTTCGAGCATCTCTTAGTTTATTGATCCTATACACTGAATCTGTATTAGCTGTTTGCACTTTCTCTCATAAATTAATTGTATTAACTGATGAAAAGTCTAAACTCTGCTAATTAATAGCAAATATTTCACCCTCATAACGAAAGATGCCAAAAAGAGCACAAATTCCTTTGAGATCATGTTGTGCCTAGGAAGATCCAGGAACTTATTGTATGAAATAAGGGCTAAAATCTTTGATTTTTGGTGACTAGTGTCAACCACTGATTACTGAAAAAATTATTAAAAAAAAATATATAATAAAAATATATATATATATATATATATATATGTATATATATATATATATAAAAGGGGGTGAAGAATAAAAGATATATCCAAATGAAAGGATATCAAATTACAGAGTTTAGATATAAAAATCAGATTTTATGTTAGATGAGAGTTTGAGCAATCAGTTTTTACTGTTTTAGTTTGTGGATTTTATGCACTTTGAGATGATCTAAATATTGATTTCGGTAAACTCTGCTATAGCACACACAATTATTCACTCCTGTACAGTTTGAGAAAAGAGTTTATTGACAAAGAAGGACAAATGGTAAACACTGATGTATTGTGTGAAATACGCCGAGATAATTTTGTTTTAATCTCTGATGGTTAAAATGATTTCTTTGTTTCAGACATTTTATAATTTTGAGATTAGACATTTGTTTAGAAATTTGAAAGAATATGATTACAAACGGTTCATATTTGTATTAAACAGAGGAGAGAGAAGTTGAGTGTTTTGAAAAGTGTGAAAAGCGGTAATTATGGCTATTTTTACTGCGCGTGTGTATTGGAAGTTGTTACATACAGCTGTCAGCGTATGTATGTTGGACATCTGTCCCACTCACACATTTTTCAAAGACGCCTGCTGTGTGTAGTAATGATTAAAACGATTCAGTTTTAATTTTCACAGTCATTATTTAAACTTACTACACATAAACGGTTCATTCTTTTACACACTTCATTTTTTTTACTCACAAACACTGTCTCAAACACTTTCACTGCATCCATTCTATACTTTTCTCTGTCTTATTTCTTGCTTTCTTCTAAACATCTCTAATGGCTACAACAATGTTTACTGCTTCTGGGTTAGAATTTGTCCCAAACAACTATGCTGCTCCTTTGGCAAATGAGAACGCACCGGAGGCGTTTCATTTGATTCAGGATTTCTTGTCAAACTCTGATGTTGGTACTGCTCTCACCGCACCGTTGAAGCTGTCTGCATCTCAAATCAGGACTCTTTGGCAGACATGTACTTATGATAATGGAGGAGAGTCTGGGTCTCCGTCTATTATCTTTGAATTTCAAGGAGAAGAGTTTATAGTTACTCCAACTACTGTTCGTGATGCTTTGGGTCTTGAGGATTTCAATGCTTTCACAATCTCTATTGGTGATTTTGAATTGGTGAGAATGACGAGAGAAATAGGTTACTCTGGACCATTGACAAAGATTGGTCAACTAAAAAGGCCGTTTTTGCGCAAGGAATGGAGTTTCTTTTTCGACTGCATCACCAGGGCTTTTGGAAAGAAGTGCACGAATTGGGATGCAATTCCCACTGATAGTCTGCAAATCGGGTATTCTCTTATTTATGGAGGTAATTTTGATGTTGCTAGGCTCGTTTTAACTAATATTGGTGAGAAAATGCTAGAGAATAGGAAGATTGTTTATTTCTCTAAATTTTGTCAATTGTTATTCAACTTTTGCTGTCCTGATGTTGAGATCTTAGAGGATGATGTCATTCTCTCGTTTAAATTGCATAAACGCATATTCTCTGATCTCACTAATAAAGATAACAAGAAAGGAGATGTTGGTGTTTTAATGTTGCCTGAGTCTGTGCAACAATTTCTGGTCAATTCCCAACAACAACAACTCCTTGCCAATGCTGAAGCTGGACCTTCTGTGTCTCAATCACAGAGGTCAAAGAAGTCTAAATTGAGGGCTGTTAAATCTGTTAGAGTGAAGCCATCAACTGCTGAAGCTGGGGTATCAAACACTGATGATATGCCTCAGAAGAAAAAGTTAAAGAAAAGAAGGGCCAACAGGTCAAAGACTGATGCTGTTAATGAGGAGAGTGAAACTGATGATGAAACTCTTCATCAGAGGAAAAGAAGATTGGTAGCAGCACATTTATTTGGTGCTGAAAATGTTTCCTCAAAGGTTGTTGAAGCTCCTGAAGTTGAGTCTCAGGAGGATGAAGCTGTCAATGTGGACAGAGTGTCTATAGAAGTTCCTACATCAAAGGCTGATGATGTAGCTGAGGAAGTTGCTGATTATTCTGACAGCAGAGTTTTTGAACATGAAGCTGAGGCAATGGATTTCATTGTTGATGAAGATATTCAAGTTACACATCCTAGTATCAGTATTTGTGATACTGAGGATGTGGCAGCTGATCAAGCCACCTTAGTGATTGAAGACTCTGTGGGTTCTCACACAGAGGTTCTTTCAGTAAATAATGCTAATTCTGAACAAGGTGAGGAAGTTGATCAGAGTTTGGAGGCTGTAGCAGAGAATGTACAAGAGGCTGCTGACAAGCTACTCTCTGAGGATATTATTCTTGAAGCTCTACAACAATCTGTTGTTGAGGTTGTAACGAAAGAAACAGAGTTAATGCAAACTGCAAACTCTGAGATTCCAGAACCTGTTACAGAGAAAGTTATTGATGAAGCTGCACAGAATAATTTTGAAACTACTGCTGAGAATGTTCCTGTAGAGAATACAGCAGAGAATGATAATGATGATGATAGTTCTGCTCATTCACAAGAGGAGTTATCTGATATTCGAGTAAACTCTGATGAGGAAAGAGAGGTCAATCGAGCCACTGCTGAGCATTTTCAGGATATGTACTACAAAAGATGGGCAGCTGCAGATTGTATCTTTTCTGCACAGAGGGCTGCTGATTTTCTTAATGATTCTGTGAAGCAGATTTCAAACTCTGATGTTCTTACCAGTTTAAAAGCAACTGTTGTTCAAGTCAAATCTCTTAATAATAGATTTGATGAGAATCAACAGATGGTCACAAATCTTAGGAATGAAGTTGGTCTACGGGATCTTACATTAAAGACTGATAGGTCTTATTATTCGGCCATGTTCAAGCAGCAAGCCAAGGATTCTGATGACATTAAGAAGAGGCTTGGAAAAGTTGAGGAGAATCAGACTGCAATGTCTGCTCAATTGAATTCTATTTCTACTACTATCGAATTGTTGACATCAGTATTACTTTCTGATGATGTCAAAAAGGGGGAGAGTGTACCAAATGACAAATGCAAAGACACTCAATCTCTGAGACGAAGGGATGATTCTGCTGATGGTGGAAGCAAGGAAAGTGAGAGGAAGCAAATTTCTGAGCAAGGGCAAAGAAGATCAAGATTAAATTCTGACAGGTTGAGAAACTCTGGTAAAGGAATCTCAAACTCTGCCAGTGGTTCAAGACTTAAGAGTTTAATTATTTCAGCGAATCCATCTACTGATGAAGAAATTGCTACAAAAATATTTCTAGAAGAACATGGAAATGAAGCTACAGTTGAAGACATGGAAGCTGAAATGCTGAGTCTTGCTGAAGAGCATGAGAAGAAATTGAAGGATGGTACTTACAAAAAGAAAGCTGTCAAGGTTCCTAGAAGGAAAGAAAAGGGTATTTTCATCAAGGAAATTTCTCAACAGAGTATACAAGACTCAAGGAAGCCTATGATAGCAAAGAATGATAAAGGCAAGGGTAAACTGGTAGAAGAAGGACAGTTACCTATGAAGAATTTTTCAACCTCTGACAAAGCTCAAGTTGAAGTTTTTGAAGCTAGATCAACCTCTGACGCTGCTCAAGTTGATGTTTCTACTAAAATTGTGACAACCTCTGACAAGGCTCAAGTTGTACAAACTCAACTAGCACCTCAACTCCAAAGTACTTTTAGAAGACCTGTACTCTCTGAAACTCTGACACTTCAACCTGTGGACTTTTCTCAAACCAGGACTGTACTTGGAAAAGAATCTTTTGATAAGTCTGGTTTAGGTTCACATAGGGAGAAGAGAATAAACAATAGACCTGGAGATCAATCATCACTGGCAGTATCTGGTATTATTACTCAAGAGAGTCTTGATATGCTAGAATCTGTTCAGATGATATTTCATAAAGTATTAAAGAAAGAGTTTTTGCTGTATTTCATGGCTGATGGAAGAGTTTACAAGGTTGCAGAGTCTGACATCAATCTCAAATCTTATGAAGAATTGGAGTATGTTCTATATTTGTTAAAAGTCAAGAATAGAAGTACTCATGATGCTGCTTTAGTTATTAGAGAAAGGATGCTTAGATCAAAGATAATGCTTGAAGGAGGAGTCTCGAGTGCATATATTCCTAAGTACAGAGATGCTTATGGAAAAATTGTGGAGATGAAGAGGAATAGTGCTAGGTTCAGGACTGCACTGGAAATGAAAGTTCTAGAATTTAATCTAGAGTCTGACAAGCCTTTCTATATAAAACTTGGAAATGAAATGAGGAAAAACAGTGTCTATTCTCTGAGAGCTGCCATATATCAAACTGGTGAAGGAGATCCAGAGCTTAAGGAGCTGAAGGAAAATATGATTTCTGAACTGGAAAGAGCTGAGAGAAGATTACTTACAGACTATCTCAGGACAGTGTCTGATATTCAACAAATCAAATAAAGTCTGACTGTAAGTTTTTAAAGTTTTCTGTTCTAAGTTAAAATTAAACTCTGTTATGATTAAACACTGCATTTGTTATAAGTTTTGACATCATCAATTATCTGTTTAACTTGTACATTTTTATTATGCACAAGTTGGGGGAGATTGTTAGATATAATTACTGATGTTTGTTTAATCAGTGTTTAAGTAACAGGTACTGTTCAGAGTTTAGTCTGAAGTACTTATCAGAGTTTACATGGAAGCCGGTCAGAGTTTGTTAAAGTCTGACAGGGTGAAAGTCGATTTAGCTGTCGGTGCATATCATGAAGATTCTAGAAGCAATATATTCTGAAAATGGAAAGAAGCAGAATATATTGATACAGCTAAGGAGACTGGACAGAGAACTGAAGCAATTCTAATTGATTACAAATTGTATAGCTAATTTATAGGAGTATCAATTAGAGATTGATTGTAACTGTGTACTATATAAACACAGATAGGTTATCCCTAGAAGGGATGCGATAATTGATTATTATTCTTGTAACCTAGTAGCTCTTTGTGATTCATTAACATCATAAAGAGAGAAGCTGTTAATATAATTACAGTCAAACTTGTGTTCTTGATTGTTATTCTCATACATACTTGATTATATTGTGTATTCGGCCTAACAAGGCATGGTAACATATATGAAGCCAACATTCAATCAAATACTGATGACTCCCCTACCTGTCTGATCAGTAAAGCTTCAGTAGATGAAAGTTGGAATTGGCACAAGAAGCTTTCTCATCTCAACTTCAGCAATATCAATGAGTTGGTTAAGAAAGATTTAGTGAGAGGATTACCAAAAGTGTTATATACTCCTGATGGACTCTGTGATGCATGTCAGAAAGAAAAACAAAGAAGGGCATCATTCCAGAGTAAATCAGAATCCTCTATTAAAGAACCATATCACATGCTACATCTTGATCTATTTGGTCCAGTCAACATCATGACCATCAGTAAGAAAAGGTACACTCTTGTAATTGTTGATGAATATTCTAGATTCACCTGGGTGTATTTTCTGCACAGAAAAGATGAGACTCCTGAAGTTCTGTTGGATCATGTGAGAATGATTGAGACAACCACAAAGTACAAAGTCCAGATACTGAGAAGTGATAATGGTACTGAATTTAAGAATTCAAAGATGGAAGAGTTCTGCAAAAACAAAGGAATCATTCAACAATTCTCTGCTCCTGGCACACCTCAGCAAACTGGAGTAGTTGAAAGGAAAAATAGAACTCTTATTGAAGCTGGCAGAACTATGTTGGAAGAAGCAAAATTACCTACATATTTCTGGGCAGAAGCAGTCAACACAGCATGCTACACTCAAAATCTCACATTAATAAACAGACATGGTGTTACTCCTTATCAGTCACTCAAGGAAAAGAAACCAAGTCTGAAGCATCTGCATGTGTTTGGCTGTAAATGTTTTGTTCTCAGAACTCATCCTGAACAACTAGGGAAATTTGAAACAAAGGCTGATGAAGGAATTTTCATAGGCTATCCTGCATCAAGAGCCTTCAGAGTTTTTAATTTGAGGACAAGGACTGTCATGGAGTCAATACATGTATCTTTTGATGACAAGAAGATAGCTGGAATCAATGAAGACTCTCATGATAGATTGATTTTTGAAAATTAAGCTACCAAGGAACCTGAAGAAAGTGAATCAGATCATGTCCATACATCAGATCCTGATGGGTCACCAAATCCTGATGACACACCAGATGTTGATGGTGCAAATACTGATGATGCAATCAATAGTAATACTTCTAGTAGTGCTAATGTTGAGGGGGAGCAACATCATTCTACTACAAGTTCAGAGTCAACACAATCATCAGGACAAAATTCTTCAGATACTGATTCAAGTGATGATCCTGATAACTTATCAGGAGGAAATAGCAATAATTCAGGGGGAGCTTCAAGACAAGCAAGTTCTTCAAATCAAGATAACACCAATCCAGGGAGAGCATCTACATCAAGAAACAATTTAACACCAGCAAGGAAATGGACTGCAAGTCATACTCCTGATTTGATCATTGGGGATCCTGATGCAGGTGTTCAAACAAGAAGTGCAACTCAGAATGAATGTCTATACAATAACTTTCTATCCAAGGAGGAGCCAAAGAAAGTTGAAGATGCACTTAAAGATGTTGATTGGGTTACTGCAATGCAAGAGGAACTGAATGAATTTGAAAGAAATGAAGTCTGGAAACTGGTACCAAGACCAAAGAATAGATCAATTGTTGGTACAAAGTGGATTTTCAAGAACAAGACTGATTCTGATGGAGTCATTATCAGAAACAAAGCAAGACTAGTTGCAAAGGGGTATTCTCAACAAGAGGGAATTGATTATGATGAAACTTTTGCTCCTGTTGCAAGACTAGAAGCCATCAGGATATTTCTTGCTTATGCAGCACATAAGAAATTCAAGGTTTTCCAGATGGATGTTAAAAGTGCTTTCTTAAATGGAGAACTGGAGGAAGAAGTCTATGTTGAGCAACCTCCTGGTTTCATTGATCCTAACTATCCAGATCATGTCTACAGATTGGATAAGGCACTTTATGGACTAAAGCAAGCTCCAAGAGCATGGTATGAAACTTTAGCTCTATTCTTACTGGAAAGTGGATTCAAAAGAGGTGTTATTGATAAAACTCTATTTTATTTGAATCATGGTAAGGACTTGTTGTTAGTGCAGATTTATGTTGATGATATCATTTTTGGGTCAACAAACAATAAGCTTTGTGAAAAGTTTTCCAAGCTTATGCAGTCAAGATATCAAATGAGCATGATGGGAGAAATGAGTTACTTTCTTGGTCTTCAAGTTAAACAGACTGATGAAGGGATTTTTATCAATCAGTCTAAATATACAAGGAATTTATTGACAAGGTTTAACATGCAAGATAGTTCTCCTGCTACAACTCCCATAGCTACAGCTACCAAACTTGATCCTGATCAAGGTGCTGAGGTAGATGTAACTCACTACAGAGGAATGATTGGCTCTTTATTGTATCTCACTGCAAGTAGACCAGATATCATGTTTGCAACCTGTCTGTGTGCAAGATTTCAAGCAAAACCTAGAGAACCCCATCTGATTGCAGTCAAAAGAATTTTCAGATATCTCAAAGGCACATCTTCACTTGGCCTTTGGTATGCAAGGGAATCAGATTTTGGGTTGTGTGGTTATTCAGATGCTGATTTTGCAGGATGCAAAATAGACAGGAAAAGTACTTCAGGAAGCTGTCAGTTTTTGGGTGGAAGACTAGTTTCATGGTACAGTAAAAAGCAAAAATCCATTTCCACTTCAACTGCAGAAGCTGAGTACATTGCTACAGGAAGTTGTTGTGCTCAGATAATGTGGATGAGAAATCAGTTGTTAGATTATGGCCTGTCATACTCGAAAATCCCTATTTATTGTGATAACCAAAGTGCTATTGCAATGACAGGAAATCCAGTTCAACATTCTCTTACTAAACACATCAGTATTCGATATCACTTCATAAGAGAACAAGTTCTGGAAGGAACAATTGAACTTCACTTTGTTCCTACTGATCAACAACTAGCTGATATATTCACCAAGCCACTACCTGAAGCTACTTTCAATAAATTGGTGAATGAACTTGGAATGATGAACTTTGAGAATTTCTGAGGAAAGCTATAGAGAGGAAATCCTGATAACTGTCAAATCCTGATGGTTATTCAGAAAGGTATGTTTTCTTTGATCAAATCCTGATAGGATGCAATCCTGACAGGAAGTCAACTGGTCAAATCCTGATGCTCAGATATTGAAGCTGGTATGAAAACCAGAGGTTCTATGCTAATTTGTCATCAACACTTCTGGTAAACTCTGGAAAATAAGATTTTTACTTAGTCTTTGATTAAGTTTTCAGTCTTAATTCTCAATTTCAATTATATTTTTATCAGAGTTTTCTATTCGTCATTTTATATGTCAAATATCAGTGTTACTAACAAATTGTGCAGGAAAAGTAAGAAGGACAAGAAAAATTGAGCAAATTGATAGTTTTCATTATATCTTGAAGATTCTTTACAAATGAAAATGGAAATTACATATTCTTTTCCTAGTCTACTTTTCTTCTCAGGAACACATGCCCTGCAAATAAGCATGAACACTCCTGATGGATCATAACCAGGCTTTGATCCATCTAGGGCTTCTCTTGTTCCATCCTTAAGAGACAAGAAGAGGAGCTGATTTACTTGAAGGCGGATCGTCACCGTGACCACCGGGACGCTTCCGTGCCTCCAGCTTGCATGACATACAAGCATCACAGATTCTCTTCTTTCTTTTCTCAAGCTCTCGGACGAGCTCTTCATCATCTTCGTCCTCATCCTCTTCATCATCCTCATCCTCTTCATAGATGAGGTTATCAAGTGGATTCCAGTCAGGATAGGCCTGCTGGAAATTGTGCAACATCACATCGGCCATTGCGTTTATAAACGCTTCATGTTCCTGAGGATCAGGAACTGGTTGTGGCTCCATCTCAGCAAGAGCCTCATCCATCACTTGCCAAATCAAGTCAAGCTCTTCTTCAGGTATGTTGTTTTGATGGTTGGCAGCCATTGAAAAACAAAGAAGGTGAAAGGTTTCGTAAGTTTTTCTCTAGAGAGGGTTTGTGTTTTAATAGATATATGATGATTATGCTTAACAGTTCTATTTTATAGAGAATGCGTGTTAAGACTGCATGTCATTTTTGTTTATCGAGGCGACTGTTCAGTTTCTCATAATTACTTTGCCTCGGTAATTGGTAAGAATGGTTACATGGGTATTATGCTATTTGTTTTTGTAATCATTTTAAAATAAAAAACAACACTTATCAGGATTATAAAAATAAATTTGTTTTCTTAAATAAAATTTTATTTTCCTTCATTTTAAATATATTTTTTTCAATCCTGATAAGGCAAATGGTTTCATAGGAACTTCTTTTATTCCTGATGAGGTTAGGTTTTTCTTGCATAGGAAAATGCCTACTCGTTATGGTTTAATTTCTAATGCTATGGGGCAAGGCCAATCACACCTTGTTCCTAACCCAAGCATTCATCCTAAACAGTCTAAACAGTCAACTGCCACCTCTAATGTCTCTCAAAAGACTTTAGTTGTAAAAGCAAAGAAGTCAGCTAGAACTGATGTGTCAGGAAGGCAATCAGGTTCAAAGGACTTTTCCTCTACACCTATCACTAAAAAGAAGTTACAAGGGGGTGTACAAGGGGTCCTGGTGAAGAAAGCTGCAAAGAGAGGTGAGGTTGTTTCTGTTAAAAGAAAGTTAGTGCTCAGGGATGAGACTGACTCAGAGGATGATTTACCTATATCCTCTGTGATGAATGTGAATAAGGAAGTTGCTGATACTGCTACTGCAGCTGTGGTTCCATTGTCTACACCACAGAAGAAAAGGAAGTTATCAAAAAGCAGGTATCATATTCCTTTAGAAAAGAAGCAGGATACTGATGTACAGGACACTTCAATTCTGAATGAGCAATCAGTTTGAACTGCTCAAGCAAATCCTGATGTTAGTATTCCTGATACTGCACCAAGTCAAGTGGTTAATATTTCAGACTCTCCAGCACAGGACTTTCCAACAAAAAGACATGTTGATATTTCATGGGAGAAGTATGGTGCTGCTGCTTCCAATCTTGGGATAAAACATCCAATGGAAAAGCTAAGGAAGGCAGAAGAGTTAGTCTATCAGAGACAGAAGAAACTGAAAGGATCAAGCCCACAAGAACCTGAACCTCAAAGTGGTTCAGCAGCTCTTTCTGATGATCCAGCCACACAAGAACCACTCAATCAAAGTTTGAGTGAAGGCTTAGCTCGTGGAATGGTCCCACAAGAACCATTTTCTCAAAGGGAGAATGCAGACATCGACATTCCAGCTACACAAGAACCATCTTCTCAAAGTGAAGATGCAGGCCAAGCTACAGTTTCTGAGAAATTTCCTGACAATGCTCAAGGGATTTCTGGTGCAGATGAAGTTCAAAGATTGGTCGAGGACACTGTCAATGAGGGAAGCACACAAGAACCTTTGACTCAAAGTGTTGAAGAAGCTTCTGAACCTCAAGCTCCACAAGAACCATTGGTAGCAAATACTGATGCAAGCATATCAAATCCTGACGGTGTTCATCCTGACGCTAGTGGTGCTCCTGATGTTGAACCTATCCTGATACAGCCACTTCGTTCAAGACCAATGGATCATCATATCACAGATTCACAGGATAAAATGAAAGGTATAGCTATTCCTGATCCTGATGATACTCATAGTACTGATGATGATGACTCTGATGATAGTGATGATGATGAGAATCGAAAAGAGAAGGAACAGCTTGCTACAGCACTCAAAATTAGTCTTGGAACTAATTTTGGTTCATCAAGTACATATATGGCTGGCAAAGCTTCCACTGGGAAAGATCAGAGACAAGATTTTTCTATTCCTTCCTTTAATCCTGCTGAGGCACTTAGACAGAATGAATGGAACAATTCATGGCACAGATCTGCTGAATCTGTAAGTTATTCTTCTGCTTTGGAACATGCCTATGATGCAGTGAAATCTATAGAGAATCAAGACTTGAAGAATCATCTGAAGGCTACAACTCTGTTATCCAAAAGCCTAAAAAGTGAGATTGATTCTATCAAGACCTCAACTGAGTTGGTGAGGAATGATATTTCTCAAAATTTTACAAAGGTGCCTACTGCTTTTCAGCTAAGGGTAGTAGAATCCCAAGTGGAAACTGTTATTTCTGAACAAACCTCTATCAACAGACGGATTGATTCTCTGGATACCAAGGTAACTGACATTCAAGCCTCTCTTTCCTTAATTCTGAATTTATTGTCAAATCCTGATGTCAAAAAGGGGGAGAAGGTTAGTCGGACAAAATGCACACCTGATCTAGTATTAAGGAATAATGATGATGATACTGGAGATGATGGTAGTGACAAAGTGATACAAGGAGAAACCTCTGATGCTGCTGTTATGAAGTCTACAATTCAAACTTTACAAAGTCAAACAACGCAGTCAACTCATGTTTCTGATTCTGGAGTTAAGATAGTAAGAACGTTGGTGCAATCTCAGATCCTGGCGGAAGAACAAATCCTGACACCTGGTCATGGACGTATTCTTGCTACAATTCCTGAAGGTGATGAAGATGTGATTATTGATAATCCTGAAGATGCATCAAATTTATTCCAGAAGTTTTCTACAAAAGATGGCAGAATTGTTACTCTATATCACACTGATAAAAGAGTTCAACAATTATATGCAAGAAAAGCACTCTCTACAGCAAATGAAGAATATCCTGATCTCTCACATGAAGAATTCTTAAGACAACAGAGAGAAATGATGGAAAGCTTTAATAAACCTGCTCCTGCTAGAGGTAGAGGAGGCAGAGGTAGGAGAGGAGCTAGAAGAAGTAGAAGAGGTTCTTCAACTCAAACAATACCTAGACAGACAAGGTCTCGAGGGTTAAGAATTGAAGAAATTCCTGAACCTATTCAAACTCTAGTAGTTCCTGACAGATCTACTTTTGGTGATGATGGAAATATTGAAGAAGAACCTGAATTGAGAAGAAAATCAAGAAAATCAACTCTCTGCAATACAAATCAAATTGAAGAATCTAATCCTGATGTTGTTCCTGATGATATTCAAGATCCTGATGATTCTGAAATTCTGCAAGAGATTGACTTGATAATTTTATCTACTGTTGTTGATTCTCACAACAAGGAAGTAGATGAAGAAGAAGAAGCCAGAAGAAGTGAAATTACAAGATCAACAAATAGAGATTTCAATCTCTATGTACAAAGGCTTAAACTCTCAAACAGAAGAGAGTGGAGGAACCCAAGCAGACAAGAATCTTCACTGGAAAGAAGCTATGCCTTTGAAAAGGAAAAGGATAAGAAGTGGAAACATATTAGCACATTAAGTTGTGATACACTTATCAATTTTCAGTCTGGAGGAATTATTACAAGCGCTTCAAGTGTTGTTGATTTATCTGGGATGGTTAGATCAAAAGCACTCTGGTTAAAGATGTTTTCAAATCTGAAGCAATTGACAAGTAATTCAAGAGGAGGTATTGGACACAGGGATGCTGAATATCTGAATATGTCATATGTTGATCCTTACTCCTTAACTGAAATTGGAGGTACTTTAACTTCTGAAAACCTGAACAATTTACTAGCTGTTGATATAGTTATAGATTGTCATGATGGTTTTGACAAGAAAGAAAAGCTTCTGTACTTCATGAAAGATGGTAGTGTGAAGATTTTATCTATTCAAGATCTGCTGATGAAAACTACACAAGAACTGAAATATGTTCATTATCTTTTGAGATCGAAGAATCAAATATGCAAAGAATGGAGTGACATGATTTTGTCAACAATAAGAAGAAGACTGGATGGAAACAGTAATTTCAATGGTAATTATACTCCCATGTACTTAAATCAAAGAGGTCAGGATGTGGAAATGCAAAGGGGTACTGCTGTTAAAGAAGTAAATTTTGGCATGACTCATCTTACTCTCAATCCTGATGGGAAGGAAATTGCTTATCTTATGCTAGAAGAGCATAGTCTTCAGAGAAACTCCATATTGAATCTCAGAGCAGCTATCTACCAGATTAATGAGGAAGAAGAAGAACTCAGAAATCTTAAAGAAAGACTGATTCAAATTCTTGAAGAAAAAGAAGAAAATTTGTTATCCAACTTCTTGAAGATGAATTTGTTCTATCAAAGAATTTAAACAGATAAGTTGTTGCTGAAGATTCTGTACATTTTGTATATATGTTTTTGACATCATTGAATCTTAGGAATCTATACTTTATTTCACAAAGTATGAGATTGGGGGAGATTGTTAGTTCAGAATTCAATGATCGTCAGGAGCTAGACTCAACTGATCAGGATTGCTGACGTCATCAGGATTACATGGTCGTCAGGATCAGAATGCATATTAGGACTGGGATCAGGATTGATCATCAGGAATGGAAGCTGATCAGGATTCCTACTTCGAGTTATATTTGGAGTCTAGTTAAACATGGAAGTTTATTCTGTCGGTTCCTGGTTTGTAGTATGTAGCTATCAATTATAGATAGGTTTCAATCTTTGTAATTGATTAGGACTTATCATTGATAGAGAAGCTGTGTAGTATATAAACACAGTCTTGGTTTCGATTTATAAATTCGAGAGAGAGAAGCGAATCAAGATAGAAGCTCTTAAGATCATAGAATTTCTTGAGAGAGTTTTTGTAAGCTAGCAGCTCTCAAGAACATCAGAATTTCTTGAGAGAGTTTGTAACAGTTTTATATCAGATTTAATAAAGCTGTTATCTTTCTTTCATATTTGTGATATATACATTAAGAAGTCGATTATCTTATACTATTGTATTCAACCCCCCTTCTACAATAGAGTATTACTGGGCAACACAAACAAAGCACAACCAAGAGGAGTGTCCGACAAATTATTCACAGTTCCAACCCAAACACTTTAAAAACACTTTGGTCACACAAAACAAATAACAAACACTTTAAAGGCAATAAGATTTTCTCAAGAATGAAACAAAAGTAACAACTCCTGTAAATCTCAAGCTCTAAGACATTCATAACCCGACCGGAAACATTCATAAGACCAATGAAAACAAGAGTAAAGTGGTTAGATAAAACATGTTTATCATTAACTTTAGAGATACAAACATCTCTCTGCTCCGTTCTCTAAAAAGATCCCACAAGTGAATTCGTAAGTATTTTGTGTAAGTCCAAACCCGATACACAAGAATAAGTGTTCAATTCCCTAACAAATTGCTTAGATATACTCAATCTAAGTATTGTTAATTGTTCACAACTTGAAAAGTGAGAGTTCAATTGAAAAATAAAAGTAGACCCAAATAAATTAGGGTTCAAAGGAAAATAGGGGTTAACATAGAAATGGAGGGAAAAGAAAGAAAGAGAAGAGGGAAGTTAAGAAGGAAAAGAAAAGGTGAAATGAGGGGATGAGAGAGAGGAGAGCTCCTCCAGGGAGTCGACTCTCATCGATTCTCTTTAGTGAGCAATTTTATTATCTCCTTATCCTTTACTTAATTATACTTGTAGCTTAATGTTTGAAAAACAAAACATAATTTTGTAGAGACATTGTATCTGTATAATAAAGTTAACTTCAAAAAAATATGAGGTTATATATATATATATATATATATATATATATATATATATATATATATATATATCTTAAATGAAAAACTAATGATTAAATAAAAAAAATCTTAAATAGCGTCGAAATATAGCACATATGATATGCAAATTGATCGTTGGTAGATGGAGACGATGGAGACAAATACAATGAAGTCGGATTTCAAAAAAAACTCACTGATTGATGGCAAAAATCAAATTCGAAAAGGAGGAATTAGATGGAGTTGTGTATCGGAGGATGTATTTTAACTGTGTGTGATGTTTTAGAAGGCTGTTAGATTAGATTAGATTGATATAAGAGTTTAAATTAGTTTCTAATTCATAGTTTAATTTTAGTTTTCATTTGATCAATTTATACATAATCGCAATGTACTAGCTGTAAATATTAGTCTTTATTCTCCGATTTTTTATTACAATTTTTATTTTGTCCTAGCTTAAACTGTGCAATGCACGAACTGTTTTTAATAATTTTTTATTTTTTTATTTATATTTTAATATTTTATTAATTATATTTGTTAAAAAATATAAAAAGACATGTTAAAATAGATCAACTTTTTTAAATAATTAAAATCATTAAAATAGGTTTTTTAAAAAAATAAGGGTTTGCCCGTAATATTTTTGGAAACAGGGGGTTTATAGTAAGGAAAAATAGAAATGTTAACATGTTTTAGTTGAAAAAAATAATTGTTCGTGATATTTTCGGAAAAGAAGGGGATTTTGTTTAAAACAATTGTAAAAGTAATGTGTTTTAGCTAAAAAGGTAATTGATTATAAATAGGTATTTAATAGTTGTTATTTTATTATTTGCATTTTAGTATTTTATTATTTGCATTTTAGTATTTTATTAATTTCATTTGTTAAATAAATAGGCATGTTAAAATAGGTAAACAAAATTAAATAATTAAAAGTATTAAAATATGTTTTAAAAATGGGAAAATAAATTCTTTCATCCTTAAACTATATACTGTTTTTGGTTTAGGTCCTTGAACTATACGAAAAAATATTACGGTACCTAAACTTTCAAATTTTTTGATTCTCGTCCTTTTGTCCAAATTTGACTAACGGATGTTAGTCAATGTTGACGTGGCAATTACATGAAAATCAAAAAAAATTGGAATGGAGTGAAATTTTGGCATGTTAATCTACGACTGATTACAAGAACATCGGTGGTGAAAGTTTTCAATTTCAAGTTCACTTACATATGGAAATCTGGAGATTTCAGTAAAAAAAAAATCGTGTTCTTAAAATTAAAGTGCGGATTTCTATATGTTAGTGAACGCGAAATTGATAACTTTCACCACCAATGTTCTTGTAATCAGTCGTAGATTAACATGCCAAAATTTCACTCCACTCCGAGAATTTTTTATTTTCACGTAATTGTCACGTCAGCAATTACTAACGTCCGTTAGTCAAATTTGGACGGAAGGACGAAAATTTGAAAGTTTGGGTACTGTAATATTTTTTCGTATAGTTCAAGGACCTAAACCAAAAACAACATATAGTTTAAGGACGAAAAAATTTATTTTCCCTTTAAAAATAAATAAATAAATAAGTGTTTGTCTCTTATATTTTTTGGAAAATGAGGGATTTTAGTATGGAAAATTAGAAAATGTAACATATTTTGATAGAAAAGATGGGGATTTTGTTAGAAAAAAAGAGTAAATAGCACTTTGCATCCTTTATCTTTGGTCATTTTTTCGATTTAGTATCAAATTTTTAATGTCGGCAGAATGCATCCCTCAATTTCAGATTTTGCTTCAAATTGCACCCCATTTAACCATTTTTCGTCCAAAACAACCATCACCGTTAATATAGGCAGGGGTAAAATCGGAAGGGTATTCATTAAGTTTAAATTATAACAAAATGCACCTCATAGTTACAGTATTGTAACACATTACACCCTAATTATAATTTGACTCCATTTTGTTAATAAAAAATAATACTTTAATATATAAAAAAATAGATTGTTGTGAATATTACTCTAACTATAATATTACTCTATTTAAATATACATTATTTATTATTTTTATCTACTATTTATACTAATATATATTTTATATATTTTACTTGATTAATTTTCTTATGATTTTTTTAACAATTTGTTTAGCTGAAATTATATTCTTATATATAATAAGCGTAAAAATATCTCAACCAAAAATTTTGGTCTTGATAGTCTGGTCCTCAGTACGGCCAAAACAATCTTAACTGGCGAATCTAATATATTTAAAATTAGACGTTCAAGATTATATCATATAAAAAGAAGCAATGATAATCTAAAAAGGAGTTAAGTTAAAAGAGATTGTATTATAATTTGATTTTGAAAAAGTCTAAACTAAAAGGTATTTATACCTTAGGAGACCAATTTATTTAATATGTAATTATATTCAATTTCTATAATATATCAAAATAATAAGAATCATTAGCTCTTTAAATATATAGATTAGAACTAAAAAGAGTATTTTGATCAATACATCGATGCATTTCATTCATTAAAAATATAAAAATTATTCAGTATTTCGTAATTACATAACATATCTATTAATTAATCTACAAAACATGATACACATAAAATAAAATATATGTCATAAAACACATTTTATAGATATTCATGCATTTATTTATTTGAAAAGGGTGAATTTTTTTTATTAGGATGTCATTTGTCACGATAAGAAAACTATGGGGTGCATTCCGTCAAAACATAAATTTTAAAAAAAAACTTCCGCTTTTACCCCTAGATATATTAACGGTAAAAGTTGTTTTGGACGAAAAATGATTAAAATGATGCAATCTGAAGCAAAATTTAAAGTTGGGAGATGCATTCTGTCGAAATTAAAAATTTGGGATCAAATCAAAAAAGTGACTAAAGATAATAGTGCAAAGTGTTATTAACTCTAAAAAAAATAATGTGTTTTATCTGAAAAAGGTTAATGGTTATAAATATAAATATGTAATGTTCTAGTTTAATAATATTTCTTTAGAGATAAGTAAGCGTAATTAAATAAAAAAACGACGTATCAAAAAATTGTAATCATCCAACTTTTAATGTTTCGTCAGGTGTTGTATCTTCAAATATTAAGATTGTCAAAAAAATTGGGGTCATGAGACGCATGCTTCAAATATTATGAAAAAAGATTACATTTTACTCGGATAAAAACCAGCTACATCATCGTTTGGAAAAAGTTCTGAGATAAATTTGGGATATTTACATTTACATTTGGAAATACTCAGTACTCACATATTGCATGGTGTATACTGTATAGCAAGAGTTGCAATACATTTCCTTCTCGCGGGGTGTGCGTATGCCCCCAGATGGTATTCTTCTTTTTGAGTAATATATTCTTTTATTTAGCAAAAAAAAAATAAAGAGTTGCAATACATACGCGAGTAAACAGTGAAAATGTTTTTTGATGAATAAATGAATTTTACAACATGAAATATATAATATACTTTAAATTTATATGATGCATCTATCCATGAGCAACTGAACACATATTGAAGCCTCCCTTCTGGTTTCAAGAATATTTTAATTAGGAATGCTGAGTAGCAACAGGAACTGGAACTACTACAAAGCTGGGGTAAGCACTAGACTTAGCCATGCCATGACCAGCAACGTGCATTTCACCGATCATCGGACACTTGGTTCCGCTACTTTCAGGAATGTGAGTGCAGCCAGATGGACCAGAAGGAGGCACAGGTCCTCTCTCAAGAGACTGCAACCCTACACTTGGTTTCTCATTCAAAATTCTACCACCTTTGCATACCTGAAATTGGTTGTCCTGGAAAAGCAGCAGCATTCCCAGGATAATGCTGAGAATTTTTCTCATTTTTTACTGTTTGTAGTCTGTAAATACTCTTATGTTTTTGAAATGAAAACGAGATGCCATCTTTAAAAAGATTTGAGAGTATTTATAGGGAAAATCTGCACAAGTTGGCCATTTTTTATATTTCAACTTGTTGGAGGTGTTTTGACTCGTCTCAGTTTGCAGTAATTGACCATGTAATTTGGATAAACTAGCCAAATAGCATACTACTGCTTATTTTGTTGCTATCAGTAATTTGGATAAACTAGCGGGGCTCCTGATTGGATGAAGAACTTTCTTGGTAGTGATCATATTCACCCAATATTAAAAAATTAAGAAAATAACATTTTCTTTTGAAGTGTTTTAGTTTGCCAAGTCACTGACTTTGACTAATGGGTGCTTGTTTATGTGATCAGTGGGATTTGGAATTTAATTTAATACTAACCTCGTACAGATTACAGATACTACTGAATTGTCTTCAATTTATTTAGAAAATGACAGAATAATCAAAACCTTGTGTAACCACCAATTGTTTTTGGTCAACTATGTCCAAAATGTGGGAGAACAGTATCAGGTATCAACAAGAGAGCTGCTAAATAAGAAAATTAGGCAAAGCTTTGACAAAACTCAATTGCCCATGGATATAACAAAACCCAAATTTTATAAATAAAATCTAATTATGGGGAATATGGAGAAAGTTTATCACTCTTTACAAAATATTTTTCTTGCCAACAAGGTGTTACAACTTCAATTCAAATCTAATAAGACCAATACTCGTCCACCGAAACATTATTTGTTACAACGGACAAAAGCCTGCTACATTGTGGACAGGCTAATTTTCACCAGAGTTCTCTTTTTCAGCGTCCATTTGAAGGACGGTACACGATGTTACCATTGACTCCACATGCCACGTTTGAATAGTTTGGGATGTGATACGACAAACCATCATCCTGCGATCTTCTCATGCTTAAGTAAGGTAAATCAGTAGCAGCTATCTGCCACTGATTTGGTACTAACCCATCTACTGGAAGATTCGGATACGGCTGAAGATTAGCTTGAGGATTCAGATTAGAATGGAACTGACCTCCTGCAGAGTTGTAGTTATGACGATATTGATTATCATGGTAACTGTGACTTCGTTCAAATCTGCAAGAGCTGGTCGAGGAACCAGGGTCCCCCAACATGCCAATATCACCTGGGAAAGTGAACTGTCGATTCAGATGGTGAGGTTCGTTGATGAAATTCTGAACTCCTGAACTTGCATCGGCTGCCAGCCCAATTCCATATTCATCATCAAGCAGGTCATTGATAATGTCCAGATGTGGAAATTCTTCAGCCGGTACGTTGTGATTCTGACGCCCTGATGTGCCCGCGGGAAATTCTATGGGGAAGTGATCTCGAGGTCTGCTCTGCATAGAATTGTGGATATCAAAGTTTTGCATGTCATGATGCAAAGACTGATCATAGTTGATGCTTCTGCTGCTCTCACTTCGTGGATTGTTAGTCCACTGAGACGCGTTCCGCATATTATTAAGCAGGGAAGGATCGAAATTAATGCTTCTGTTGCTATTATCTGAACGAGAACCTTGACCAACCATACCAAATGAAAGGCCTGGTCTGATTGAGTTTGATTCTATCCTCTCTGAAGTATGCGGAAAATATAGTGGTGGAGCAAGCAGGGAAGGTGGCTGTGAGTGCGAGTGGAAGTGAGATGAGTTCACAGCTGTGTTTGCAGACTGAGGCTGACTATGACTGGCTGAACTGATAGTAACATGGTTTCCTATCATTGCATTTCGATATGACTGGGCAACATAACTAGGAGTGGCAGGTGACGCTTCAGGTCCCAACCGACCAGCTGCACTCGTTGAACGTGACAATGCTGGTGCTGACTGAACCACGGAAACAACAGCGGCAGGTGGTCGAGATCCTGGAACTAAGGGCGCACTTAAAGGCCTGGACATGACTTGTTGAACTGTGAGCTTCTCAGTTGTGAGCGAGACCTGTACAATGGGTCTTTCAGCTGTAACAAGTTGCTGTACCTTGGCTTTTTCAGTCAGGACAGGAACTTGCTGAGCCATCAAATTTGCAGTTGAGATGGGAACATGCAATGTCGCAGTCTTTTCAACTGGTTTTGGACTTGCATTTTTATGAGATAAAGCTCCAGATAGAGCTACAGTTTCAGTAGAAGTTATCGCCGCTGTTTGATCAGCTCTTATGGGGCTTTCTGAGGATGGCTTTCTAATCACGACTGTGTCACTGGCTGCAGCAGCTTGCGACTCTGACCTCAACCGAACAGGGGATGGAAGATTCTTTATAGGGCTTCTGGGAGAGGTTAAAACTCCAGTTGTCCTCACTTCAGCAGATTTTTTAGCATCAACCTCCTCTGTCTCCATCAATTTCATTTGCAGAGAGTCATCTTTCTCCTGTAGAAATTACAGAGACATGAAATTCAATGTTACAGAACATATGTAAGTTATGATCAGCTGATGTGTATTTCTGAGAAGGAAACAAAAACTTAGCAGTGTGCCCCAAATACATCCATTTATAATACAGCAAAATACATCATGTTGAGCCTTAAATCCAACAGAATTCAACAATCTGAATCTTCGTATATATGACATGTGCTATACACCAAGTTGGAAATGGTGGACATTTGAGGGAAGTTATGACTCAAATGGAGTGATATTGACATAACAAGAACTATAACCTACGCTGGAAATGGAGTACCCTTCAGAGAAGATATGGCACTGATGAAGTAATGAATCAACATGCTAAATTATGTTGTTCAATGTTAGCGGTTCACATGTTTCTACTTTAAGTTTTTATTTGATCCAGACCCTATATACACTCACACAGACACAACAAATAAACGGATAGAGTTTTTAATACCCTTTCTCTGATTTCTCATCTTTGCAAAACATTAATAAAGTCTAATACCGATTATTTTAAACACAAAAGGACAAGGGGGTAAAAAAATGGACCCTACTGGCAAATGATCCTAAAGCAAACTGAGCATCTTAAGCATTAACCAAGACAAAAACAACAATTATCAATGCAGTAATAGATTAGCAAAACTACAAGGCAAGAATAGCTTTAAAATTTTAACACAAGCAGATCACCTTCTTCGCGACATGCTTTCCAGTCCACTTCACATGGTGCTGTGACGAGGGCACAACAGCACTCTCAGATTCAGCAGCCTTGCAACACTCAGATACATCATGTACCTGTCTCCCATCAGATAAAGCCTCAGACAAATTACTATCAACAGCCCCTCTTGTTGCTTCGTGAGTCACTCTACCTTGTTGGTAATCACCTCGTTGGTATTCGACTCTAAAAAAAAAATTAAAGCATCTAAATTTAAGAAGTGCCATTTTAGACAACATTAAAGCAAGACTAGAAAGTTAAGGTTACCGGCTAGGTGAATTTTGAATTTTCTGTTTCTGAAAAGAATTTACTCTGTACTTCCCATTCACAGTAGTAACTGACGGCAGCGAGTCTGTCGAGCATGTTGATGAACTATCATCCATTATGGCTGAACTCTTTCTTTCTCCATTTTGTACAGCTAAAATACCAGTAACCTGACTGCTACTGTCTTCTGTTGGTAGATTAGCTTCTGAAGTGTCGGTATCCCAATTAACAGGGCTAGAATCTCTATCTTCAGAATCAGGGTGAAGTAGTTCAGGCACACGGTCTATACAATCTGAGATATCGGAAACATCTTCAACTGGATCAGGATCCCCAACTGGTTCCTCAGATGAAAATTGACTTCTTCTGTCATCCTTGATTTCTTGTTCATCGTCTTCAACCACAAGGTCCACAACAACATGCTTTTCATCTTTCCCTTTGTCCTTGCCTTTCCGATTGTTCTTCTTATTTTTTCCCTGAAGTGTGGAAAAAGAACATATAAGATGCATCAAAACATTTAATACACTTTAACAAAGACAGTGAGATTTAAAATCCACCCACCAACACTCCACCTATTCAGACAATCTATGAGCTACCAAGAATAGCTAGTCACGAGTAGTAAGAGATTATGTTGAAAGACTAAATTCTCACATCTACGAAAACGGAAAAGACGAGTCTCAAATTTATAAAAATTGAAAATAAGCACTTGTCTAATATTTAGTAACTTAATCTCCTATTTCCACTGTTCAGTTCTCGTCCACAACACCGATAATAATGTGGGATTTGAGCCAGCCTTGCTGCAACATTTTTATATAACTGAATTTCTATTAGTAGAATGGAGTTTGAGTTATACATGCACACATAAGGCAAAAGACAATCATGCGTGACTAAATAATTTTCATCTTATGAGCCAAAGGTGGTCCTGCAGACACCCTTAAACAAAAATCATGTGACTGTCAAACCTGCTTCTTCTTTGATTTTTTTTCTTTATAAGCTGCACCGCGCTTTGTTTTCTGTTCACTTTCAGCAATCCAGGCTGCCTCTTCTTCACGTATGAGCTCCTCTTGCCTTTTCAAAGCAACAGCCTCTTGGTATGCGACTTCGATTTTACTGCTACAAAATTGAGAAAACAGGGAACTTGAGGATTAAGGAAGAGGAGCATGGCAATAATTAAAGGAACCAGCTAATACAACTCCCTGGCCCCAATCAGAACTTAAAGCAAATCATTCTAAAAGAACTCCAGATTTGGTCTATGTTGAATGGATGTGGGAAGTAGTATCCGATCGGTTAAGATAAACTATTCACTCCTAGTTTGTGACCCCCCTTTGCCTTATTATGCTGAAATTCTAAAACACCATTTAATTTTTCTAAAGAACTCCTGTCAGCTAGAAGTACCCCTGAACAAGGTTGATGTTGATTTTACGTAAAAGAAAACGCAACCTAAATTTAACACCTGAGAAAGCAGAGCACAGAATTGGAGCACTGTCTGGTTACTGATGGTGATGACAAAAGAGACATCAGACAGTACACACAATATACAAGGAGGTCAAAGATAAGATCAAATGAGTGCTTGCAATGGTCAGATTTACTTAATCAATTATTTCCATTATTTGCTCTATAGTGTTCTTCCGCTGCACATCTAACTGTTCATCCACCTACTTCTAATTAAACTGTTACTTTGTTATTATCAACATTTGGCTATACAATTATACTTTATGACAAGTGAAAGTTGTTCTCTCTCTGAAGTTTGGCGCATTGATAATATCTGATGTGACAGTTCAGACTAGAGTAGATAAAAACACTTGAAAGTTTGTACGTGATTGCAATATTAAGGTGTCGAAGTTTAAAATTCAATTACGGTTTTCATTTTGTCCCAAAAGAAATACGATAATTTAAAGTAACAATCTATCTGGACAATGCTACCAAGACTGACCAGCTAATAAAATCCTTTGACAGATAACCGACTAGCTAACATCCAACACAGCAAGCAACATTTACACCTTTGCGAGCAGACGATGATTCAAGGACATGTATACTGTCACAGACAGTAATATTCAAGAGCCAATAAAAAAGTAGTCATATGAAATCATAAAATACAGATCTTCAAAAAGACAGAGCAACTTTCCACTACTATATATATACCTGAAGATATGGGCCAACACAAATATTTCAATTGTTCTACGACCAAGTTCAGTAAGGCGCCTTTCTTCACGCTCAATAGAATCTTTGCTGAAGTCCTCTCCAGAACCACCATCCTGACATGTGAAGGGTAAGAAATGGGAAATAGCAGTTGTTCCAAAGCCAGTATATAGCATGGAAAGAGAAAAAAAAGGGTGGGGGGTATGTATGTACGAGAAACAATCCTATCGAGACATTAACTAGGAGAAGAAATAGGTTCAGTTTGTAGATGCAGAACAAGGTTAAGAAAGAATAGAAAACCATGGATGGAATCTCAGGCAAGTGGTATAGACACAATTACACACAAAAAAAAAAAAACTTACGCTTATCTAATATTCATCAATTAATAACATTCAAAATCTGGTTAATATAAGATGATTACATCATTTTAAAAAAATAAGCCTAATCATTTAATGGATTCCTAATCGATAACAATTGCCATACACCAAAATTCTAGATTATTCCTGAGAGATTATTATAATACTTAATTAAAAATACACTCAAATATAAATAATGATATCAAAAACTTCATTACTGCCATTATTTCTTGCTCCACGTCATTTGTAGAATACAAGATCACTCTAAACTTGATATTCAATTTTTAAGAGCCAATTTATTAAGTAGAAACCAGACTGAGAATTTAGGATAGGGAGAAAGGGAAAGAAAGTGCTATCAATAGCGAAGATTTGTTAAACCCCGTGAAAAAAACTTGAGTGCTTTAGTCCCCAGTACTGACCTGAGCTATTGCATACCCGTAATGAGCCGAGCAAAGAGTGTAATTATACTTGCAACCGGGTTTCTGTAATCTTCTCGTCCATAACTCTAATTTATCTTCCACATAACCTACATTCCTACTTATCTACCTCTAATCTCAGATAAAATTTTCTAATATCTACGTCAAGTAAACTTGTACTCTTAACAAAGTCATAACTACAACAATCCATACAATCCAGTGACCCAGTATCCATAGGAATGAACATCCAAATCAAGCTGACATTATTGAGAATTTGTTTCGTTTTTTGTAAATACTGTCGGGAAGTTAAAGAAAGTGTACTAGATAATCCTGTCGAAGACATATTTCGGATATAACGAGAAATAAAAGATAACAGATTTCCAGACTCATAATCACCACAACATCCTCATATTGCTTCTAAAAGAAATAGGATTGTTCGACATGTCATCCCTCAATCCTCTCAATCATAGAATTGCCATCTTCATCCTTTCCGTTTCTGATTTGAGTTACAAGCAAAGTTTCAGCCAGAATGAAATCAACCTGGGACCTCAAATGCAGATGACCACTAAGCCAAAGTTCACACTGGATAGTTCTATACTAGCATATTCATCATCAACAAAAATGGGTTTTTTGTTAATTGATTTTGTTATGTCATATGTGCTGACTTATCTACTTTGTATAAAGATCTGAATGTATTTAATTAAAATTGTGAGAATATATATATATAACTCTTAGTAAATTTTAAATACCTGCAATATATATAAATAAATAAATAAAGGAATGCCAGGTACTGTAGCCACTAAGCTTGGACTGAAGTAGCAACATAATGTAATACTAGAACCAACATGACATACAAGTGTTAGCATTATTTTATCTTTTGTTTATTTTTAAAATGATGGGGAGCAAGGAATGAACATATTATTTCTCACTTACTTGATATTGCTAATTAGGAATATAATTGAGTGTATCTTAATATGAGTTCAATTATATTAGACAACTAAATTATTCGGAACATTCAAGTTGAAGGTCTTAAAATAATAAAAAAGATTTGTTTCCATCATTTACTAGTTTACATACTATTAGGAATATACTTGATGGTTTAGGTTTTACTCCTATATTATTGGAAGACTTCCATTATTGAAATTGAGATTGTTTTCTTGCGTGCAATCTGGAATTAAAAAATCCTCTCTTTGGTGTAGAGAAATCCAAAACCTCTAGCGGGTTTTCTGCAGTTAATCCACCCAAACCTATTTATCTATTATTCTTTCTTCTTTTCAATTCTTGTACACCATGACAAACTGACTTGCATTTTCAACATACAAATATACAGATGCATATACTGCAAGGACTTGTCTTCTAGAAATAACCAAGGATAGGAGGTTATTCACCAGGTTCGCTTTGCTCCTTACCCTAGGCGCGGTTACATTTCAGAGATCTAAGGACACTATGACACTATACTTTGGTACCCCTAGTAATCCAACCTAACAAACCAAGTAAATTAGAACCCAAATGTTTATATAGAACATGTCCTACTGCTGACCTTGGTACGGTTTTGAGGACCCTTGTCATCCTTCGGTGGCAAAGGTTCCATGGCAGCCCTCTCAAGCAGTAATAAGACATCATCCACTAAAATAAATGTGTCTTTCTCCATGCAAACAATGGGGACTGGTAGTTCTTCCGATTCCAAAGATTTTCCCCTGCCTGACTTGCTCTTATTCTGACCTTCAAGAGCCTTCAGCCCACTATACAGGGAATCCATAACCAAAGTAGATGTGACTTCTTTTTCTACAAAAAAGTGTTTCACAACTACTTTCAACATCGAATCAGTTTTCTCCCTCGACATGCGTCGCCTGGCATTTTGATCAATTCCCAGCCAGAAAGCACAGAAGCTGAATGAAATCACATGTATTACAACAGGAAAGAAAAAAAATAACAACCAAATCATAAATCACAACTTGCAGAAAAGAAAAGAGACGATCATTAAAATTTAGAACAGATAAATATAAAAATGATAGTAGGAAAGAGAAGATAGTATACTTCTCCATAAAACCAAGTATATGTAGCACCACCTACCTGGACCATCTGGCCTTATCCTCTAAAAGTTTCACAAGCTTGCCTCGTCTCTCTTCGACAAAACGGCGGCAGATTTGCTCTACATTCGTCAAATATACTCGAACGAGTTCTCTCCTATACTGATAGTCAAGACAACGAAATGGGCGATCAACTCTCTCTCTACAAATGAATGAAATAAGCTGAAGTCAGTATATTATATGAAAGATGCCCATGGAATAATCATATACATTTTTCTTTCAACTATAAATTAAATATGTTGTGCATTGTATTAAGCAACTTTAAAAATATTATAATAAGAAATCTGTGAAATTATAAAGTTTTTGAGAGCTTTTGGTCCCAAACCCACAGCTGGATATACTAGAACAGATAATGTTGCTACAGGAAAAGAGACACAGAGGGGGGGGTTGTTTAATTATTTCTAATAGACAATAAGAAGACATGTAATTTAGCCACAAAAAAAAAAAATTATATGTGACCAAAACCAAATGAACCATTTACATGTGATCTTGAATAATGACCGTGAATGGTGGAAGGAGTCGAGGAGTAATGAGTAAACTAATAGGGTGTTTCTTTTTCAAGATTTGATGTTTGAAATTCGATTCGGGAACAAGTGGACACTGGAAGAGCAATTCAAACAAGAACCAAGTGATACATGTTGGTAGCCTTAATCGGATCACCAAACCGCATCAAATTAAAATATTGGATAACTTTTTAGCATTAAAGTTAGTGGGTCATTTTTAAAGATACTTATACTTATGTAGCTGCATTGGCATCAAATACAAGGCCTGCTACATGCACTGCCTACTTCTGAGTGGTAATTCCAAAGCATTGCTTCCATATTCAAAAACATCATATGGTGACATTTAAATGTCAAATTCAATTTAAAATAATGGTACAGGGCGAGTATTTTCTTTACCACCTATGCCATTTACCCCGAGTTACAGAGTACAGGCATGAGAATGGTTTGAAGGGTGACTAGTCAGTACTTCAATAACATTCGCCAAAAAGAGGATACTAGAATATATATTGGCCACGGAAAATTATATATAATGACAAACAACCGATCTGACTAGGTGAGTTAACAATATAGGCAACAAAACGAACATGTTAATGAAAACATTTCACGACAGTGTAAAACCTGATAACTTGTACTTGAGCTTTAATTATGAGAGTGTCTGCATCAATAAATCCATCCAACACTTTTGAAAGCTCCATAAACTTTTTCCATCCCCAATCATGCTCCTTCTTCCAAAACCGATGCAATGTATCTGCAAAGTGGAATACAGTGATGAAGCTGAAAAACATAAGGGATATTCTCAATGGTACCCTTCTGATTTTGACTTTTCCAAATGGTACCATTCCTTATTTTTTACTTGCGAGTGGTACCCTTGTACTTTGTGTCTTGCGTATGTCATACCATTCAGTTAGTAAAACGTTAATTGAACGTTAAAATATATGTAAATGATCTAATTACCCATTTTAATTATAGTTTTTCCGCACTTTCAACAACCTTAACAATCTATTACATATAGAAACATCATCAATCAAAATATTTGAACAAAAACAATCCAAAACTTAAAAAAATATGTTTATGGATATTCTCTATGATACCATTGTTCTATTGACTTTTGTAACTGATGCCATTATATTTTTTACTTTTGCGCGTGGTACCCTTATATTTTAAGGTTTGACTAACGTTTTGGTAACGGAGTGGGACCATATATGTGAAACCTAAAAATAAAGGGTAGCACTCGTAAGTCAAAAAGAAGGAATGGTACCATTTAGAAAAGCCAAAACTAGAAGGGTACCATTGAGAATATCCCAAACCATAATCAGCAAATGAGTTGAAGCTAAATAATGCATAATAAAGTAACAACTCACCAGAATACTTGGATTTCTTCGGATCTTTATTCACAACAGCAATTGTAAACTGTGCAAAGTGACTCCATCCTGTTTTAACAGTAGTAGCATTAATAGAACAATCCAATAAATACAATGACATGAAAAAACACCACTGGCAACTTTACCAATTATTAATCATACCAGGAAGAAGCTTGTCATGATTGGCAACACAAAGAAATAACGAGAGATGATTGCATACATCACAGCCTTGGGGGTAAATCAAGATGTACCTGTCATAAAATATGCCCTTAAGCTTAGTAGCATGTCATTATTTCAGTAAAGCATGCGCCAATATGGCAGCCCGCATGATTTCAATTATATTGAGATATCCACATTTTTCAACTAATCAAATAAATCATCAGAAGGGATGTGACCACAGTTCTCACAGTTCATTGCACTAAGTACAAAAAATTTATGCTGCTGAAGTGCTGATATATGAAAAACCTATACACTAAAAACTTTTTTCAACACCAGTTGCACCTCATACGACATGCCCAGTTCTTGAGGCACACCTTAACACATTGTTCAATAAGAATTATATGCATGTTAAGTATCAGAATCCATGTTACCGCAATCATTGCCATGGCAATTTGTAAGTTCCAAAGAAGCACTTATCCATAAGAGGCGCATGCAGAGCATACACATATATACTTGATGAAGTAAGTGCCAAAGAAGCACTAATCCATAAGCGGTGCATGCAGAGCATACATATATACTTAATGAAGGCATACTAACAAGTTGACTGACATCAATTGTATCCTACCCAATCAATACAAAAAGAACAATTAACCAATATTAAGAGCGACCAAAACAGGAGAACAAAACAGCAGGAAAATCTGCCAAAATTTATGTGCTAACAAGGCCTACCAGTTGTAGTCGCCAACCTTAAAGGCATTACTTTTCAGTTCTCTCTTGTTAATTTGGGAAAACTTCTCAATCTTCCAAGTAAACTTATAATACAACTCAGAAGGTTTTGGGCCTGAAACGCAATGAAGGGATTAATGAATAATTAACAAGAAAAGATGCAAAACTGCACCAAAGTTAACTAGTTAGAAAGCCAAATCCCTACAAATAAGGTCATATTTAGCTCATGTACAATGCCGAAGAGGAAATCCTATAGAAGAAAAAAAATGCAAAATACGAACTCAACGTAACCAGCCTCACATCAGAACTAAAATGCACAATAAAAACCTTATCGAACAGCTTATGAACAAGAAACTTGCTAATGACAAACTAGTACTATGTTCCTTTCAAATTCGCTATACAACTCGAATGTGAATATGCTTGAAAAGAGTTTAACACCCTCATCTTTAGCTTCCTTAAAATCTTAATTAGAAAATAGAATATACCTTTTAACCGAAGCAGGCATTCCTACACCTCTTGAGGGCTCCAAAAAAGAAAACGCAATACAAAATGCCACAACAGATGAGGAAACATCTCATTGCTTTGCATTCCGTACAAATATCTAAAAATACGGCTTTATAGCCTAATTAAGATCATTGGCATCTTATATTTCATAAGAGGAGGTGGGTATTCAGTTTTAAGAAATTAAAGTCAATGAGTGCAGAAGCAAAGCACCAGGCATGTCAAAGAGAGGAAGGGAATGTGAATGCTAGCTAGAATATTTTTTTTTCCATTGAATTTGCATACAGGTGCATCCATGAGTAGCTCCGTGTTTACTAAAGGTTCTTAATCTTTAAATAATACGCAAGATTATTTTCAGTACTGAGAAACACCTCCATTTGTCTACTTAACAGAAGGTAACACGCGCTCCTGCGATGATTAGAATATATGACCAACACTAGTAAATATCTTTCATAAGTCTCATGTTTATGCCAACCTAAGCCTAACTATGAAGAAGAGACAAAAAAATACCTACTTTTTTTCATAAATTTCTAAATTAAAAACGTTTAAGATATTCAAAGCACAAAATTAATTGTCTTAAAATGTTCGTATATACTGTAGTCAGCGGCAAACTTTTAACTAGCGACACAAAAAATTAAATTTTATAAAAACTATATGCTAATATACAATGGTTTTTAAGAAAGTATAAAACTCAGTGTATATATTAATCAACTTATGGCTGTGCATAGGTATCATGGTAATGGCCTTCAACCAATTCTTATACCGATAGAAGATTAAAGTAAAGGAAATAATATCTTTTATACAAGGCTAGTTTAGTTGGTTAGGAGCAGCTGTATCATTTTCTTCACTTTGCGATTGGAAGAATTATATCAAGCATCTGAAGGAGAGGAGAGACTAGGGAGGGGGTTGGCACATATCTTAATATGATCTCATTAAGAATTAACATACTTTGACATATTAAATAAGATCACTGGCATTTATCAGTGAATAAATCACAAATTCAAGCATACAAACCAAGCAACAGACTGATAAAACATCCTCTGATCTCCATCAAGAATGTCTGTTTTCCTCAGTTTACATCACTGTGAACAAATTATACTCCTTCACCTTCATTTAACATGTCCAAGTTTTTGCATCAGCATGAACCCCTTCATCGGCTAAGCTACCCGTTACGATTAACTTTGAGTTTCCGAACATGCTACTCTCATCAACATAAGCACAAATTAGAAAGATACTGACCCATTACCTGTATGCTGAACATCGCCTGGAGTTATTTACATCAATCTGTACATTGTCGAATATTCTATCGATTTTTGCTTGTTAGTATAGCTACATCTCCAAATCTGTATGCTAAATAATTCCCGTTGGAAAGATAACAAAGAAAAACTCAACTAAGCTTCAACAGGATGATGTATCACTATATAGTTGGCTAGTCACTATATATACATATTCAAGCAAATTAAGAAAAGATGCATCACTCCACAACTTTATTGTGTGAGCTAAATATATAAGGCATATAGCACAAAAGGAGGTTTAAATGCTAACAAGTACGATCATACAATTTGAGAAGTGATCATAATTGAAAAGATAACCTCCAGTTTAACGGTGCAGTTCAACAAAGTACTAATTTAATTTAGAAATGTGAAAGGTAAGATGTGGTGGACCAACAAATCAGAAAAACAAAAAAAACAAACAGCAGTCACACATCATTCTTTTCTACCTTTATACACTTCAATTCAATGGGCCAACATAAAAAACAAACCATAGAGCAAGTAGTAGCATACCACAATCATCGTCATCATCCGTGTCCCAGTAAGGCGGTGATGTTGAAGGGGAACCATTTTCCACTTGCTCAGAAGATCTCCACTCCGCTAATGCTTCACTAGTAGCTTGACTATGCTGCTGTCCACCCAAACTAACCTCAAAAGTTCTTCCAACTGCAAAATCCTCACTCGCAGTTCCAGCCATGTCCACTTCAAGCTACCCCTAAACACGTAACTTCAATCACTCTAAAAACATCAAACACCAATCCATCCAATATTCATAACCAACAAAAAGAACATCAACTCAATACTCCACTCCCAAAAATTCGATACAAATATACGCTTTTCCGATACAAATATCGAAAACTATCAACCAAAGATTATCTCTTTTCACAATCAATCATCGTCTTGACTTGCAAAAACAAATATATACACAAACATATTCATATGCATACTAATCATCTAGCTTAAATTATTCACAACCCACAATAACAAAAGGGTTTCATCAAGCTCACAACCACAAATTTCAATAAACCCTTTACTTCTGACTTTTCAAATTTCACAAAATCATCACTAAAAACAAAACCCCAAGAAATTAAAACACACAAAACCAACCCTTTACCTAAAAATATAATCACAACCCATTTCAAGAAAATAAAAACCCACAAAAAATCATCGCTAAAAATTCTAAAAAATAGACTAATTGAAGCTTATTCTAAAACCCCACATCAAAAATCATACAAAATTAAATACCCAGTATAGAAAAAATCAAAACAAGTGGATCGATTAAGAAAACAAACCTGAAACAAAAAAGAAAGGGTCGTCAATGGTAGAGATAGATACACAGAGACACACAGTGTTGTTTAAAAGGTCTAAAGGGGTGAAACAAAGAAAGGGTAAAAAGAGATTTGGGGTATAAGGTGAGAGCAACAGAGAATATAGGCAGAAATAATAATCATTTTTATTTTTTATTTTAAATGTGTAGGGTGCTTACTTTTTCTTAAGGTATATTATTTGCAAAAAGACGGTGTTTAATAAATTTCAACTTCTTTTATTTTAAGAAAAGTTGTTTCCAAGAAAGATTATAGTTTATAATTTTATGGAAAAACATTGTTGTGGAATAAAAAACGTACTTGTAAATTTATTAGGGTTTGTGAGCTTCAAGCTTTAATGGCTGCTCTTGTTGTCGGGAACTAACTCGGTCCCTAACAAGATGTTTACGTATCTCTAGTGTTTAGAGAATCAAGCCAATAAAACGTAGTTCTTGGTGTTGCCCTCGGGGCTATGGCGGCAGGGGCACACCAAGGACGTAGTGACTTGTATGTCCTTATTCGAGGATGAAGTCTAAAACGTTGTAGATGACGTATGGAGTTGTGTCCAAAACGTAGTTCTATTGTGAAGGAGCAGGGTCCTTATATAGGCGTCTGGAGCCTCGTATTTAGAGTAAGTTTAGGAGACTTAGCGAATAAGTCTCCTTTTTGATAATGGATAAACATTGTATTTCTTGGTGGACAAATCTTTTCCTTGTTGATAAGGACTATGACTCATTATTTCTTTTAATTGGGATTCTGGATCCTTCTTTGATGAATTTACCATATTTTGGACTCCTTTCCTGAGCTGTATATTTTCTCTATTTATTAATTACGAAATTAATAAATAATTAGGGTTTCGGGCCTTGCTTATTGGGTCGTGTTCTTAGACCAATCTGGGTCTAATTAATACGTAATTAATTGCACTTCTAGGATTATTTTTCAGCCCATATCATTTGCCCCCCAACTTCTATGATAATGCACTAGGATTTCATAGAAGTTATACCGGTCTTTTTCGAGACTTGGGGTCTTTTTATCCCTTACCTGGGACTTACTACCCTTTTTTGGGGATTTTAATATACACTAGTGTTTCACGAGTATCGTCTTGGTGTAAAGTGTGGAGCGACCTACACATTTACGACGATTTTGTCTTATTCGAGGCTAGCTTGACATTTGCATAAGCCTTTTATGTCTTATACCGTCTTGTTTTGGCTTCAAGCCTTTCATTGAGCATATCGAATGATGGGGTTTGGACTGAATGTCTTAGGTTTCTGGGGTTTCAACCCTTCACCCTTACGAGTTCTTACTGATGGTTGCACTCGTAGTGATTCATTCTCAAGTCTACCATATCAAACTTCTCATGAGCTTGAAATTTTCACTAATTAACAATAGGCATCGTAGGCTTTCTTTTGTATGTTTATTAGCAACATTCACCCTTCGGGGTTCGTTGTATTCAACTCTATTTGTGCAGTTGACATGCATCTTTTGTATGCTTTCCTTTGCATTCATTTGTAGTTTGTCTTGGCAAAGCTTTGAGGATGTTTCTACCAATCAAAACGGGTTCAACCCTTCATATGCTTTCCAGGAAGCTCATGATTTCATCGAACCTTATTTCTACTTATCATACTAACGGATCCTTTTAGGATGCACTAAACATAATAAACTTTTAAGTTTGAGGCATGCCAAGTCCTTGGCACCTCATGCCCTTCGAGGGTTTCTAATTTGTATGAGCCTCGACCAAATACGTTCTTGACGCAATATGGTCCTTCCCAATTTGGGGCCAACTTGCCTTTTTGTCCAACCCCGGATGCCTCAATCTTTCGGAGGACTAAGTCTCCTTGACGGAAGAATCTCTCTTTAACCCTTAGGTTATAGCAGAAAGATGCCCTTTTTTGATGTTCAACTACCTTAGCATTTGCCTCATCTCTAACCTCATCAATTAGATATAAGGTCAGCCTCATGCCTTCTTCATTTGTCTCTGGCTCATAAGCTTCGATTCTTGGAGATGTGTGAGTAATCTCCACTGGAACCACTGCCTTTGCCCCATATGCCAGCAGAAAGGGGGTTACTCCAGTGGTGACTTTACAAGTAGTACGATATGCCCATAGTATGGGGAGCAATTCGTCTACCCAAGTGTTTCTAGAGCGTTCAACTCTTTTCTTCGGTCCATCTAGGATAATTCGGTTGGCAACCTCAGCTTGCCCATTTGCTTGAGGATGGGCAACAGAAGTGAAACGTAACTTGATATCATTCTCGTCACAATACTTCTTGAATTCTTCGTTGTTAAACTGAGTTCCATTATCCGTGACCAAGATTCGTGGAATCCCATATCTGTATATTACATTTTCCTAGAAGAAATGTATCACTTGTTTGGTGGTTATCTTGGCTAAGGGTTTAGCCTCAATCCACTTGGTGAAGTAGTCGATTGCCACTATAAAGAACTTTCTATGTGCACTCGCCATTGGAAATGGTCCAAGTATATCCATTCCCCACATGGCAAATGGAATTGGTGAGTTTATGGACGTCAACATTTTTGGCGGTTGCCTAACCACTGGTGCATGCTTTTGGCACCGTTCACACTTCTTTACATATCTTTTAGCATCTGCAAGTATGTTTGGCCAATAAAAACCTAGACGAGTGATTTTATGAGCAAGGGCCTTGCCCCCCAAGTGTTGCCCACAAATTCCTTCATGTACTTCCCTTAGGGCCAATTCTGCCTCTTGGGGTCTCAAGCATTTCAAATAAGGAACAATGAAAGACTTTTTGTATAGGATTCCCTCAATCAGGGTATACCTTAGTGCTCTCACATATAACTTTCGTGCTTCTGAAGCATCGTTAGGTAACCAACCGGTTTCCAGATGAGATTTGATGGGATCCATCTGTAATATCCGTGAATTTTATTATTTGATTAAATGATATATTTAATCTAAAATATTTATTTTGGAATATTGGAATATTATTATATGATATTTAGTGTGTGATTATGTGCTAAATGGTGAGTCAGAAGCCCCTTTCAAATATTTCGTCATTTGGAATTTTCTTCAAATCTGAGCCCCGTTTTGATAATTTAAGGGCCCCACTGGAATTTCGTACATTAATTATTATCTCTTCGTCTTTCGTATTCGAATCATTATCGAGAGAGATATTCGTATCATTTCATTCCTACCTATTTGATTCTGCAAGAATAATTCGTTTTGTTCAAAAAGGGAAAAATTGTTCTGAACCCTAATTGCTTAAGGGGACGGATATATCGTTTTATACCAGTATTTCATTTGTTATAGCCCCAGTATTCTTGAGCATTAGTTATATAATGATATGTATTGATTTGGATAATTATCAATCCTTGTAGATGATTATCTTCTCGTAAAACGTATTTTAACCTAATTAGGGTTTTTAAACGATCCAGTGGATCCATAACGATCCAAAAGTGTTCCTTAGGGTATTATTTTTCCAGAAATATAAAAAGACAAATCAGACTTCATAACTCATAGCAAATCTGCAGCAATTATTCATAAAATCCGAAATTCCCAAAAAATTAATTTTGTGTTCTTGATCTTCAATCAATTCGTTCTAAGGGTTATGGAAGTCCAAATTTGAAGTTCTTATACTCAAATCAAAGCTCCAAAAATCTAGTTTCAGAATCTTCCACCCTCATCATCATCTGGTAAGTATTCGATTTTATATTGATTTTACAAGTTTCGAATTATAATTAGGGTTCTTGATTCGATTTGGGGATTTTCATTCTGTTGATTCTCCGTTCAATTGGTTGCTTCTAACATGTTCCTAGGGTTCTAATTAGCAAGAATCCATAGTTTAATTTCATGTTTGAGTCGAATTTTTACGGGTTTTGATTTCGGGTTTTGACCCGATTTCTTCTTTCAATTCGTACGTTCTTGATATTGATCTGACATTGTTTTTGATAAAGGGCTTTTATTGTGTGAGTTATAAGCTTCATTTTGGTATATTAATCTTTGAGTTTCATGTACGGAATAGGTAGATCGGGTTTCCGGCCGAGGTCGTCGTCGGAGAATTCTTTGAACGGATTCTGGGCACGATTCCGGCTAGAGACAGATGTTTTGATGTGTGGGTTTTGTTTGGCTTCAAAAGGCGAACAAAAGCCCTCTAGTTTGATTTATGTTTGGACGGAATCGAAGAATTCCGGCGGCCGGAGACCGGCCGGATTCTGGAAAACCCAGAATCCGGTGGGTTGTTCTTGGCGACCCGGAATTGTTCTTCCCGACCCGTTTACCCGATTTTTCGACCCGGTTTCAATCTTCAAAACCCTAATTCATTTTCTGAAAACTGTTTTTGGATTTTATTTTTAAAATTAATTCGAAAATAGTTTAAAAACTTTAAAAATTCATATTTTTATTTTAAAAATATATTTTAATATCAGAAAAATTCTGATAAATTATATTTATTATTTTAAACCCGAAAATTGATTAAACTTAATTTATTTTAATTATTTTTAATTAATAATTAATTTAGTAATTAATTGGTTATTTAATTAATCGATTAATTCTTAAAAATTAATTATTAATTAGATTTAATTAATTAAAAATTCAGTTTAATTATTTTCACCCCTGTTTTATTATTTAAAAATAGTTTGAGTATTTAAAGAGTGTCAATTAATTTTATTAATTGATTTATTTTGCATTAAATGTTTATATTGGATTTAAAAATCCGATTTTTGATTTAAAAATTAATCGTGACTTATCTAAAATTCAAATAAGTTTCGTACGATGTTTTAAAAATGTTTATAAGTGCTATATGGTTCATATTAATTGTGTGTTGTGCTTTATAGTCTGTATATGCCCGTACTAGGGCAAATATCTGAGTTTTAAATATCGTAAATTATACCGGACGTCCGATACGTAACCGGTTACTTTTTTAAATGTGATTATTGGTTGAATAAGTGTCGAGAGTAGAACGAGAATAGTTAGACTTATTGTGATGAGTTGTTTAATTATAGAATCGAGTTCCCGAAGCAAGGGAAAGGGAACAGTAGAGTGAGCAGAGTCGATCCGACAACAGCTTAGACCAGGCAAGTATCTGTGCCTTTACTTGTGATAAAAATGTATTATTGTCTTGATTACTTGAATACCGTTATCCCCAGAACAATTCAAATTATCAATCCTTTAACCGTATTTGGACAACTGATTCCATTTCCTTAGAGATTCTTGATTCTTTGATTTGATCTGCATCGGAAACCCTTATTTCCAATTCACTTGATTATTGTTTACCACCTATTGTTATTGTTTATCATCCTTTGATTATCATTGACAACCATTGATTATTTGACTTCCATCTTGACTATTGATTACGGTCATTGATTATCGACTACCATTATTGATTCCCTTATTGAATGAGTACACCGTACCATTGAAATTACTCCATGATTATTTCTCGATCTTCATTTGATACTGAACAGTTGAAGCTCTTTTGCAATTACTATACATTCAGTTTATCTTATTGAGCATGTTATTATTTATACCCTATTATAGATTTGGCATGTGTTTTTAAAAATGGACCAGTAATTGGTCGGGCCATATTCATGGTCAGAATAACTTAAGGCCCAAATTGGCCTAGGATCCAGTAGAGGACTATGACATGAGCTAGTCCGGGGTTGATGCGTGGCTGGCCAGCATCACAACCTTTGATTTGAATAAAATGTATAAGCCAAATTCTAATTCTTTTCTGCCCTTGTTATTGATACAAAGCATGTGTTAGCTAAATATTGTTGATTCTGATATCATAAATTCATATCCTTACAACTGTGATAGAAATGATTCATTGATGTTTGCTGAGCAATTTTGGCTCACTCTTGCTTGTTGTTTTCTAACCCTATTCCAGTGAAGCGAGAGTATGAGTCGACATAGCGTGACCGATAGTTCACCAGCAGCCAGAAGAGCCCCTCGTGTCATTGTCATTGGCAGGGTAGTTGTTTTTTTGCTTTTCTAGATTAGATGTCTAGATTTGAACTTTGGTTGTGATGTAATAACTCTGATAAAACTGGTATTGTATTAATAAAAGATTGTAGTAGCTTGTGTTCATTGCCATAATCTGGATGCGGTCTTGGTCAAGGGGTATTTGTGTCTTTAAATATATTATGCATGTGTTAAATAGTATTCCGTTGGTCGGATGACTCCTCAAATCTGTACCCCGGGTTTGGAGGGCGTCACACCATCCAACAGCTAGCCACATCAATGGGTGCTATTAACTTTCCATTGATGTTTGGGGTCTTCAAGACTTGGAAGTATACACTCCCTACGTAGTTCTCAATTTCAGAAGAAGCAAATTTGGACAAGGCATCGGCCTTCATGTTTTCTTCTCTTGGGATGTGTTCTTACATAACACTCATTAAACTGAGTCATAATGGCCTTAACAAGCTTTAGATACTTAGCCATGACTTCATCTCTTACTTCAAATTCCCCATTCACTTGGGAAACTACTAGCCTCGAGTCTCCACATACTTTCAGAGTCTTAACTCTCAATGCTCCAGCTAGTCCTAAGCCAGCTATCAGGGCTTCGTACTCAGCTTCGTTGTTGGTCATTGGGAAGTCTAGTTTTAGTGCGTACTTTATGAGAAATCCATCAGGACTTTGTAGCACCAAACTTGCTCCACTTAATTTTGTTTTTGATGCTCCATCAAAATGGAGCACCCAACATTCTTTGGACATTATGTCTTCATCTTTCTTGTATTCCACTATTACTTCCTACTCCCCGACTTTCTGGTTGTCGATAGTGTATTCAACCATGAAGTCAACGAGTGCTTGAGCTTTTATGGCCGTTCGAGGCTTATACTTGATGTCAAATTCTCATAATTCAATAGCCCATTTGATCAACCTCCCACTAACTTGGGGGCTATGCAAGATGTTTCTTAGAGGCTGATTGGTCAAGACCTCTATCTTGTGTGCCTGGAAGTATGGGCGTAGCTTTCTTGAGGCCATTATCAAGGCTAAGGCAAACTTCTCTATCGTAGAGTAGTTTATTTCTGCCCCATGTAGAATCTTGCTTACGTAGTAAATGGGTTTCTGAACCTTCAACTCTTTTTTTTACCAAAACAGCTCCAAGGGTTGTGTTAGAAACCGCCAAATACAAATAGAGAGTTTCTCCTGGCTTTGGTTTTGCCAACAGTGGTGCCTCAGCCATGTACTTTTTCAAGGCCTCAAAGGCCTCCTGGCTTTCAATTGTCCACTTAAAAATTTTCACGTTCTTAAGTGCTTTGAAGAAAGGTAAACACTTCTCTCCTAACTTGGAGATGAATCTTCCCAATGTTGTCACTCTTCCCGTCAGTTTCTGAACATCCTTGACGGTTCGTGGTGGCTCCATGTCCAGGATCGCTTTGATTTTGTCGGGGTTAGCCTCGATTCCTCTCTTGGAAACCATCAGGCCTAAAAACTTCCCTGAGCCTACACCAAAGGCACATTTAGCTGGATTCAACATCATCTTGTGGTGCCTCAGCACTTCAAACGCTTCTCGTAGATTGTTTATATGATCGGCCTTATCGAGGCTTTTAACCAACATGTCATCCACATAGACCTCCATGGTTTTTCCAATCCGGTGTTCAAAAATTTTGTTCACCAACCTTTGGTATGTTGCACCTGCATTCTTAAGTCCAAATGCCATGAGTAGATAACAGAAAACACCAAAGTCAGTGATGAATGATACCTTGGAGATGTCATCTTTGTGCATTTTGATTTGGTTATATCCACTGAAGCCATCCATAAAACTTTAGCATCTCGTGGCCAGCGGTGGCATCTATTAGGGCATCAATCCTTGGTAAGGGAAAACAATCCTTAGGACATGCATCGTTCAAATCGGTGAAGTCTACACACATTCTGCATTTTTCATTGGCTTTTTTGACCATCACCGGGTTAGCCAACCATTCTGGGAATTGTATCTCTTCAATGAACCCGGCCTTAAGAAGCTTTTCTACTTCTTGTTTAATGGCCTCTTGCCTTTCTGGAGCAAAATTTCTCTTCTTCTGTTTCACCGTCTTCCTTTCAGGATTCACATTTAATTTGCGGGTTATCAAATGGGGATCAATCCTTGGCATGTCCGCCGCTGTCCAAGCAAAAACGTCATTGTTCTCTTGAAGAAAAGATATGAGCTTGCTTTTCAATGGTTCATGCAATAGTGCTCCAACATAAGTCACCTTCTCCGGTTCACCAGGGACTAAGGGAATTGGGATTAAATCCTCAACTGGTTTCCCTCTTCGGTCCTCATTATCACTAGTATCCATGTCTTCAATGGGGAGAACCTGCCCCCCGATTCCATCAGGCCTTAACGCGGCTATGTAACAGCTTCTAGCCATCTTTTGGTATCCCCATTCTTCACCAATTCCATTCCTCGTTGGGAACTTGATTTTCAGATGATAAGATGAGGCAACGGCCTTGAACGCATGAAGACCCGTCCTTCCCAGGATTGCATTGTAGGTCCAAGTTGCCTTTATAACTATGAAGTTCAACATCTGAGTAGACGTATTTGACCCTTTCCTCATTGTCATTGGGAGTTGGATAGTGCCTTCCACCTTTGACTCCACTCCATTGAATCCATATATGGGCATATTCGAGGGTGTCAACTGAGAGTTAGTATAGTCCATCTTGATAAAAGCATCATGGAACAAGATGTCCACTGAAGCTCCATTGTCGACCAAAACTCTCTTTGTTTCAGAATTCCCTATCACAGGTACGATGACTAATGGATCATCATAGGGAAACTTCACTCCTTCCAAGTCAGAATCATCAAAACCTATTGATATTTCTGTTCTGGCACGTTTCGGTGCTTCTCCAACCACGGTCATTAACTCTCGGGCGTATGCTTTCCTTGAGTTTCGGGAGGACCCAGCAGTAGTTAGTCCTCCGAATATCATGTTGATGACTGGCCCTCGGGGCTTGGGATTACGATCTTGATCGTTGTCCCTTCTGTCGTAATCTTTTCTTTCATAGTTTCCTCTTTGACTCCCTTGATTTCCATCCTTAGTGAATTTATTGAGCTTTCCTCTCCGTATCAGAAACTCGATCTCATCTTTCAATTGTCTACAATCGTCGGTGTCGTGACCGACTTCCTTGTGGAACCGACAGAATTGGTTTTGATTCCGTTTAGACATATCAGTCCTTAGTGGCTTCGGCCATCGGAGATCCTCCTCCTTTGTTATTTCCATCAGAATTTGGTTCCTGGGAGTGTTCAATCTTGCATACTCCGTAAACTTTGGCCCAAAATTGTTCCTCTTGGGTGGAGAATCAGAATCCTTTGACGTTCTGGGAAACTTTTCCTTGACGTCGTACTCCTGAGTTTCCTTTCTTTTCTTTGAATTTCCACTGCCACCAGCAGTGGGTTCATATTTTCTCATGCTTTCTTCAGCCTTGATGTACTTTTCGGCTCTATCTTGGAGCTTCAGCATGCTCTCGGGTGGATGTTTTGCCAATGATCTTTTGAAGTGATCATCAGTGGTTCCTTGTTGCAAGGCTATCATAGCTACTTTGTCCTCTAAGTCCGGGACTTTCAGAGCTTCCTGGGTAAATCGGTTGATGTAATCCCTTAAAGCTTCATTTTTTCCTTGTTGGATTCCCATGAGTGATGCAGAACTTTTCTCGTGCACCCTTCCACTAACAAATTGATTGATGAATGCTTCACTTAATTCCTTGAAAGACCCAATAGAGTTGGGAGGAAAACGGCTATACCAACGTTGGGCCATGCCTGCCAAGGTTTGCGGAAACGCTCGGCACTTAACCGCATCTTTGGTTGGCTGCAACAACAGTGCATTAGAGAAAGTTCTCACATGATTTGCGGGATCTCCCGTTCCATCATAAGTTTTGATCGTTGGCATCTTGAATTTCCTGGATATGTTAGCTTTCATGATGTCTGGAGTAAAGGGTGGTGTTAGATCATCAGGATCTCCTAGGGGCAACAAAACATTAGGATCACCCCTTGGGGCTTCAGCCCTCTTGATTTTTCTTGGTGTTGGATCCAAGTTGATTACTGAGACTCTTCCCGTTCCTTGGTTTTGTGTCCTTGCGGCCTCCTCTTCTGCAAGTAGCTTCTTGAGCCTTGCAGTCTCGGCTTCATGGGCCGCAATTCTTTCTTTAGTAGTTTGGAGTTGTTCCCGGTTTGTTTGGGAAGAGCGTCTCCTCCTTGGGGCAACATCCCTCTCATCTCCTGTTGAATAATTCTCCTCCTCAATATAGGGACCTGAGTAGTCTTGAATCAAGGGGGTTCGTCTAGTTTGCTGATTTTGAGGTCCCAGACCTTGAATGTAAGGGGGCACATATGCCTCATGGTAGATTGGATTAGTTCCACTACTGCCCGCCGGGGGTCAGGGTGGCATACCGAGAGTTTGAGTCGTGTATTGAGGGAGATCCGTGGTGTGAAGTTGAAGGCCACGTGGTGCGTTTGCAAGTAGTGGAGTGGTTGCGATTGGTTGCTGGAGAGTGGTCTCTTGTGGATTCGGTTCATGAACGACCATTTGCAGGGGATTCGTCCCTTCAACAATAATTGGTATTTCTGGTCCTTGAGTGGTGGTGAGGGGGATATTCGCCCCTTCAGTGCCAGTAATCAGCGGCAGTTGGCTTCCATGAGTCTCCGTTGCAGAGGTAAGAGGAAGTCCATCAGAGGTCTGCGTTTCTCGAGTCATTCTTCGTGTGTTTGCCATGGTTGATGTTGTCTTCCCACAGACGGCGCCAAATGTTGTGGAATAAAAAACGTACTTGTAAATTTACTGCTAGGGTTTGTGAGCTTCAAGCTTTAATGGATGCTCTTGTTGTCGGGGACTAACTCGGTTCTAACAAGATGTCTATGTATCTCTAGTGTTTAGAGAATCAAGCCAATAAAACGTAGTTCTTGGTGTTGCCCTCGGGGCTATGGCGGCAGGGGCACACCAAGGACGTAGTGACTTGTATGTCCTTATTCGAGGATGAAGTCTAAAACGTTGTAGATGACGTATGGAGCTGTGTCCAAAATGTAGTTATATTGTGAAGGAGCAGGGTCCTTATATAGGCGTCTGGAGCCTCGTATTTAGAGTAAGTTTAGGAGACTTAGCGAATAAGTCTCCTTTTTGATAATGGATAAACATTGTATTTCTTGGTGGACAAATCTTTTCCTTGTTGATAAGGACTATGACTCATTATTTCTTTTAATTGGGATTCTGGATCCTTCTTTGATGAACTTACCATATTTTGGACTCCTTTCCTGAGCTGTATATTTTCCCTATTTATTAATTACAAAATTAATAAATAATTAGGGTTTCAGGCCTTGCTTATTGGGCCGTGTTCTTAGACCAATCCGGGTCTAATTAATACGTAATTAATTGCACTTCTAGGATTATTTTTCAGCCCATATCAAACATTTTTCACAAATTGAGACAGTTATTTTTTACATAAGATGACAATGATTTTACAAAGTCTAAAAATATTATAAAGTTTAGGTATTTAATTAAATAACAACATGAGTGAAGTTAAATATTTTATTGTCGAAATTACTTATTATAGATTTATTTATATATATCAATAGACAAAAGTGATTTGTTATCAAATAAAAATATAGTTTCTAACATTTTTTGTATGTTAAATTCATTGGATAAAATTTGAACTCATATTGTATTTTGGTTATATTAGTTTATATCTCGTGCAATGTACGGATAATTTTTAATATTTTTTATTATATTAATTCACAATTTTATTTTTAGTCTTTATATTTATTTTAAATTTTTAATTTTATTGATATTTATAATTATAAAATATAATTTTTTTTTAAAAATATATTGTAGACGAATTTCGAACCTTGAACTTTTGAAAAAATAATTAATCTATTAAAATATGAAATATTACTTAAACATTATATTCAATGCTTCTCATCTATTATATCGTAATAAGCATAAGGTAGATCTTATCCAAAACTCTGGTCCGGGTAGTCTGATCCTCAGTACCGCCAAAATAATCTCAACTGTTGGATCTAATATTTTTAAAAATAGACGATCAAGATTATATCATATAAAAATAGAAATTATTATCTGAAAAGGATAAAAATCAAAATTATAAGTATTGGTATTAGAATTAGATTAGAAATAATTATAACTTAGTAAAAAGACTAGTTCCAATAATACTAATATTCAATTCATATTACATATCAAAATAATAAGGATCGTTAGATTTTTAAATAGATAGATGAGAATCGTTGGATCGAATATGAAAGAGTATATTTGGTTGTTAGTTGAATTATATTAAAAATACAAAAAAAAAGTATCTTGACAATTTAAACCAAATACATGAAATTTTTTTAAATCAAATAGAATTCTCAACGTAAAAATTTGTCACTTTTTTCTATCTTTAGTTTTGGTATAATTTATAATTGTAAAGAAAATAGTTAAACCATCACTTAATTAAAGATTATTTTGTATGATCTTAAAATAGATAGATGAAAACCGTTGGATGTAATATTAAAAAGTGTATTTTGGTTGTTAGTAGAATTATATTGAAATACTAAAAAGACTTTTTTCATAATTTAAACCGGATATAAATAAATTTCCTAAGTTGATTAAGAATTATTAATGTAAAAATTCGTCACTTTTGTTTCTCTTCAGTTTCAGGATATTTTTAACTGGGAAAAAAAATTATTAAACCGTCACTAAATTAAAGATTATTTTGTTAGTTTCGTGTGTGTCGTAAAATGTTCAAATTTGAATTTTATAACTCAATAGTTAATTGAGCGTCTAAAATCTAATAAATAAAGTCTAAAAATTAATAACATAAAAAGATTAAAAAATAATACAAATAATATATTTATAGATATAAAAAAATAGTCATGTGTTGCACGGGATCTTATCTAAAATTTTGGTACATGTACCGTCAAACTAATAAGGACGGTTAATTTTGAAATATATTAATAAAAATCGTTAGATCTAATATTAAAAAGTGTGTTCAATTGTTATTATAATTGTATTCAAATACTAAAAAGTGAAATTTAATAATGTAGACCAAATATGAGTAGATTTTCTAAGTTGAATAGAATTGTCAAGGTAAAAATTCATAAATTTCTCTTCTATTCGGTTCTTGAAATGAGTAATTTCAGTTGAATAATAATGACTAAATTATCATTAAATTAAAGAAAATATCTTTAGTTAATATTACTATAAATTTAAAATAATAATTGTGCATTGCACGGGTTATAAGATAGTATATTTTAAGATCCAATGATGCTTAGTTTCTAGTAGTACTATCGTCCCTTAACGGCCAAAACTCTAGACTTTTTTTTTATATTTAGAGATAAAAATATTAATTTTTATAGTTTATACGTTTTTGATGGAGTTCGAACACTTTACGATTATTATCTATTTATTTTAAAGTTTAACGATTCTTATTTTTTATGATATTGTATCGTGACGACCAAAATTATGGATAATATAAAAGGATATATTTTTGGTAAACTCGGTTTCTTAAGGAAAAATGTTGTTCGCAGACATCTCATGAACCTAACTTAAGAACTTTCTCACGAGTTTGTGTTTGCGAACAACTCATGAACATTACTCGAGTTTGAGTTTGTGCTGGAGAACAATTTATGAATATTATTCACGAATTTATTAAAATTTGTGTTAATGAATAAATCATAAATATAATAATTGTACTAATTATGATACTACTAAGTGTGTTATTATGATATATAATGATATATAGATGCACAGATTTCTTTTAATATGATGTAATAGTTCTTATATTAGAATATTTTTTATAATTTTCTTTTTCAATAGTTATTTTAATTTTAATTTAATCCATAGTCACAAACTCATGTATCGTTTAAAACTAATAATATAAATTTTTAACTTAATTTTTTTGTTAACGGGAGTCCAATCTTGGTTAGTTAATAAATTATTTTAAATATAAAATATTACTCAGCATTAGATCTAATGGTTTTCTTCTATTTACTAAAAATCCAACGGTCAGTACAACATTACAAAGAATAGGAAAAGACATTAAAAAGTCTAGAAAAAAAGTTGAGGACTTAATCATCTATGTACAAAGATACCCAAAAAATTTAAGAGGGGATTCGAAAGTCCTATACTTTATGAATTTATTCAAGATCGGTCCTAATTACACACAAAATCTTAAACCCTAAATATAAGATATGTGTATAATTGAACTAACTTACAATTTTAATCTTGAAATCGTAAAAATAACAAAATTAGCCTTAACAAAAAAAAATATAAATATTATTAAATTTAATTGTTATTATAGAAATGGTAATAACTTATACGAACTAATGTTTTTTCGATCTAATCATGAGTTTTGTTAGTACTATTATAGCCCGTGCAATGCACGACTATTTTTTTTAAATATTTTTTATTATATTAATTCACAATTTCATTAGTATTCATATTCTTTTTAATTTTTTTAATATTTATGATACTGAAATATAATTTTTTTAATATATTGTTGGCGAATTTCGAACCTTGGACTTTTACAAAAATAATTTATCTATTAATGTATAAAATACTACTTGACATTACATTAAACGGTTCTAATCTATTTATTTTAAAATCCAATGATGCTTATTTTTTGTAGTATTATCGTACTTTAACGATCAAAACTCTGGACTTTCTTTTTTAATTTATTTAGAGCTAAAAATATTAATTTTTATATTTCATAAGTCGTTGATGGAGTTCGAAAACCTCATGATTATCATCTATTTATTTTAAAGTTGAACTATTCTTATTTTTATATGTTATTGTACCGTGACGGCCAAAATTATGAATAAAATATACTCCCTTTGTCCCAACAGATTGTCAACACTTTCCTTTTTAAGATGTCTCGTCTAATTATTAATATTTCTTAAAATAGTATATTTTCTTCATTAATTTTAGCAAGTCTCACCAACTCGCCCACTTTTTCTTTCCTTTTCTATTCGTGCCCCCACCAAAATGTGACGGAGAGAGTGTAAGGATATATTTTTGGATAAATTATTTTGTGTTGCATTTACGATGTGCAAAAGACAAATATTTTATGTGTATTTATTCAAATTTATTTTATTCAAAATCTTAATTCTTTGTTAATTTTTGAAATATGTAATTTTAATATGTTATTGAGTTGATTCGAAACTTAAATTTTTGTTAGTATGTTATGAATATGAGAATAAAGATCCCGACTCATGAGATAGTGTAATTGATCATTTGAGTGTATTATCTCAATTATATAATTACTCCACTTTTCTAATTCGTAAATAAATCAAAATATATGTTAGGTAAATATTTAACAATAGATGATTAGATTTATTTGTTTACATGTATTGTAATCTTAGAAAAAGTATGGTGAGATTAACTTCATGATCCTTTTTCTCTATAAGTATTATATTTAAAATTATCGTTAATAAATATGGAACTCTCCATTTTTAATAATATTTAATATTATCCTTTTATATTTGTTATATGTAAAATAATATAATATAATTTGGATGAATTAAATTGCATGTTCCTTAAAAAAGTGTTATGTTAATATTAATTAACTAAGTCGTTTTACTTTCAAATTCTAGAGTGAAATTTGTAACATAAATTCATGTACATCATTTCTCCTATGTCTCTTATAACAACATAGGTGCATGTGTATTATTGTTAGTCATGAGCATTATATTGAGAATTTTTTAATAACATAATTGATATGATTTTTGGCCACGGTATACATGAGCATTATATTGAGAATTTTTTAGTAATGTAATTGATATGAATCGATATCTCAAAATTTGGTTTAACGATTATTATCAAACTGAAACTACTCATAAATTAAAGAGAAAAAAGAGTTACCAATTTTTATATAGAAAATCCTCTTTTATATATAATAGGACAACATGGGATAATTTTGAGCCAAAAACCCCCCTGTGAAATGACAATTTTACCCTTATATATTTTGAAATTACATGGCATGCCATTACTTTCTTATCTAAAGAAAAAATGAGTGTTAATCCCAAATGACCTAACAGAATTGTAGAAGGGGGGTTGAATACAATTCTAGATATTTGTAAACTTAAAAACAACTTTTAAGTAACTTAATCACAGAAAATAAAAACACAATCAAATATAAAATTTCAGTTGGATGTTTTGAGGATCCAACTGAGATGTTTTTATTTCGGGAATAATCTGTGTTACAAAAGTAGCACAGCTGCTCAGTTCCTAATGTAGAGTGAGAGTGCTCTTGAAAGAAGCTAATACAAAGTTATTCTATCTCACTCACTTACAGTAAAATGAACTGCTACACTTGGTTATATATCCCAAGTTTACAATGCTATTTTTGGCTACTCTAAATTGTACAATGGGTAACCGCCAGTAGCTTGCTTTTCATTCCTTTTGTCCAATGGTCCTTGGAGATCTTGTCTTTTGTCTTCATGCTTATTATGATCACACTCAAGAACCCAATTGGAAATTGGAATGTTTCCTCATTCCTAGTGTCCATTTTGATGGCTCCCAATGCAAAGTACACTTCTACATCACCTTTTGATCTGTCAGAAAACTGTCATTATCACTTTGTCAACTATTCAGAAAAGTGATAATGATTCGTTGATAGCAGTGAGATGTGTTTCGTTGATAGCTTTATTCTTCATTTCGTTGATGGTACATTCTTCATTCCGTTGATAGTGTAATCTTCATTCCGTTGACATGTCTTCACTGAGGCAAAATTACAAGGCATAGTATATTTACAATTAACCAACCTATTTTGCCTATCTAGTACTTAGTCAACATGACTTGGAAAACCTATCTAATACCTACAACAAATGCATATCAACCAGTGAAGCATTGTACAGTGCAATTGCTACATTACTCATTTCGTTGATGAGACTCATTCCGTTGATGAGCTACCTGTCAACGGAAGCTGCAAAGCATACCATTCCGTTGACAGTTACAAAAGTGTCTTAACACAAAATCTACTAAGTGTTTTTATAATTATCATCAAGAACAACATATTCCTAACAATCTCCTCAATTTATGACTGATAGAATAACAGCCATAAATCAAGAGCCTTGATGATAACAAAAACACTTAAGCAAATTACAAATTACAAAATTAGAAATTGCATTGAGCTTCATGATACTTTAACAAAAAAATTATTGAAAACAAAGTAGAAAATCTTACAACACAAGTGCACAGAGTTGCTCCTCTAGCCTGAGCAGATTTACCATCTTTGTCTCTGTGGCCTTGTCTTCTTCCCCTTCTTGGCATTGTTCTCCTCAATTTGAGCTTGGAGCCTCCTGTAGAAAATCTTCTCTTCTTCATCTTGATCACCCAACTTGGATTGCATAAATCTAAGAGTTTCATTAGATGCCTTTTCCAATTGGTCCTCTATTATGAAGAATCTCCTACAGTTGTCCTTGTCTCTGAATTCTATCATCCAATAGGGTTGGAGATGAATTTTCTTTCCTATTTGAGGGACCTTTAGAGTTCTAGGAAGTGCATTAGGCTTGTTCCAGCTAGCTTTTATTTGACATATCTTGGAGACAACCTCAGACTTAGCAGTTTTGGTGAACCCAAAATCTTTCTTTAAGCACTTGAACACCACTAGCAAAGTCTGATAATCTTCTCCTAGAATTCTGTGTAGAGGCCAAATTTGTTCCCTTCCACCCTTGTAGACAAACACTAATCTCTCTGGTAGTTTATGAGCAGCTCCAATTCCTCTCACTTCCACCAAGTCATTAAGATATAGGTTTAAGTCAGACTCCTCCCTTATATCTGCAATGTAGATAAAGTCTTCTGGGTTTGGAGGTGGTTTTTCAACCTGTGGCCTTCTCACAAGAATTGGTTTAGCCTTAGTAGCCCTCTGCTTTGATTTCTTCCTTGATTCCATCTCAACCAGAAATTTGGGAAAATTAGCTTCATCAAACTCAATTGGCTCCTCCTTTGGCTCAATTGGTTGATCATGAAAATTAACTGGATGTTCAGGATCACAAGCTAATTTTGCTCCACAATCTTGATCAGAAAAGGTTGAAGGCATTGTTGTTACAGGAGGATCTGTGACAGTGCTTTGAGAATCATCCTTATCAAAAGCCAAGTTTCTTTTAGCTCTTGTTTTGGGTTGCCTTATACCTTTTCTTTTTCCTTGCACAGCTTCGGCTCTAGCTCTTTCTTCTTGTTGTCTTTCCTCTTCATCTAGAGCTTGGGCAACTGCAAGAGCTTGCATGTCTGCCCTAGCTGATTCCTCAGCTCTAGCTTCAGCAAAATTTGGGGGACTAGCCCAAATACAGATTTCTTGCCCATTCCTGTAGACTATTGCTCTTTGATTCCTGATCTCAGGCACATTGCTTCCCTTGCTTTTTATAATTAGTTCATTCAGAACCTTGAGCTCATCTGGAAGTGGAGGAGGATAGAATGTCCTAGCAATATTCTTGCCCTTTGGTTTAGCTAGGGATCTTGGAGATAAGCATCTCAGAAAGGTAGTTGGGTCCACATCTCTAATACATGAAGTTTGTCCCTTTTCTTTCCTTGGACCAGTAATCACTCCATGTAGAAGAGGCTTTAGATCATATGAGGATTTAGTCTGTGGCTCCAATTCCGTTGACACTAATACCATGGCATTCGTTGATGATGGGATGGGCGCATCCGTTGATGTAGAAGTAGCTTGATCTGTTGATGGATGTTTGTTTCTTGCAGTTTCAGCTATCTTCTTAACCCTTGCATCTATGCTAGACCATTGTTCTTTAATTTATGCTACAAGTTGTAGTCTCATAGATGCCTGTTGAATTAGGTCAATACCATCCATTTTACCCTTGATAGATTCCCCTATACCTAGTGGCTCCTGTGGTAAAGAAATGGCTGGGACCATAACTTTTGTGACTTGAACATTTAGCTCATTTGATTTCTCCCCCTTTTTGTTATCATCAAGAGTGATGAGAGGGAGTCCCTGAGCTGCCACTAACTGAGTCAAAAGTTGAGTTTCCTTCTCTTGTGTTTGTTGCATATGAGTTAATGTGGATTCCACTTTGTCCACCCTATTAGTGAGGGTTTTCAAAGTGGTTGCCACCTCATTATCCCTTCGGAAGAATTTGTCCAGTTTGGTCACAGTGAGAAGTGGAAGTCTTTCATCAAATCTCCTATCATTGGAGTCCCTGAAGCTTGCAATTTGATCCTTGATTTCCTTGGCCTCAATCCTTGTCTGTAGCATTTGTAGCCTCTGGATTTCTAAAGAGTCCAGAATGGCTTTGTAGAATTTCTTCTCATTTGGAGGTGCAGACTCATGAGCCAAGTAAGCTTCATTATTGTTAGATATAATTGCTGACGTTTGTTCATCAGTGTTTAAGTAACAGGTACATATCAGAGTTTATATAGAAGCCAGTCAGAGTTTGATAAAGTCTGACTGGGTGAAGAGTTTATATGGAAGCCGGTCAGAGTTTGTTAAAGTCTGACAGGGTGATAGTTGACTTAGCAGTCGGTGCAAAGATAAAGATTCTAGAAGCAATATATTCTGAAGATGGAAAGAAGCAGAATATATTGATACAGCTAAGGAGATTGGACAGAAGACTGAAGCAATCCTTAATTGATAATAATTGTATAGCTAATTTATAGGAGTATCAATTAGATAAGGATTGTATGTAGCTGTGTACTATATAAACACAGATAGGTTATCCCTAGAAGGGATGCGAACATAGAATTATTATTCTTGTAACCTAGTAGCTCTTTGTGATTCATTAACATCACTAAGAGAGAATTATTTAATATAATTCAGTTTGTTGATTTACAAACCTGTGTTCTTGATTGTTATTCTCATACATACTTGATTATATATTGTGTATTCGGCCTAACAATTGGTATCAGAGCCAAGGCTGTTTAATATATACAGTTTTACGATTCAAACACAGTAATAATCATGTCTGAAGAAAATCAAACTGCTCCCAAGGCTGAACAGGTGAAGCCTAATTCTGTGAGTCGATATGAAACAATCAGGGTTCCAATACTCAGGCCAGTAGAGTATCCAATTTGGAAGGTGAAGATGACCATGTTTCTGGAGGCTACAGATCCAGAATACCTTGACAGAATCTATGATGGTCCTCATATGCCGACTAAATTGTCCCCTGTTGTTGATGGTCAAGAACAAAAGACTGTTCCAAAGGAAAAGAAAGATATGACTCCTGAGGACATCTCATCAATTGCAAAAGATGCAAAGGTTAGACATCTTCTTCACAGTGCTTTAGATAATGTTATGTCTAACAGAGTAATTGGCTGCAAGACTGCCAAAGAGATATGGGATGCTTTAGAAGTCAGATGCCAGGGAACAGGTGCTATCAAGAAGAACAGAAAGACAATACTCACACAGGAGTATGAGCACTTTGATTCAAGAACTAATGAAACCTTGACTGAGACTTATGACAGATTTTGCAAACTATTGAATGATCTGTCTCTGGTTGATAAAGAATATGAGCTTGAAGAGTCTAATCTCAAGTTTCTGTTATCTCTACCTGAAAAGTGGGATTTAAAGACAACCACAATAAGAGATAATTATGAGCTTGCTGATACAGATCTTGATGAAATCTATGGGTTGTTGAAAACTCATGAACTGGAGATAGAACAAAGGAATAGAAGATTGAGTAAAAAGACAAAATTTGTTGCTCTCAAAGTTGAGGAGAAGCCCATTAAGAAGGAATCATCAAGGAAGAAAGCCAAGGGAAATGCTTTAGTCATTAAATCTGAAAGTGAGTCATCAAACTCTGATGATGACTCAAACTCTGATGAAGCTTCTGACTCTGAGGATGATGAAGAACAGATGATGCAAATGGCTGCACTAATGGTGAAGACTTTCAAGAAGATGGGATTCAAGAACTTTAAGAAAGGAAAGAGATTCTCAAGGAAAGATTCAAACTCTGAAAGGAAAAGTTTTAGAAAGTCTGATGGAAGGGAGACCAAGTCTGGCAAGAAGGATAAATCTGAAATCCAGTGCTACAGGTGTAATGAGATGGGTCACTATGCCCCAGAGTGCAAGAAAGGCAAATCTGAGAAAGCACTCATCTCTAAAGGCAAAGACTGGGCAGATACTTCAGACTCTGATGATGGAGAAAATTATGCTCTAATGGCAACTGTCAAAGATGAGACTGAATCATCTGAAAATAAGGTACCCCTAACTACTTATGCTTATGATACTGATAATATATCTGAGTTAAGAGTATATCTGAAAAGCGTACATGTTAGCTATAGGGATCAGACTTTAGAGAATGAGAGAATTAAAGCTGAGAATCTTAGTCTTAAAGATAGAAACAAGTTTCTTGAAGGAGAACTTGAAAATATGAAGCAGATTCAAAAAGAAAGAGATGATGCTGTTTATGTAGAACAGGAGTTGCTGAAAAGATATAAGCAATTAGAATCTGATCTAGAAAAAGAAAGAAAAATAATCAAGACTTGGACAGATTCTGGAAGAGACACTCATCAAGTGTTTCAGACAGATTCTGTAGGTTTAGGCTATTGTGAAAATGATGAACTTAGGTTTAAAGACAAGGTTAAGATTAAACCACAACTTAAACCTGTAATATTTGTTCCAGAAGCCAATAAGTTAAAATCTGTTGTAATAAGAGAAGCTGATATGGAATCAGATGAAGCCTGTGAAAGACAGGAAAATATTATAACAGAAAAACTTATGGAAAGAGAAGCTGTTAGAAAGCCAGTAAAAACTTGTGAAAAACAGGTTAATGTTGGTTTGATGACAGGAAAACAGTTCAATCATAAGCTCAAAGAGGTAAAATCTGCCATGAAACCAAAAGGATCCAAGAAGAATAGGAATGGAAAGATAGGCATAAATAAAAGAAATAATCATTTGCCTAATGCTGCTGCTCCAAGGAAAACATGTTATAATTGTGGTAGTTCTAATCATCTTGTTAATTACTGCACAAAGAATAAAAATATCAATTCTTTACCTTCTACATCAGGAGTAAAGAATGATTATGTTAGGGTTAAACCACAGACTTTATGCACACACTGTGGGAGCACATGGCATTCCATTTATACTTGCAAGAGTTATCATGCTATTTATCACAACTATTATGAGCTAAAACCCAATCTGAAATGGGTTAGAGCAAACTCTGCAAGTGTAAAGTCTGACAATGTTAGTTTAAACTCTGTTGATAGTAATTCCGCTGCAAAAACTAACACTGTTAAGAAAGACAAAGGATCCAAGCAAGTCTGGGTCCTTAAAACTAACACTTAGTGTTTATTTGTGATTGCAGGGTATAAAAGAGAGCACACTTATCTTGGACAGTGGATGCTCAGGACATATGACTGGAAATAAAGCCCTGCTATCAGACTTTAAGGAGAAAGCTGGCCCAAAGGTTTCCTATGGAGATGGCAACATAGGACACACTCTGGGATATGGCAATATTAATCTTGGAAGTGTCATCATCACTAATGTAGCTCTAGTCTCAGGACTCAAGCATAATCTGCTATCTGTGAGTCAAATCTGTGACAGAGGAAACCATGTAGATTTTCACACTGAATACTGTGAAGTTATCAGTAAATCTACTGGAAAAGTTGTTCTAGTTGGACACAGGCGCAACAACATTTATGAAGCAAGTTTGGTAACAAACTCTGATGGAAAAACAGTGTGTCTGACTGCAAGAATGTCAAATGAAGAGAGTTGGAATTGGCATAAAAAGCTCTCTCATCTCAATTTGAACAACATCAATGAGCTAATAAGAAAGGATCTTGTAAGGGGACTCCCAAAATCAATACTCAGTCTAGATGGCCTATGTGATTCTTGTCAAAAGGCTAAACAAAGGAAATCATCTTTCAAGAGCAAATCTGAATCTTCAGTAGTGGAACCTTATCATCTTCTACATGTTGATCTCTTTGGACCAGTGAATGTGATGTCTATGGGCAGAAAGAAATATGCTCTAGTAATTGTTGATGAATATACTAGATATACATGGGTGTATTTCTTATCAAAGAAGGATGAAACTGCTCAAACTCTGATGGATCATGTAAATCTACTGGACAAAGGATCACAGCACAAAGTCAAAATTATAAGGAGTGATAATGGAACTGAATTCAGAAACTCAATCATGGAAGCTTTCTGCAAGGAAAGAGGAGTGAAACAAGAATTTTCTGCACCTGGAACTCCACAGCAAAATGGTGTAGTTGAAAGAAAGAACAGAACTTTAATTGAAGCAGCCAGAACTATGCTTGAAGAAGCAAAATTACCAACTTATTTCTGGGCTGTTCAAACTGCTTGTTTTACTCAAAATGCTACTCTGATCAACAAGCATGGGAAAACACCATATGAGATGGTGAAAAATAAGAAGCCAAATTTGAAATATTTTCATATATTTGGATGCAAATGCTTTGTGTTGAAGACTCATCCTGAACAGTTGACCAAGTTCGAGTTAAAAGCTGATGAAGGAATCTTTGTTGGCTATCCATTGTCAACAAAAGCATTCAGAGTCTACAATCTGAGAACTAAAGTGATCATGGAATCCATACATGTGTCATTTGATGACAAGAAAATAACTGGACTTGATGACTTAGATGGATATGATCAACTGCGTTTTGAAAATGAAGGTTTATTCTCTGATGATGTAAACTCTGATGAAGCAGTACCGACAAACTCTGATGAAGCGGTTCTGACAAACTCTGACGAAGCATACTCTGAACCTCTACTGGTAAATACTGGAGAAACTGAATATTCTCAAATTGAACAAAGTGGAGAATCAGTTGAGGGGGAGCGTGAAGAAGCTCAACAAGACACAGCAAATGAGTCAGTTGAGGAAACTGATTCAAACTCTGACAGTTCAAACTCTGAGCCATCCAATTCAGGGGGAGCCTCAGATACTGCAGAAAATCAACATATGAATCAGGAGAGCATGGATCAAGGGGGAGGATCCAATAATGATGCAAGAAACCACTTACCAACAGCAAAAAAGTGGACACAGGCACACACACCTGATCTCATAATTGGAGATCCTGATGCTAGTGTGAGAACTAGAAGTGCAACAAATAATGAGTGTCTGTATCATGCTTTCTTGTCTCAAACAGAACCAAAGAAAGTGGAGGAAGCTCTTCAAGATGCTAATTGGATTACAGCAATGCAAGAAGAGTTAAATGAATTTGAAAGAAATGAAGTCTGGACACTTGTACCTAGACCAAAGAATAGATCAATTGTAGGTACAAAGTGGGTTTTCAGAAACAAGACTGACAGTGAAGGTGTGATTACAAGAAACAAGGCTAGACTTGTGGCTAAAGGTTATTCACAACAGGAAGGAATTGACTATGATGAAACCTTTGCTCCAGTTGCAAGATTGGAGGCCATAAGAATTTTTATGGCCTATGCTGCACACAAGAAGTTTAAAGTCTTTCAGATGGATGTAAAAAGTGCTTTTCTCAATGGGAAGCTTGAAGAAGAAGTGTTTGTTGAACAACCACCAGGATTTGTAGATCCCAAGCATCCCGATTATGTCTACAGGCTTGACAAGGCATTATATGGACTAAAGCAAGCACCAAGAGCATGGTATGAAACTCTTGCTCAATTTCTTTTAGAAAGTGGGTTCACAAGAGGTACAATTGATAAAATCTTGTTTTATTTCAATTCTGGTGATGATTTGCTTTTAGTTCAAATTTATGTAGATGATATTATCTTTGGATCTACTAATGACAAACTTTGTAAGAAGTTTGCAAAGCTTATGCAATCCAGGTATCAAATGAGCATGATGGGAGAGCTTAGTTATTTTCTAGGCTTACAGGTCAAGCAAACAGATGATGGTATTTTTATCAATCAAGCAAAATATACCAGAAATCTTCTCAAGAAATTTGGTATGCTTGATAGTTCATCTGCTTCAACTCCCATGGCTACAGCAACAAAGCTAGACAAAGACACAGGAGCCTCAGTAGATATGACAAACTACAGAGGAATGATAGGGTCTTTACTGTATCTTACTGCAAGTAGACCTGATATCATGTATGCAACATGTCTTTGTGCAAGATTTCAAGCAGATCCCAGAGAGCCTCATCTAACAGCTGTAAAAAGGATATTCAAATATCTCAAAGGAACAATAACCTTGGGTTTGTGGTATCCTAGAGAATCAGAGTTTAAGCTAATTGGTTACTCTGATGCAGATTTTGCAGGCTGTAAGATAGACAGAAAAAGTACAAGTGGAAGCTGTCAATTCTTAGGTGACAGATTGGTTTCTTGGTATAGCAAGAAACAGAAATCAATTTCTACATCCACTGCAGAAGCAGAGTATATAGCTGCTGGTAGCTGTTGTGCACAGATTCTGTGGATGAAGAATCAGTTGCTGGATTATGGTCTGAGGTACTCTAAAATACCTATTTACTGTGATAATCAAAGTGCTATTGCTATGACAGGTAATCCAGTACAGCACTCCATGACCAAGCACATCAGCATAAGGTATCATTTTATCAGGGAACATGTGGAAGAAGGAGATATTGAACTTCATTTTGTGTCTACAGACCAACAACTTGCAGATATCTTCACCAAACCTTTGAGTGAAGCTACTTTTACAAGATTGGTAAATGAACTTGGAATGATCTCTGGTTTTGACTAGAGATACGGGTTAGACTCAAAAACTATACATGTTTGATTTTTATGCTCATGATTCCTTGCATGTATTAACTGTTATAAGTACCAGTGTCATAAACTCTGAACGTAAACTCTGATGCTAAACTCTGTTAGTCATAAAGTGTTGGTCATACTCTGATAGTTACAGTCTAATGCTATACCCTGATTGTAATTTTGTCTGAAACATATGGACCAATGAAGAAAATTGTATGAAGCATAATTCTCAGTAAGTAATTATGAATCCTTAAGAGTTATATAGATTCTGATCTCAAATATGTGCAGTAAGTTAACACAGCATGATACTGTCTCTATATTTATAGCATCTCTTAGTTTATTGATCCTATACACTGAGTTTGTATTAGCTGTTTGCATTTTCTCTCATAAATTAATTGTATTAACTGATGACAAGTCTAAACTCTGATTATTAATTGCAAATAATTCACCCTCAAATCAAAAGATGCCAAAAAGAGCACAAATTCCTTTGAGATCATGTTGAGCCTAGGAAGATCCAGGAACTTATTGTATGAAATAAGGGCTAAAATCTTTGATTTTTGGTGACTAGTGCCAACCACTGATTACTGGAAAAATAAAAAATATATAAAATTAAAAAAAATTAAAAAAAAAAACAAAAAATATATATATAAAGGGGGTGAAAAATAAAAGATATATCCAAATGAAAGGATATCAGTATACAGAATTTAGACATAAGAATCAGATTTTATTTTATACATGAGAGTTTAGGCAACCAGTTTTTACTGCTTTAGTTTGTGGATTTTATGCACTTTGAGATGATCTAAATATTGATTTCGGTAAACTCTGCTATAGCACACACATATTTTCACACCTGTACAGATTGAGAAAAGAGTTTATTGACAAAGAAGGACAAATGGTAAACACTGATGTATTGTGTGAAATACGCCGAGGTAATTTACTTTTAATCTCTGATGATTAAAATAAATTTTATTGGTTTCAGACATTTTATAATTTTGAGATTAGACATTTGTTTTGAAGTTCAAAAGAGTATGATAACAAACGGTTCATATTTGTATTAAACAGAGAAGAGAGAGATTAAGTATTTTGAACAATGTGACATGCGGTAATTATGGCTATTTTTACTGCGCATGTGTATTGAAAGTTGTTACATACAGCTGTCAACGTATATACGTTTGACACCTGTCCCACTCACACACTTTTCAAAGACGCCTGCTGTGTGTAGTAATGATTAAAACGTTTGAGTTTTAAATCTTCACAGTTATTATTTAAATATACTACACATAAACGGTTCACTCTTTTACACACCTCAACTTTTCATAAGCTTTTACTTACACACATTGTCTCAAACACTTTCACTGCATACAATCTATTCTCTGTTTGTTATCTTCTAAACTTTTGTAATGGCTACTACAATGTTTACTGCTTCTGGGTTAGAATTTGTTCCTAATAACTATGCTGCTCCTTTGGCAAATGAGAACGCACCGGAGGCGTTTCATTTGATTCAAGATTTCTTGTCAAACTCTGATGTTGGAACTGCTCTCACAGCACCATTGAAGCTGTCTGCATCTCAAATCAGATCTTTTTGGCAGACAGGTACTTATGACAATGGAGGAGAGTCTGGGTCACCATCTATTATCTTTGAATTTCAAGGAGAAGAGTTTGTAGTTACTCCTACAACTGTTCGTGATGCTCTGGGCCTTGAAGACTTTAATGCTTTCATAATCTCTGTTGGAGATTCTGAGTTAGTTCGAATGATGAGGGAAATAGGATACTCTGGGCCACTGACAAAGCTTGGTCAGTTGAAGCGACCGCTCTTGCGAAAGGAATGGAGTTTCTTTTTCGACTGCATAACAAGGGCGTTCGGCAAGAAATGCACGAACTGGGATGCTATTCCCATGGATAGTCTGCAAATCGGGGTTTCTTTTCTTTATGGAGGTAATTTTGATGTTGCTAGGCTAGTTCTAAATAATATAGGTGAGAAAATGAATGAAAACAGAGGTGTCGTCTATTTTGCAAGATTTTGTCAATTGATATTCTCTGAATGTGTTTCTGACGTAGAGATAGATGAGAATGATGTGATTCCCTGTTTTAAATTACATAAACGCATATTCTCTGATCTAACCAATAAAGATAACAAGAAAGGAGATGTTGGTGTTTTGTTGCTACCTGAGTCTGTGCAACAATTCCTGGATAACTTACAACAACAACAGCTAGCAAACTCTGAAGCTGGACCTTCTGTGTCTCAACCACAAAGGTCACAGAGATCTAAGGTAAGGGCTGTTAAGTCTGTCAGGATAAACACTGAGGCTGGGGCATCAAATGCTGATGATATGCCTCAGAAGAGAAGAATGAAGAAGAGAAGAGCCAATAGGGCAAAGTTTGATGCTGCTGATGCTGTTGATGCAGAGACTGAAACTGATGAAGAAACTCTTCATCAGAGAAAAAGAAGATTGGTAGCAGCACATCTGTTTGGTGCTGTGAATATCTCTTCAACTGTTGCTGATGATATTGAAATTGAGATTCCAGAAGTTGAAGCTGTTCCTGAAGATAGAATTTTTATGGAGACTGTTTTTCAAGATGAAGCTCTTACGTCAAATGCTGATGATGTAATTGAGGAAGTTGCACGTGAAGCTGCAGATGAAGCTCCTGAAATTCTTGTTCAGGAGGCTATAGAAAATATTGAGCAACAAGACTTTTATATGGACGTTGAAGCAAACCTCTCTTTAAACTCTGAACATTTCACAGAGGTTTTGGAAGCTGATCAAGATACTGTTCAACTTGAAGAATCTATGGCTTCTCACACTGACATAATATCTTTTGATCTTGAGAAAGGTGAGGAAGTCGATCAGACTTTAGCTGTTAAAGCTACAGAAACTGTTGCTGCAAATCCTGATGTTGTTGACAAGGATGCAACAGAGAATGTTCCTTTTGAAGCAGAGTTTGTCGCAAACTCTGAGGATATTCTTGTTCTTGAAGCTCTACAACAATCTGTTGTTGAGATTGTTCAAAGAGAAGCAGAGTTTAGTCATACTGCACACTCTGATGATCCTGAAAGAATGGCAGAAAATGTTCTTGCAGAGGATGACAATGCTGAAGCTAGTCCTGCTCATTCCAATCCTGATATACAAGTAGAGTTGTCTGACATTCAAACAAACTCTGAAGAAGAAAGAGAAGTCAACAGAGCTACTACTGTGTATTATCAAGATATGTACTTCTCTAATTGGTCAAGCAAGGATACTATCTTTTCCAATGAAAGAGCTGCAGATTTTGTGACAAAGTCTTCTAAAGAGATTAAAAATCCAGAACTTCTCAGTCATCTCAAAGCAACTATTGTCCAAATCAAATCATTAACCAATCGTTTTGATGATTCTGACAAAGTGATTGCAGGATTAAGGAATGATATAGCTACAAGAGAGCTTACACAGCAAAAGGACAAATCTCTATACATCTCTTTGTGTAAAGAGCAAAAGAATTTTAACTCTAGATTGTTGAAAGTTGAGGACAACCAGAATGCTATATCTGCCCAACTGACATCAATTTCTAATGCAATTGAGTTGTTGACATCAGTACTACTTTCTGATGATGTCAAAAAGGGGGAGAGTGTACCAAGTGACAAATGCAAAGACACTCAAACTCTGAGACGGAGGGATGATGGTAATGATGGTGGAAACAAGGGAGGAGAGGGAAAGAGCTTAAGATCAAATGATGATAAAAGACTACCAAGACCAAGATCAAACTCTGATAGAAGATCAAACTCTGGTAAGGGAAATGTAAACTCTGCCAGTGGTTCAAAACTCAAAAGTTTGATAAACACTGATAAACCTAGCACTGATGAGGAAATAGCTGCTAAGATGTTTATAGCAGAACATGGTAAAGATGTTACTATTGAAGATATCCAGGCAGAAGAGAAATTGCTAGCTGAAGAACACAGGAAAGATGTTGAAGCTGGAATCTACAAACAGAAGGTTATCAAGGCTCCAAGGAGAAAAGAAAAAGGAATTGTTATCAAAGAGAATGTAAACTCTGATCAGAGTTTACAGTACTCAAGGAGGCCTATTGGTTCAAATGCTGATAAAGGTAAAGGCGTGATGATTGAAGAGCCTAACCTGAAAAAGAAGAATTATTCAACCTCTGACATTGCTCAAGTTGAAACAAGATTAGCTAAATCAACCTCTGACGCTGCTCAAGTTGATGTTATTACCAAAGTTATGACAACCTCTGACGTTGCTCAAGTTGTACAGAAATCTACACTACTTCCAGGATTCAGCAAACCTAAAATTCTTGAAGACTTAAAGCTTGAAGCTGTGAATTTCTCAGAAACCAGAACAGTATTGGGAAAAGAAGCCTTTGATAAATCTGGACTGGGTTCACACAGAGAGAGAAGAACAAATAACAGATCTGAAGATAACTTTTCACTGGCAGAATCTGGTATTGGGGTTACACAAGAAAACCTTGATAAGTTAGAATCTGTTCAGTTGATTTTTCACAGAATATTGAAGAAGCAGTTTTTGTTATACTTCATGAGTGATGGAAGAGTTTATAAAGTTGGAGAATCTGATGTTAATCTCAAATCATGGGAAGAACTGGAGTATGTACTTTATCTTTTAAAAGTCAAAAACAGATATACTCATGATGTTGCTCAAGTGTTGAGAGAAAAGATGCTGAGATCTAAAGCTATGCTTGGAGGAGGAGTATCAAGTGTCTACATTCCAAAGTATAGGAATCATGCTGGAAAGATAATGGAAATGAAAAGAAATAGTGCTAGATTCAGGACTGCACTAGATAAGAAAGTTTTAGAGTTCAATCTAGAGTCTGATAAGGCTTTTTATATCAGACTTGGCAATGAAATGAACAAGAACAGCATATATTCTTTAAGGGCTGCCATTTATCAAATTGGTGAAGATGAACCAGAATTGAAGGAGCTGAAGAAGGATATGATTGCTGAACTAGATCGAGCTGAGAGAAAGCTGCTGATTGATTATCTCAGGACAGTACCTGATATTGAAGAAGTCAAGTAAAGTCTGACTGTAAGTTTTTTTTGTTTTCTGTTCTAAGTTAAATTTAAACTCTGTTTTAAAGTTAAACTCTGAAATATTTTAAACACTGCATTTGTTATATGTTTTGACATCATCAATTATCTTTTTAACTTGTACATTTTAATATGAACAAGTTGGGGGAGATTGTTAGATATAATTGCTGACGTTTGTTCATCAGTGTTTAAGTAACAGGTACATATTAGAGTTTATATAGAAGCCAGTCAGAGTTTGATAAAGTCTGACTGGATGAAGAGTTTATATGGAAGCCGGTCAGAGTTTGTTAAAGTCTGACAGGGTGATAGTTGACTTAGCAGTCGGTGCAAAGATAAAGATTCTAGAAGCAATAT